>OZ010595.1:46675877-46748377 GCA_963932145.1 Acanthosepion lycidas | reverse complement strand
CTGTTTCCATCTACCTATTTTTCCTTTCATTTTTCCTGTGCATGTCACATTCTTCAGTCCCCTTTTTCTTTCATATATGTCCCAGATATTAAAAACTGGCCTATTCTGATTCTGAGCACAAGTGTTCTTTTTAACTATTTGCACTATTTACATTCTTCGGACTGTTATCCTCATCTTTATTGTCATGTTCACAACATTTCGGCCGTTGTACGCTCCGGCCTTCTTCAGATGATAAACGTTGGAATTTCAAACCGAACCCTTTATTTCATCCACCGGGGTAGATTGTTCTAATTACACATGCCATGCCTTTTCTGGATATCTCTGTTTCAGTTATTTAGTAACTCAACCCACAATTTTATCCACCGTTTTTTATCCATGTGTCCTTGGAGATAAAAGCGTTGGTTGAAGTAATCCATTGACTTAACCCAATGAATTTTGAGTTCAATACCTGGCCACGGCAGAGGTGAAGAAAAAACATACAGAGTTGAGTTACGACTTCTTTGCTGCTACATCCCTAAAATGAACCGTTCCTTGGACAAAATTGTCACTGGCAATGAAACAAAAGACCATTTATCGTAAAGGGAGCTTGAAACAAGCCCGTGAATGCGCAAAATCCGTAGCTAAAGTGCGCTTGCATCCAATTGCTGTCCTTTTGCTGGGATTGTAGAGGGATAATTTATAATTTATTTTGAGCTTCTTCCAGGCTGCGAAACAATAACTGCGAAGAAAAACGGTCGATTTTGGCAAATGGAACAGGTGTCATTTTCGACCACGAAAACGCAGAACCGTATGTTGCAAAATAGACCTTGCAGTAGCTGAAAGAGTTAAAATAGGAAACCGTCCTGCACTCACCATATTCTCTTGATTTGACAAAGGTTTAATTGTATCGCACTCCAGCTCTGCAGGCAGTCACAGTGTAGTTTGGCAGATCTCACCAGGGTGAGTTTAATCTAAACCATCAATCAGGTTCTGGCGATCCTACATTTTCATTTGCTCCGCTCTCTACTGAAGAATTTAAATGACAAAAAAAAAAAAGAACGTCACTCTCTCCAGTCAATCAAAAACTGCTTCACAACCTTCTTCCAAGAAAAATGACATTAACAAGATTGTAGGACGATGAGAGACAGGTGTTAAATACAATGGATACTATGTATTTAAGTAATAAATGTATTTTTGTGAGTATGTAATATTTTGTTTTTAATTTTCTAATCGGGCAGCAAGTTTTGCGATAATATAATATAAACTGAAATTAAATGATATTTTTATCCTATAAATGTAAGTATTTCTTGAAATTTTAACCAAGACTGCCTGTTTAATGCCAATTTTATTGTAAAAACATTGACTTACATAATAAAATCTGACATCTTAGACTGCTAAGATATTTTATACGATGCAATCAACACCGGTACACAATTTTATTCGATTTTTACAACCACTTAAAAAAGTGGGTATGACAAAATAATCTAAAAAAAGAAAAGTCAGTTTTTCAAAAGGATAGTTAAAGTAGATTAAAGATCCGGGAAGCGGTTTAACCAATACGGAAATTTGGAATCGTAATTGAATAGCGAATGTGAACGTTAAAAAGCTAAACACCGCAATAAGAAACTAGAAAATTTCGTTAGAAATATATAAAATAGTGCTTAACTGTTACGCAGCATGAATCCATCTTTATGGTAGTGAATGCTGGACAATTTTTCCACCAATGCCAAGAGACATTGGGCAAGAGGTACGGGATTCGAAAGAAAGATACTGAAAATACCATACACGCAGAATGTGAGTAACGAGAAAGTTTCAAGGAAAATGGAAACAAAAAAGATACTTAACCTTACAGTCAAAAATAGTGTTGAAATTTCTCGAGTACATAATGAGGAAAGAGAGCTTGGCGAATTTGACACACACAGGACATACTGAAGTAAAGAGGAGAAATCAGAAACAACGATTAACCAACCTAACAAGCTTCTGTAAATGAATGTCAAATAGGTAGTGGGAAATATAGTAAAAAATCACAATAAATACTACAGTGGATAGAAAGTTGTGAAGAACCCTATCTGCGCAGATTTTGAAAGGACACAGCACATTAAAGAATATATTTTATCATGTCATCCCAAGCAAGACAATAAAGCCACTAAGGTGCAAGTGGTTACTGAGTGTTGGAAAATATGAAAAAAAAAAAAAACACCATTAAGGAGAGAGAACATTAAAAGAACGGGAATTAAGAAGACAGCAGATAATGATTGACATTGCATTTAAATTTTTGAAGGTCAAAGTTGACATTTTGAAAATACTCACGAACTATAACAGAAAGCGTTCTGTTATATTTCGCGCGCGTTTTTTAAAAATCGCCATCACAACGAAGTGCAGATTTTACCGCAGTTACAATAAATTTGTCTTTGTAAGTTACCGCAGAAAATGATCTTAGAAAACGTTGAATGTACTTTGGTTAAAATAAAACTACGGCGCCTTCCTTGAGGAATTTTACCTTAACATCAAGAAACTGATTAGACAACTGCAAAGTATCAGTAAGAAAATAAGTACACACAATATATCTACAATATTCAATGAAATACACACACACACACACACACACACACACATATATATATATATATATATATATATATATATATATATATATATATATATGTATGTATATTATGGAATCCATTCTCATAATATATGTTGTCATTTGTTTATGTTAAGATACGCTTCGAGCAGATATAATCGTTTGAGATTTTGTAAAATTTGATGTTTAAAAATAATAAAATAATTTGAATTTGCTAACCAGGCGCTTCTTCTCTAGCTAAATTGTATAGCCCGTCAGGCCAAATGACGGTCCGATTCCTGTCGAAGGACACATTTTTTATGAAATTTCTCGGACATTCGGGCCGGTAAATGTAGTTAATGTTGTTTATTATAAACAGAGCATTTACTTAAATATTTGTATCTATAAAACTAACGTGAAAAAAAAAAAAATATATATATATATATATATATATATATATATATATATATATATCAGAACAATGTTTGGAAAATTAATCTACAAAGTGGATAAACATATTTTTTGTGATTCTTTTCGTCCTTTAGAACTTCTCGGGCGAAAGTAATACCCCAATTATTTCCTATTCAACGCGAAACCAAAGGCTCATAAAATATACATAACAATTCTATCACAACTACAATTGTAAATAATTTATCTGAGCTTAACATAATATTTGTTACAGATACTTCTAAAACATTAAAATAACTTAATACACAACAAAATAATAATAACATGCGAAAACTTGAAGGAAGAATTTACACTATCATTTGTAATAACAGTTACAATGAATATATCGGAGAAAACTCGAGGGATTTGATTAAAAGATTAATATGAACACAAATGCAATCTTTTATAAAAACAACGCACTCTATGCATTAGACGTATCTAATCATAATTTTTTTATTTAAAAAAATGGTGCTTTAATTAAAAGAGAAAGCAATTTACTAAGGCAAAAGTCTAAAGAAAATGTTTCATCAATAGATTGTCCACAGAAAATTTGCGTCAGTCTCACCTTTCTTAAATGAACTTTTATAATCACAATATGGAATATTGATTAATAAAGGTGATAAAACAAAAGGATGAAGAAACTAAATTAAATTGCCTAGATATATAGACATATCTATGAAAAAAAAATCAGTGTTCCACTATTTTTAGCCTTTTTCTATCGATGCAAAATTATAACCAACATTTGCGTTTTTATAATCCGCCAATCCTTCTTACGCATATATAATTACATCAACAAAAATTTTACTTTAGTTTGATGAAGTCTTAAAGAAAGAAATGCGTCACACACAGAAAAAAATTGTCCACATTGTAATAAATTTTCCATATATATATATATATATAAATATATATATATATATATATATATAAGTACAGACGATCCTTAAAAATCTATTTAGTTATAATTTATTTCATGAACATGATTGTGTCTTACATGAAACAGTCTGTCGCCTATGAGGGTTGACTTCAATGTTCACTTTTATATTTACATACGCTCTATCACTGACATTGAGCACTCTATCCCATAAATATCGCATACCTTAAAATTATATTTTCTTCATATATATATATATGTGTGTGTGTGTGTGTGTGTGCGTGTTTGTGGGAGGGGTGTTCTCATAATAAGAACAAGATTTATCAAATATCTGGTCCTGAAGAACGTTTCGATGCGAAACTCTTTTCTGCTAACTAGATAAGTCACTTGAAGTTTTCTTAATTTATTGAATATGCCACACACACTCACACACACAGGCACACAATATATATATATATATATATATATATATATATATATATATATATATATATATATATATATATATATATATATATTAGGTATATCCGTGAGATCGCTGGAAAATGAGCATAGCTTGATAAAAACGGCCTTAAACTTGACGAAAGCAAAATTTTATCATCAAAATGTTTATGTTACTATTAAGAGGAAAGAACAAAGTAATTTTTAATTATTTTTTAAATTTTTTTCTGTCTTTATTAGAACATTCTAACTTTTGATTGAAAAACCTTGTTTCTCTACATCACCGGAACTCGTAGTAAATAACATAGCGAATTTTTCGTTCTTTTTTTTTTTTTTTTTTTTTTTTTGACGGACATTAATTTTGAAAATCTTGCAAAAATAGAAATAATTGTCAAATTTTAATTAAACTTTTAGAAACTATTCAGAAATTATGGAAATTATTATAAATATGTTTTTTTAAAGTCATGATAAAAATATTTATATATATATATTACCCCCCCACACCAAATAATTTTATGAAAACACTAGAAATTCAATGTCGAAGCACACAAGTCCTGATATTAGTTAAAAACACAAGGCTTAGAGGAAAGTAAATCAGGTTTTGTTTTGTTTTTTTTAAATCCGACCTCGTCTACCTAAAATCAGTTCTGAATTGTAACATACAAAACTCAATAAAACAATGATATTATTTAATTTCAAATGCTTTTAGTTGCTTTTTTTTATGAATATGCATAATGTTGTCTGAAGGCAAAAAACGTTTTCGATGAAAAATGAATTTTTAAAAGAATTAATTTAGGTACCAACATGAGGTCGCTGGAAAATGAGCATAGCAGGATAATAACGGCCCTAAACTTGATGAAAATAATTTTTTATCGTCTAAATGTTTATGTTATTATCAAGAGGAAAGATCAAAGTATTTTTTGATTATTTTTTTACATTTTTTAATAATTTCTAGCACGTCCAAAATTTTCTTTAAAAATCTTGTATTCTTTTTTATCAGCAAAATTGACAGAAAACCGATCAGCCATTTTTTTAAACTTTTGTTTACAAAAGTGAAAGTCTCCATTTAAAATTCGTTTAAAAAATCAATTGTGATTTTTTTAAAATTAATTTAAGAAAATTAGAACTTATGAAGTTTATTTAATGCATTTTGAAACAAACATTACTTACTTTCTGCACTGGAAAAAAAAGTACTTTCAAATGATAGAAAGCCGATCTTAACAGAGGTGTTGATTGACAAGTGACATGTGCGATATTTCATCTTACGGGAGGAAAAGTTATAGTACGGAAGGTCACAAGTGACAGTTTAGCTTTATGTGAACAACTTATTTACCTCGTTATTTTTAATTAGATATAGTATGATAAAAACGGTCTTAAACTTGACGAAAGCAGAATTTTATCGTCAAAATGTTTATGTTACTACCAACGCAAACCACGTGACGGACTATTGTTTTCGTGATGCTTCCGGTATATTTGAATTTAAGCTATTTTGCGGCACAAAAAAAAACATGTTATCTTAGATTTTTACCTATTAGTAACTTGTTGATTGTAACCAGCTTTATTTTATAATCTGTAAATGATATTTATCTACTTAATAACACCATTGATTAAACTGTACAAGATTTTCATTAATTTTAGAATATTTAACAACTTTAATGTAAAAAATAAAATAACTTAAGAAATAACAAATAATTGTTGTAAAAATTTATTTTTTATCGAAAACGTTTTTAGTTTTCAGAAAAATTATCCATATTCATACAAACAAGTAAAAGCAACTAAAAGATTTTGAAATTAAATATCTTTGTTTTATTGAGTTTTGTATTCAGAGCTGTTTTTAAGGTGGAAGGGGGTCAACTAAACAAATGATTTGCTTTCCTCAAAGCCTTGTGCTTTTAACTAATTAATCACTAAAACTGTACAAAGTAGAATTTCATGAGTTTTCATAAAATGAATTATGGTGGGAGGGTAATAAATATAAGAAAAATATTTTAACATGACTTACATATTAAAAATACACTTAACCACATATAAGGCTTCTTCTTCTTCTTCTCCCTTACTCTTCTTCTTCTTCACATTGTCCTCATCCCTTTCTATCACACCTAACGTCGTGCGATTGCTTATTTATTTCTTGAAATAATATAGCGATGATTAGTTTTTTAAAAAATAAAGCGTTGGGAGGTCAATTGATAAATATCGCCTGAGGATACCGTACGGTTGAAACTAAAGTTGCTGATTCCATTGGTCTCCTGATATTTAAAGTATATATATATATATATATATATATATATATATATATATATATATATATATATATATATATATATATATATATATATATATATATTAGGTACCTCCACGAAATGTAAACAAAAAGAGCATAGCATGATGAAAAAGACACCAAACTTGACGAAAACAAAATTTTGTCCTCTAATCTTCATATTATTATTAAAGAGGAAAGATCAAAATATTTTGGGGGTATTTTTTTTTTACATTTTTTAATCGTTCCTAGCACGTCCGAAATTTTGGTTAAAATTCTTGTTCTTTTTTGTCAAAAAAAAAAAAAAATGACAAATAATCCATCATGTTCAATCATTTTTTTCTATTTTATAAAAAAGATGAAAATCTCACTTTGAAATTCTTTTAGTGGATTGGTGCAAAAATAATGTCGTTTTCTCACATATGTGAGGAAACGACATTATTTTTGCACCACCCTAATAGAAATCAATTATCATTTTTTCAAAACATATTTTTTTAATCAGAAATTATAATGTTTATTTAAAATATTTTGAACCAAGCTTCTGCGCCGAAAAAATGTAATTTGAAAATAAAACATAGCAAGTCATAACCTTTCGCGTCACTTGACAGGTGACGAAAGACATTTTCATGACGTTCAGATAACATACGGGAGGATAATTCTTTCTACGGATAGAAGGAAGTGAAATTATTTAGATTTAAGTGAACAAATTATTTACCTCGTTATTTTTAAGGAAAACTTTCAGCGCTCTAATTTTTTTTTTTTTATTTATTTTTTTTTGTACTTAGCGTTCATGTTTACGTTTACGATGCTTTATGGAAAATATATTATAAAGAAATTAAAATAAGATTTAAGAGTGAGATTAAATTTCATATTTCATAAGAAAGGTATCTAATTAATTTATAGGTACCTTTCTTATGAAATTTTATCAGAAGTGTACATAAAATACTATAATTTTATGTACATTTATTACATTTTACTGTGTTATTTGTATTTCCATTCATTTTATTATTAATTTTGATATTTCATTTATGGAAAAATGTCATAACTGAGATTAATATAAAAATAAGATCACATAAATTTCATAAGATGATACTGATACTTGTAGGTACCCTTCTCAGTTGAAATTGAAAAATCAAATTAACTTCTCCATACGTGTTTCGCAAAAGTAAAGGCCTTAACAGTGGAGAACAATGCTGAACTCAAATAACGCAACTTAATTGTATTCTGGTTGGTCTTCCGTACTTTATAATTACAGCCCGATTATAAACACAAAAATACATTTCTTAATTACTGCGGATCTTCTGATTAGTCAAAATGATACAATTTACAACGCACTAAAAAAAGATCTATCTGATAAGGACACTTAGGAAACTCGATGCAGCTTTTAAGTAATTTTATAATATTTTAACAAAATAAATTTAAAAATCTATTATAATTAAAGAAATAACAAATAATTGCATTAAAAATTCATTTTTCATCGAAATTTTTTTTTGCTTTCAGAAAATATTGTCCATATTTATAAAAACGACTAAAAGCAAATAAAAGCATTCGAAATTAAATAATATCTTCGTTTTATTGAGTTTTGTTTGTTACAATTCAGAGCTGATTTTGAGGTACAAGATAAAAAACATGATTTGCATTTTTCAAAGCCTTGTTCTTTTAACTATTGTACTCACTAAACCAGATGCTATCGAATTTCTAGCGTTTTCATAAAATTAGTTATGGGGGTGTTAATAAATAAGAAATATTTCTGCCATGACTTTAATAAAAAGAAAAACATATTTATAATAATTTCGATTATCTCTGAATAGTTTCTGAAAGTTTCATTAACATCCGACAATTATTTTTAATTTTTGTAAGATTTTCCAAATTAATGAGTGTAATACAAAAAAAAAAAAGTGCTGAAAATTGTCTATGTTATTTACTAGTTCCAGTTGGTACAAAAAAAAAAAACATGTTTTTTTTTACTCAAAATTTAGAATGTTCTAAAAAGAAGGAAACATTTTGAAAAATAATTAAAGAAAAACTTTGGTCTTTCCTCTTCATAACAACATAAGCATTTAGAGGATAAAATTTTGTTTTCATAAAGTTTGGCCTCTTTTTCATCAAACTATGCTCTTTTTTAGCGATTTCATGGAGCTACCTATATATATATATATATATATATATATATATATATATATATATATATATATATATATATATATATATATATATATATATATAAGGCTGGTGCAAAAATAATGTCGTTTTCTCACATATGTTACTATGTGAGAAAACGACATTATTTTTTACCAACCTAATATATATATATATATATATATATATATATATATATATATATATATATATATATATATATATATATATATATATATATATATATATATATATATATATAACAATGTATTTATTTTTAATCCATCTTCTTTTATTCCTTCCAGTGGAGTGGACACTCGTATTTTATCAGAATGGACACTTCCCATTATTTTTTTTTTATTAAACTGTGTGTATTACGGCTATTGGCCTGAACATTCGAGAAATCTTCACCATTTGATCCAGCGTGATTTACCGCTTGACCACGAACAACATCAGAGTAAGAAAGGCTCTATGATCAATTTTAATATGGACTTTCAAGAAAAAACTGAGGAGAATGTGCTTTCCTCTGGCTATCAAAGTGACGATAGGTGTTTATGCCTTCTACAAGGTATTTTTGATAAATGCGTTACACTGTAGATCAAAAGATGTCACATGACACGCAGTTTTAGAGTTCGAACTCCGATAGCACAAATACGGTTGGGAAAAGCATGAACCCGTCTCTTCTCAGCAGGGTTGACTGAACACTCTAACCTTGTGTGGCAACCAGCCTAAAAGAAGGAAAACTCTGAATTCCAAACCGTAAGAAGACAACTACAACACTTTCTCAAGAATGCATGTCAATTCACAGATAAAAAAGTAAAGGAAGTTGTGGGGAGCCATGATAGCTTACGCCTTGAAGGGACTTAGCATTAAACATAATATCTAAATGAAGTAGTAGTATTTGCGTTAATATGTTAATTTATCTCTTCTAATATACACTGCAGCTCATCTCGAAAATGACCTACAGTGTGTTCTTAACTGTGGCACGAAATGGCTTGTTAATTTTAACCCCTCTAAATTAAACTGCTCTTTTTATACCTTCCATCAGCATGAGTGATGCTAATCTCCAAGTGAGCAATTCGCTACGCCTTCATTGTTTTCCATTGACATGAAGCGGAATAATTATATTGAATTAGTTGCTAAGTATGTCGCTAAGAAAATCAATTCAATATATCGTGCTAGACAAATTTCCTCGTCAGAATCTATCACGCACATTTTTAAGTTTATCATTCGTCCGTGCAATAACATCTGGTCTAGTGCATCTGTTTTATATCTCGAAATTCTTGCTAAAATGAATTTGAATCTCGTCATGTTCGATTTGCCAAGAAGGTAACTTCTTGATGCTGTCGGCCCCAGTATGCAGTACCCCTGGAAATGGTTAGGGCACTGGCCTTGTGAGTGAAATTGGGTAAACAAAACTGTCTGGAAGCCGTCGATGGAGTAATGACGTCAACGGAGGCATGAAATCACAAGTAGTCGTGACTGAGGTTTTAAGTGTACTGACCTTGTCCAGACTGTCGGTCACGCCAGAGACTGTAACTAATATCCGCTAGTATAGTTGCAGTATAAACCACAGGTGGGCTCTGTGGGTGTTGAACGCATTTATCAAATGTGCCTGAGCAGGCATCTGCAACAGGGATTGATTAGTCATACTAGTAGACAAGTATACTCAGATAAGAGTAGACAGTGTTGTTGCTGTTGTTGCTGTTATTATTATTATTATTATTATTATTATTATTATTATTATTATTATTATTATTATTTGTCTGTTTCAAAAGTATTTCCGATTTTTACGGACATTTACTCCAAAACAAATATCATGTACAACATCTAAGCACTCTCAAGGATTTCACCTTATTATTATTGTTATTATTATTTTTTAATGTTTATTATTAGTAGTAGTACTATTAGTAATAATAGTAGTAGCAGTAGTAGTATTAGTAATATTAGCATATTGGTTCTTCAAACGTATTTTCTTTTTAAGACCTTTAGTTCAAAGCTTATTTCATGTACACATAAAAAAAACTTTGATTCAGTACATTATTATTATGATGATTATATGGGTGTCTTCGTTTTTTACAGATCTTTACACCAAAGCTTATTTTATGTACAATACCTAAAGACTATCTATGTCTCCACTATATTAGTATTAGTAGTAGTAGCAATATTTTCTTTTCTTTTTATTTTACAGGCCCTTATTCGAAAGTTTATATCATGCGCATCTAAAGACTATCGATGACTCTACGATACTATTAATATTGTAACTTTTCTTTTAGATGTTATAAAGACAGGTACACATATTACGATTTGAGCAATTATGTAGAATTATTTCAAATGAAACTATTTACAACATTGCCAAATTGTCTTGAACGTTTGAAATGTAATGAATTGTCCCTTGAAATAGATCGCAGATGGGAATCAGTTATCAGTTGCGATTCTTTAAATCACAAGCTATATCAGAAGCCGGCCACCAGCACTTAAACAAAATTCAGAACTAGATCACTGAAAAATATATGCAAAGTAAAAATGTACGTACGACAAAGTAGGGAGGAGAGGGGGGTCCTAAAAATTATCGACTCGAACGATTTTCCAAAATAAGTATTTAAATAACATAAAAATACATAGATAATCTCCCATTACGTTTTGATCGAGACTCATATTATGAACTGTACTTTCGATATGATAATCATTCTTTGGGAAAAATATCATTCGAAATAGATTATTTCAACTATTTTTCCCTAAGTAAAAAATGAAGGCTGATCCAACATTTGTGACCGATAAATCTTAGAATTTTTTTAAATATATAAACATAAATTATGAATATAAAAGACTGGAAGTGAAACTAAAAATACTGTAGAAAAGTTTAATCAGCGCTTGTTATGTTTGAAACGTTAAAATTGACTATACCTTAGATATAGTAAGATATAAGTAAAATATAAAAGGCTGGACGTACCTACATTGGAAATGAAACAAAAAATATTGTAGAAAAAATTAATCAGTGTTTGTTAAGTAAAAATCGTTTGAAACGCTAAAATTGACTATATCCATTGTAAGATATATAAACTTAACAGGCTTCGTTTCCTAAAGTGTACGGAAGAATTAATGTGTGCTCGTAAAGAAGACAATCGATTATTGAAAATATAAATGTTTTATACTTTCGATGAAAATTTGTAACTTTATATAGCGCAGGGATGTGCAGATAATGTAATGGATAGCGATTCAGAATAAGAATTCAGGGAGCCGAGTTCTAATTCCAGTCTAATTCGTTACACTCACTTACGGGTATATATTATTGGGAAAGGTATGAATCCATCTTTACATTCAGCTATGAGTTAAATAGTAGAATTTACATCTGGAAAACTTGTTGTTATTCTTAAAATATTAATGTAATATTTAATCGCAAAAAGAAACATATTCTTACAATCCAAAATATCTTTCGGCTTTAATTAGCCCACAAAGGGTTGATAAATCGTAAAAAGCGAATCAATCAAATCTATTATCTAAGTCAAATCCAATTCTTAGGTTTATTTAATTATGTTTTTTTTGAGAATCGCTTGCTCATATTGCAGCGTTTCTCACGCCAGTGGTGCACTCATCTGTAAAGTTACGCCCTTTACAGTAATGGTAATAAAATCAGTTGTGCTCTAGCCATTTCACACTGATTTTGTCACATACTCTCACGAATCCACGTCCGCTCCACCATAATGACCGTCAGATTTGCTTCGCTTACCCTTCTTCCTTTTTTTTTTTCATTGACGTCCGCTCATTTTTGTGTACGTCTGCCATTTTTGGCCAGCTAGGAAATCATAGGCGACAAATATTACATTCTTAAAGACGATGCTATTAATGCAACATGAGTTTCACCCATTTTAATCGGAAGCATCAGTAAAATTTTATATTCTCAAAATAAATTTATATACTGTTAAAATTAATGACTCTAAAAGCCATAATTTCTAGTTTTATGTGGACATTATCAGTTCGATTGTGTTTAATGACGAGCTTTAAAAGATCTAAAAGCTTTCGAAGCTTGATTTTCAAAAGTGTTATTTAGCATAGTTTATGCAGTCAGATGTGGTGATCTTGATCTACGTGAAAGCAGGATAAAATTAGGTGATCTTACTCAAATGATTAACAATGAAAACGTATCAAATCTTTTTCTTCTATGTGCCATATCCCTCTTCACGACTTCTTATATATTGTAGCACGTAGTAAATTTTATCCTTTTACCTACCTTCCCAGTCCCTGTTCTGCTATCCATTTACACAAACTAGGATGAAAAATAAATCTCATCAAAAGGTGGAGGAATCTAACTAGGCAGCTAAGTAGAGATGGTGCTTCAATAAAAGCACCGTGGAGAAGGCAACAGGAGCCCATGTTGCTATCAATCTCAAGGTCAATCAAAACAAACTACAATTGGGACAAATAGTTCAAAATCTTCATATATATATATATATATATATATATATAGTCACTCGCAGACAGACTGTTTCGCTGTATCACAGCTCGTCAGTGTGGCTAGACGTCCGGTTGCCTCTAGCTAGGATCGGAACCCGGCTCATTTGGTCTCAGTCGGAGAATCTACCCCCAAGCCGTTGGCACATGGCAGTGATGAAGGTGAATTTAAGTAGATTTATTTTTAGATAAACACGCCAGTGACTGAGGGAACTCGATTCGTTTTATCGAAGAGTGTTGCATTAGTAGCAATAATTAATAGTTACAAACTCACACTTTCTCCACAGCGTGCTCAACTGAAAGAACATTTCAGGAGCATATATATTGTTATCCACAGACAGACTGTTTCGCTGTATCAAAACTCATCAGTATGGTTAGACGTCCGGTTGCCTCTAGCTAGGATCGAAACCCCGCTGAATTGGCGTCAGGAGATGCACGGCAGGGATGAAAGGTGAATTTAAGCGCATATATATATATAGAACGACACAGCGGTTGGACGTTAGAATTAAACAACACGTACCTGCTATAATACTGAATAAAAAATTTTCTTTGGGTGATACCATTCGTAACACGTATGGGTCTTCGATTGCGGATCACTTTATAAAGAATCCTACTTGTGCGTTGAATTTCAGTGTGAACTGGTTTTCTGTTTTGGCCAGTTCGCACTCGCTATTCCATCTTAAGGTATTAGAGACGCTTTACATCAGGTTCAGGCAACCTACTCTTTGTAAACAAAGAGATTGTTTGCTTGGACTTGCTGTGCTGCGCTTCTAGCATCTTGGTTGGTATAACTTTTATAATAATTTATTTCTTCCTGTCCAATCATTCATGTCATGCATTACAGACTTCTTTTCTTTTCCTCATAATTTCCCCGTTAACAGTTCTGATGAGAGGGGACGAAACCGGTCGACTGGTGTTTGTTTTATTTTAAATCTATCATGGTCCATAATATAAAATTTCTTGTTTTTAATGCCTTAATATATATATATATATATATATATATATATATATATATATATATATATATATATATATATGTGTGTGTGTGTGTGTGTGTGTGTGTGTAGTGCACAGTGAATGCTGGCGGTAATAAAACAATTTTTTATTTGTATCTGACAATTGCCACTTGCATGAAACTTAGCGTTACACCAAACAGTGTGGAACAGTATGTATGTATATATATATATATATATATATATATATATGTGTGTGTGTCCTACAAATGAATTTACATATATATAAACTCATCAATTGCCTCTTCTCATCCTGATGATGTCCTTAAGTCGAAAGCTTGGACCATATTTCATGTACATTTCTTCCGAAAAGAACTTCGACGGATTTTTCTCCTTGTCTGCGAAGGATTATTTGTAATTTGGAAAAGTTGATCATTAAAATTAACCGACAGACAAATGCTTGTGTGCATGTATATGATATATGCATGATATGTGGAAATAGATATAAATAGGTATGCATAGTTTCATTCATTTGAATTTATTATAACAATAGTATGGATTTCAAATGTGCCATGGGCAACCTCTCGATGTTTCTATTAACAAACCCTTTAAGGTTTTAATTAGAAAGAAATGAAACAACTTTATACTATTACCTCCATTAGAGGAAGTAAAGCATTCGTGGAAGAAATAAGAAGTGATACAGTGATTAAATCATTTGTACTATTTACATTATTCGGACTGTTGTTCTCATCTTTATTGTCACATCCACGACGTTTCAGCCGTTGTACGTTTCGGCCTTCTTCAGATGAAATTCGTTAGAATTTCTAACCGAACACTTTATGTCGTCCACCAGGATAGATTGTTCTAGTTCCACATGTCATACCTTTTCTGGATATCTCAGTTTCAGTCATTTCCCTTCTTTTAATTCAACTCTGTTGTAGCCAGGTATTGAACTCACAACTCTTTGGGTTAAGATGAGGACAACATTCCGAACAATATAAACTGTATAAATAGTTACAATACCTCATCTCAGAAACATAGACAGACAGCGATGAAATCATTTAAAAAATGTCATGTCAGTAAGGCAATGGACAATGGATGACATTCTCTTTGATTATAAAATTGGATCCAATGATGAAATGTCTGATTCCTTTCCAACCAATTGTCAATGGAATTGAGATTTTTTAGATTTTAAACCAAACTAAATTATAGAAAACCATTTTTTTTATTTATGGTAATTCTTATTTTAATGATTTCAGCTCTTTTATTAATATATCCTAATTTTTTAAAGATTTACACTTAATTTTCGCTCAATAAAATCTTTCAAGTACTTCAAAATAAGTTTATATCTTATACACTGGTGCGTCTTATATTCTGAAAATACGCAAAGTTGAAATATCCAATGAATTGGGTGTAATTGATTTCTAGAACTAAAATAGATAAAAGGTTACTAACCTGTTTAGATATTTAACTATCTCCATTGTTAACCACTTTTCATTTCTTAAACTATAGAAATTGTGTAAATGAATTCATTATCAACTGCAGGTACAACTCTCTCGAACAATACGTAATATACAAACTTGTATCAGATTAAAGACATTTTTAACTACTGATAATTTTCATTGCATTTTACCTTGATTACCTGTTGGCAGATGTCACAGAAAATCTTACTTCATTTACGGGCTTTGAATGATTATCTGCATGTCTTACTCCTTTAATGAAATCTAACACATGCCTTTTTAATAAATATCAGCTGATAGATTCACAGGTTTTACCATCAACCTGTCCAACCCTTATGAAATTCACGCTACAATTTATTTGTTCTTTTATTTATACATAAACGTTTGTCTGGAACAATTTGCACACATCTTTCCAATCACTAGTAAAAGTAATGCGGATTTTGTAAATTTTAAGGCAAACTAAATAACAGAAAACCATTGGATTGAATGTCAAAATCTGCTTGCATCCTTTTTACTAAGTATGACTAATATATGAATGGAAAAAACTAATGAGCTAAAAACACAATTGGTGGTTTAACAAGTCAACTGCAACCTCTCTATGTTACTATTAACAAATCCTTTAATGATGGAGGAATGGAGCAACTAGATGCTGCAGAAGTGTTATGACCCCCTACTGGACAAAGGAAACAACAGTCACTTACTCAGATATGCATGTCATGGGAAGAATTCATGGAAAAAAATTAAGTGATATAGTGATTAAGTCATTTAAGAAATGTGTTAATTAGTAATTCAAGGGATGGGAGCAAGAATGATATTTGATCAAAATATTGGATTCAATGATTCAAAAATGGAAATATCTGATTTCTTTCCATTCATTAGTAAAAGCAATGGGCATTTTGTAGATTTTGAACGAAACTAAATAACAAAAAAATATTTTTTATTTATGGTATTTTCTTATTTTTACGTTTTCAGTTTATTTTTTTTTTTTTTTTTGTATTTTGAAACAATATATACTAATTTTTAATTTTCACACTGAATTGTTGTTCAATAAAAATCTTTAAAATAATACAACTGTAGTTTTTTAACCAAAACTCTGTCTTCAAACTAAGAGTTTTATATACGGATACATCTTATATTCCGAAAAATACGTTACTATCTGTAGTCCTTTTATTTCAATACAAGAAAGCGACACTAAATGTTTATTCTTAAAAACAAAAAAAAAACAAAAACGTGTGCCTTTTTCCTGGACGCATATTCCATACCCACAAATTGCTTACAGCGTTTTTTTTCCCTTATTGTGGTTGAACTTTTTTTCAAATCAATCCCATTGTTATCTTATGTTATTTCTTTTATTGACTGCAGTAACTTCCCATTGAGAGTTGGTGACTCTATATATCCATTCGTACGATGTATTTCCCGTAAGAAGACATCCAAGTAGCCAGCATAGGAACTTCATGACATTACAAGCAACATTCTATATTCAGAATGAATATATGAACGTTTATATTCAGAATCGATGGCACTGTCAATCGCATGCAAATTTGTGATCTTAACGCTCTTTATTAATGACCCAACATCGTCTGTTCTCACATCGAAACCACACCAATTCTAACGATAAAATATTCAAAAAGCATTATTTAAGAGAACTGTAGGAGCCCATAATGAGGAAAGAAATCTTGGAAAATTTACAGTCACAGGACTTATTGAAGGAAAAGGGGAAAACAGCAAATAGCCTACTAGACGAGTAAACAGGTGATACAACAAGAATCACAAAGCTACCAATGGTAAAGAGACAAGAGTTGGGGCAATAAAAGGCGGGAAGCTATGGCCATCCATGTTAGCCTACATCCTGAATGGCATATAAAGGCTGAAGTCTTTAATTGTTAGGTTGTTCGGAAAATAATGTCCGATTTTAGAATAAACATTTTAATTGTGTTCAGATATATTATTATAATTGTTGCACAAAAATATATTATTCACTAGCAGCATGGCCCGGCGTTGCCCGTGCTTGATTCAAAAATCGTACGACTCATACAGCAATCGCTATCACTTGACTTAAAATATTTTTGCCCTTCCTTGCCTTTAAAAGAATGCCCTTTGCCGTGCTGATGTTGCTACATGCCTTACTTCTTGCACTGCTAATTTTTTCTAAGCTTTATACAAAACATTAAATCTGTTACGAAAAAAGAACTAAACAAAATGAACACAAAACGATTAGCTTGTAACTGGTAAAACCGAATGAAAAAAAAATGTTAACAACAAATACTTTTTCACACCCAACCCAGTTCTGCGGAATCAGAATCAAAGTTGAGTTTAAGCAAGCGAATTAGACAATTGGAATAAAGTGCCATGGAGATTTAAATTTTTCCGACTTGTGACGAATGCAGCTATCGATTTTTTTTTTTTTTTGCATGTTAGCATGCTAGTTAACATTCGTGTCAGTCAGCTGTTGGCTCTCACGCTGGCCAATAGAATATTCCTGCCTATTCGTGGCAGCCAGCTATTGGCTCTCACTCTGGCCAGTAGAAAATGGCCGCAAACTACACGAAAACTGCCGTAGAAGCATGAAAAAAATCGATTATTTCCACTATCGATGGGAATTGGGAAATGTCTTGGCCTTCCCGCTTTGGAGCATGTACATGTAAATTTTGGTGCAAATACGTCGAAAATTGCGGCTGAGCATTCGTTACACACACACACATCCTGCCTTTTACAGATAGAGATTCCTAATGATTAAAGTGTCCTCTTTGTTAATCGTATATCAATTTCTTTCAAAATTTAACTTAAAACATTATATACCCTCCATCTTGAACAGCACAAAAAAGAGATTTCTTTATTGAGTCTAAGCTTGGTCAAAATACTTCTCAAACTGCTGTCAACATTAACAGAACATGGGCTGATGGTTTTATCGTAAAGGAATAAATGATCTTGTAACAGAAATGTATAGATGTTCAGGGTTATTATTTTGACTGATTTAAACACTATTTAAATAGATTTATTCGGGAATAAAAATTGTATTCTGAAATCGGCCATTATTTTCCAAACAACCTAATATTTGAAGGGAAATGTTTCAATATCAGTTATTTCTTTCACAATGCTTAATTTGAGAAAACATAAAATATATCTTAATTTTTCATATCACATTATATTAAAAAGTTGACATAAACGAACAGAATTATTATGTCTTCACATGTTTAACCGTTGTCCTTTGTTTGTAGTAGTAATCCAAATTTTCTTGGACCTGTAGAGAAAATCTTTTTCTGCTTAAGGGGTAATAAAACAGTTAGGATTCGTCAGAGAAAGGGGGAAAAGGAGATTTTTTAAAAATCTTATTATTAGGTTGGTGCAAAAATAATGACGTAATAATGTCGTTTTTTGAGGTTAGAAATACGTCAAAAAACGACATTATTACGTCATTATTTTTGCAGTTTGGTGTATGCTTTTAAACCTATTTCCATTTTTGTGTATTGTGTGTGTGTATTTTTGCTAGTATGTCTATATATATTCCTTCTCTATACACATATATTGTTTTGTTATAAAGAAATAGTATATATATATATATATATATATATATATATATATATATATATATATATAGTTGTATATTTAGACAGCAATTCTTCCTTTATGCATATTTCATTAAAAACTTTAAAAAACTTAATGAAACATGCATACATATATATATATATATATATATATATATATATATATATATGCCAGATTCACCAAGGAATTCATTGTCGATAGTATAGACCTAATCCTGAACAACAACACTTTTGAATTTGACACCAAAAACTATATCGAAACGCTATGCATTGCGATGGGTACGAAAATAGCAACATATGCCACCCTAATATTATCTGACATAGAAGAAAACCTGTTTGAAAAGATAGAGAAAATATATGGTGAAGATATCAAAAACTCATTCTCTAAATCTTGGAAGCGATACTTGGATGATTGTTTCATTTTCTGGAAATCCTCATGGAGCGATATTAATCAATTCTACATTCTACTCCAAAAGTTACACCCGAAAATCAAATTCACACAAGAATATGATTTTAATGCCATTCTTAGATATACAGAAATAGTAATGGCCACATTATCACAGATATCTACCACAAACCTACCGACACACAACAATATCTTCATTTCAATAACCATCACTCAAAAAACTGTCTAAGATCTATCCCCTATTCTCTAGCATGTAGGAAATGCACTATAGTGACCGAAAACACATCCGAAACTAGCTAAAACTCTCAAAAAAACGAGGTTACCCCACACCACTAATAAACAAAGATTTTGAACTAGCAAAAAAAAAATAAAAAAAATAAATAAAAAAAATAAAAGAATAAATAAAATAATAAATAAAATAATAAATAAAATAATAAATAAATAAATAAAAAAAATAAAAAAATAAAAAAATAAATACTTTTAGACCAATTACGAAATCCAAAGAAACGCAACGTCGAACAAATTCTAGCATATGTCTCAACATTCAAGAACAATCCAGAACTATTTACAGAAATTATAAGAAATCTAAACCTACTTAACAAGAATGATAAAATGAAAAGTATACTAAAAACAACCAAAATAATTAAAAGCAAACGCCAATCAAAAAACCTAAAACAAATATTGACCTTATCCAAATTTAGCCAACACACAATACAGGGGGCGGGGGGGGGTCACAAAATGCAACATGAAAAAACATCCATTTACACAAGCTCATCAAGTAAGTTGCTCGAAGTTTTCCTCTATTTCTCTTGCCCTTTAAATGTCCCGCGTGGTTTAAGTTTTCCAAGGCCTCCTTCCTCATATGTCCAAAGAATTTCAACTGTCTTTTCCTGATTTTGAGTATAAGTGTTCTTTCTATTACCATTTTCTCTCAGACTTCCTTGTTGCTTACTCGTCCCGTCCATGGAATTTTCAGTATTCTTCTGTAGAACCACATTTCTGCTATTTCTAGCTTTTCCCTCATCTTACGGGAAATAGTCCACCATTCAGTGGCATATAAATGGATGGATATCGCGCAGCACTAGCAATCCTTATCTGCCATCAAATACATTATACAATATTATTCATACGAAATCATATCGAAGCCGGACAGAAAATTCTTTAACCTAATGAACCCGAATTTAAAATTAGGACTTCTATAAATAATTTATGTCAGTTCTTATGCATACGATAATGGCTCTAGAAAACTAAACTGTCTAGTTATTAAATTCAGGGTTCGTAAATACCAAACATTCAAATACTATTCTATATTTTTGTATGTAGGAGTGAATTGTACTAAGTCTGTATGTGATTCACGGCTACATAGGTTTTTAAAATATAAAACAAATTGCGTACTAAATATTTAGGTTTCGGCATTAAATAACCCATAGAAATGTTGACATGACGCAAAACCAAAATAAACAACCTATATATCTGCACGAGAATAGAGAAAGTAAGTTTTTCTCTATCACTCTCACTACACATTACATATATATGTATATATGTATACACACACACATATATATATGTGTGTGTGTGCATATATATATATATATATATATATATATATATATATATATACATACATACATACATACATACACACACATACACACACACACACACATATATATATATATATATATATATATATATATATATATATATATATATATATATATATATATATATGCAGGTTTCATTAAAAACGACAGACAAGTTACTACAATTAACCTTTTATTTAATTTTTCTTGTGTTCGAACAAGTGTTTTCTTTTTTGGACATAAAGTGTATAGAAACTTTCCAAATGTTCTATAATTCCGAGCGTTTTCAGCTATACTTTTAGCCATTATCAAAGATGATTTTATTTTTTTCGATTTAATTGTGTGTGTGCGTTGTGTGTATGTTTTTAGTGTTATCGAGATGTTTTATTTTTCGAACACAGCACATTGTGGCCGTGTTCGTAGTAACTATTATTAAATGTTGGCCTTTTCTTTTTTTTATTATTAAGGCTTCCATTATTTTTAATCTTTTTTTTACTTGTGGATGAGGTATTATGTTTGTATTTTCTACTAGTATGTTTCGAGTTGAATCTGGTAAGTTTGTGCTTGTGTTTTAAATGGATTCTAATACAGCTGTTGTCAGACAGGTGTAACGTAAGACGTCTCGATAGGCATGTGACTGATGTAATTATTTATGAATTCGGTTTGATCAGAAACATAGTTCCTTAAGTGTCATTTGAACTCATAGATATTGATTTGCCGGTGTGTTGTTATTTTTGAGGATATGGTTAGCTTTTTTAAAATTAATTTGATTTTTTTTCGGGGTAGTGTATTTCTTTATAATATTTCTAAGTGAATATTCATCTTGTTTGTAGTTAATGTGCATTTGTTTTTTGTAGAAAATATTTATGTAATTTTTGACTATATATATATGTGTGTGTGTCTGTGCTTGTAAGTATATATATATATATATATATATATATATATATATATATATATATATATATATATGCCACTTTGGATCAGGAAATAAAAGGATTCACCAAGAAGAAAATGCATCGAGAGTGTGCTAATCTTAGAATTCTCGACAATAGACCTAAAATCAGAACTATACATAATATGAATGATCATCAAAAAAGTAATAATAGCAAAATGCAGTGTTCGAGCTAATAGAGAAAAAGACACAGATCTATTCGGAGTGGACTGATTTAAAATCCAACAGGCACCAACGGCTCTAATATATATAAAACAAACACAAACATTTTCTGGTTTCTGACGGTCGGATCTGATAAGGTAATTGACTTTATTGCCCCTCTTATCCTGAAAAATCACAACGCGTTTTCCATACACACAGTTTTGTCTTTCATTCTGAACTGAAGAAGCCGAACCCAACACACTCCAGCGAAACTTTTCCACTTTATTTCAACATCTTCACTTTTGTTTTGGGTATTATTATACATCCTACAAATATTATATATATATATATATATATATATATATATGTGTGTGTGTGTGTGTGTGTGTGTGTGTGTTACTTCAACGTTGTTTTAGTAGACCCTCGGTTTATTTTAAACAGTATTTATTACATCTACCGGCCTGCATACTGGAAAAAATTAATAAAGGTGTGGCTTCCTGACTTGTGCACCCCTACCGACCCCACCTTCGCAGGGGGAACCACTGCCTGGTCCGGTATGTTTTGTCCGCAGAAGAGCTTCACAATCAAGCAAAGTGTTGCCTTTAAAGTACACTCACTCGTTCAGATTTTTTGAAACTTAATATGCGTTCAGTTTCGTATCCGTAGCGTAAACAAAACAATTTCTAAAGAATTAATGGATTTTATTTTTAAATCTGATGCACACACGCGCGTATGTATGCACGCGCAAGGGCCCGCGTGCGTGTGTTCATTAAAACATTTATATGTATGTATACATATCTGCAGATACACAATCGCCGCTGTCGCTCAAATTACTGCTCTAAAAGACCTTGCGCCTGCTTTCTTTCATGCGTGTGTGATTCTTCCATTTTCTCTGTGTTTTTAACCAGTCTTGCAGTCTTTTTTTTTTCCTTTTTTTTGTTTTTTTTCCTTTTTTTTTTTTTTGTTATTCCGCTATCTTCCTGATACCAGCGTTCCTTTCTCAATGCATACCAAGCACCCGTCATAACCCTGCCTCCTAACCCGACTCCTCCTCTCCTCGGCAACTGATCTTCTTCATCCATTTACCCAAACCTCATTTCCGCTGATTATCCCATTGTTAGATTTAAAAATAGCGTGCTTCCCGCCAGAACGTTTTTTTTTTGTTTTTTGTTTTTTTTTGCTATTGCTTTTTTTTTCATTTTTTATGTTTACTTTCTTTTTTTTTTTTTTTTTTTGCTCTCTATTTTGTCTTCCCTGTCAATCAAAGAATTTTCTTCTTTACACTTTCCGTTTTTTTTTTTTTTTTTTTTTTTCTCGCTTAAGTCCATATTTCATCTCCTAAATGTTTCACAGAATATCTGTAAAAGATACAAGACTCTTTTGGGCGTAACGCTTATCAGTACGGAAAATAGAATTTCTCTGACTACCAATGCCCTTGAGAAAGGCATGAACCCACTTCTACCTGCACTCTTTCCCATTGTCAGATATATTGACAAAATGACCCCGTCGCTAACATGCCAGGCTGACTGGTGAAGAAAAAATAATGAGTAAACATTTGGTTAAGTCACATTTACAGAAAGATATACTAACTATTGAAGCCGTGCTTGTCGACAGCGATGTTTTATTGGCCACGGCATCCGCATGCCTGACATGCGGCGTACTATCTTCGGTGAATTGGAATCAGGCTGCCGGTGGTCAGCATAAGCAATACAAGATGAGCAAGGCTATCCTGAAGGCCTGTAATATCTTCCTTGGCTAAATACAAAAAAAAAAAAAAAAATGATGGTAATCGTGCTAGTTGTTACCATGCCTGCATGGGCGCTGTTCAAACCAAAGAAGCAAAGTTGTTCCAACAGACAGTGAAAACTCGTCGAAGATACAAAATATTTGCTCAAATGTCATCTAGATGCCCTATTTGCTGGAAAGTGAACCGTTCTAGTGTTGGTCTAATCAGCAAGAGGAGAACCCACCCACTATGAAAGGAACAGAATGACGCTGTTTGGAAAACGGTGACTTAAAGTCATATAGCGTTGAAATATTGGTTCCCGTATGATCACAGAAGTTAAGCAACGTTGAGCCGGATCAGTACCTAGTTGCGTGACCGCTTAGGAATAGCAGGTGGTGTAAGCTTGGATGTGCAGGTGGTGTAATGGAAAATGGCTCGGAATTTTTAATCGGAGACCCGATTTCCAATTTCAGGTGGATTTGAAAATATGCTAGCCATCAGTATAAATCCACCTGCTGTCCCCCAGATATGAATTAATTAATAAAACTTGTATCCCTGAATCACTAATGTCGCCACACCCCGTCAAAAAAATTCTTACAATCTACAAATATTTTCTGACTTTGAATAACCTGCAAAGGGTTGATAAACCGTAGAAAATGAATCAATCAATGAAAACAGTGTACAAAGGTTTGTTATACGGATTATGAAAACCTCAGTGGCTTAATTAATGCCGACAAGATTTTTAGGCTAGATTTGTATGATTAGAATATATATATATATATATATATATATATATATATATATATATATATATATATAGTATAAGAAATCGGTTCGTAGATCAAGTTTCATTGATGTATTTTTGTAAAGAGGGTTTTTGCAGAGACTCAAATATTTTTAGTATGAAAATGCATTGCTAGTATTAGGTTGGTGCAAAAATAATGACGTAATAATGTCGTTTTTGACGTTAAAAAATACGTCAAAAAACGACATTATTACGTCATTATTTTTGCACCAACCTAATATTTAAACTATTAAAATGTATTTTTATACTTTCATAATGTTTTGACCCCATTTGTTTTTTGTGGGGTAACTATTTGCCTATAGTTGGGACTCTAACATGTGTTACCACCCCGTGTCAAGGTGGAACTGGGAACATCAGTAATTTAGCAGTAGTTCCACGCTCCTCATAACCTCTCGATCAAAGGCTTTGTTAAAAAGAAAGCATAAAATGCGAAGAAAAAAAAAGTTAATAAGGAAAGAATAATTGATTGACTGATTCGTCTTTTTTTTTTTACGGCTTACTAACCCTTTGCGGATTATTTAAAGCCAGAAATTTTTTTTATATTTTTTTTTTTTTTTGATAGATAGTAATGTTTTAGTGTTACAAGTCATACTGGAGGGAGAAGAGGTAGATTCATATCTTAACCATGGCTATTTGCTCGTAAGTGAATATATAACGAACCAAACGGGAATTAGAACTCGGCTATCCGATTAACAATTTCGAACCATTATTCATTACACAACCCGCACATCCAAGCTTACAGCACCTGGTATTAACAAGCGGTCACCCATCTAGGTACTGGCCAATATCGACGTTGCTTAATTCCGGTGATCATACGGGAACCAGTGTTTCAGCCTAAAAGTATTCGTATACTGAGGCTGCTAAGATCTACGATAAGAACGAATTTTCTGTCTCCCTCACATAACTGCCATTAAAGTATACAGTAAATCCTCATTTAACGACTCAAATGTTTAATGATCCAGACTAACTATAAAAATCACATGAGCTAAAAACATTCCAACAAGTCGGTTGTATATCGTACGAAACATTTTATCATGACTGTTTTCTCTTCAAAACGAATCAGAATAAAGCAACTTAATAAATAACATTAAAATAAATTTAAAAAAAAACTACATTTACGTTATGAAAACCGAGGTAATGTACAGAATATTGAACTGATTTTCGAATTTATTTATACGTTTAATGTTCAGTACACTATGTAAACCATTTAGAAGTTAGAGATGATAGAAATGGTGCAAAAGTCACATAAAGCTATTTGAAGCTGGTTGACAAACCAATTGCCTACTCACATCGCGGCTTTTTTTCTTTGGACCTTGGACTTGCATGCTGGACGATTATTTTCGGCTAACGTACATGTTCATGGGTCTTTCTTTTTTTATACCTTTTCTCCCCTTGTTTTTTAACATCACCTATTTTATATCTGAGAGGAATTAACTAGTAAAATTAAGGTGGCAATTAAAAACTCTTTTGTTTGTGTGTGTGTGTGTGTGTATAAATATTAATTACATTACAAAAAATCAACATCATTTACACATTTAACTCACATTATTTACGCAATTATGTCACTTAGCAACCCTTGATTTTCTCCTTCTCATCATTTATTTTACCCTTCCCATTCCATTAGTGAGTGTGCTTCTTGATCCTGTATATCGATAGAATACAGCGGCCATTCTTTTTATTATTTTGGAGGATGAACGCGTCCCACTAACATTGTTTTGTTTTAATTTTATCTTTGTGTTTCATTTTTAAGTTTGTTTTCTGGTTTCATCCACCCACCCTATCATTTAATGAATCATGAAATTTTCATATGAACGAACTTTATGGACAATGAAATGAAATTTTTACATCATGGGATGTTTTGTAGATCCCCCTGTGAATATGTGGTAGATTCCCCTGTGAATATGTGGTAGGTCCCCCTGTGAATATGTGGTAGATTCCCCTGTGAATATGTGGTAGGTCCCCCTGTGAATATGTGGTAGATTCCCCTGTGAATATGTGGTAGGTCCCCCTGTGAATATGTGGTAGATTCCCCTGTGAATATGTGGTAGGTCCCCCTGTGAATATGTGGTAGATTCCCCTGTGAATATGTGGTAGGTCCCCCTGTGAATATGTGGTAGATTCCCCTGTGAATATGTGGTAGGTCCCCCTGTGAATATGTGGTAGGACCCCTGTGAATATGTGGTAGGTCCCCCTGTGAATATGTGGTAGATTCCCCTGTGAATATGTGGTAGGTCCCCCTGTGAATATGTGGTAGATTCCCCTGTGAATATGTGGTAGGTCCCCCTGTGAATATGTGGTAGATTCCCCTGTGAATATGTGGTAGGTCCCCCTGTGAATATGTGGTAGGTCCCCCTGTGAATATGTGGTAGATTCCCCTGTGAATATGTGGTAGGTCCCCCTGTGAATATGTGGTAGGTCCCCCTGTGAATATGTGGTAGGTCCCCCTGTGAATATGTGGTAGATTCCCCTGTGAATATGTGGTAGGTCCCTCTGTGAATATGTGGTAGATTCCCCTGTGAATATGTGGTAGATTCCCCTGTGAATATGTGGTAGATTCCCCTGTGAATATGTGGTAGATTCCCCTGTGAATATGTGGTAGGTCCCCCTGTGAATATGTGGTAGGTTCCCCTGTGAATATGTGGTAGATTCCCCTGTGAATATGTGGTAGGTCCCCCTGTGAATATGTGGTAGATTCCCCTGTGAATATGTGGTAGGTCCCCCTGTGAATATGTGGTAGATTCCCCTGTGAATATGTGGTAGGTCCCCCTGTGAATATGTGGTAGGTCCCCCTGTGAATATGTGGTAGATTCCCCGGTGAATATGTGGTAGGTCCCCCTGTGAATATGTGGTAGGTCCCCCTGTGAATATGTGGTAGGTCCCCCTGTGAATATGTGGTAGATTCCCCTGTGAATATGTGGTAGGTCCCCCTGTGAATATGTGGTAGGTCCCCCTGTGAATATGTGGTATTATGGTATATGCAGGATTGAGTGATGATCAATGAGTTCTTGTGGTGAATGAGCAAATTGTAATGAATGAATGGGTCGTGATTCTGATTAACTAGGACTAGGATAGCTAATGGAGACCAACCTCTCTCCTTTTCACCTTCGGCCTTGTGCCACAATTTTATTTTTGTTTTTTTTACGAAATAAATAATCTTAGCAACCTCGAGAATTTACAGAGACTTTTCTTTCAGACTGATGAATATTTATGATATCTTAATTTTGAAAATATTATATCTTAATTATGAAAAATTTTAAAAACTAACATTTTTACTTTTGTTTATAAATACTTGCTGCAAAATAAAATCCTTATATTTGCTTTGGTAAAATTCAACAGAGGACGAAACACATTAGCTAAGTTTTCCTTTTGTCTTTACACACACGCGCGCATACATCTATATATATATATATATATATATATATATATATATATATATATATATATATATTATGCACTGTTACATAAGAACATGTACATACCCACTACAAAAGTAAACATCTTGTTTCAACGTTAAAAATCAGGTAGGAAACCATGATGGTACCATCATGGTTTGCTACCTGAAGAAACGTTAATTTTTAACGTTGAAACAAGATGTACAGTTTTGTAGTGGGCATGTACATGTTCTAATGTAACAGTGCATAATAAATAAATATTTATTGCTCTACTTTTGTATTGAACCCTCTTTTAAATTAATGTTTTGAACGCGGAAATTTTTCTCTCCTTTCTTTTACATTTGGGTATATATATATATAAATTAGATAGTTTTACATATATATACAAATTAGACGGTTTTACGGTGATATGTAAACATATGTGGATATAGGTGGTAAATGTATTAATAAAGTTATACCCTTATATAAATGAGTTAGTTTCTCACTTTTACGCTTTTGGCTCACATGAGTCATCATCAGAATGGTTATATGTACATTACAACAGAGATGTTCCCCGTCAAAGATGACATCTTGTTATGTTTACATAGAAATTTGCTATGCGACGATAACAGTCGCGGAATAGCAGACGCAGGTGGTTAATTCGTAATACGATTCTATGACGTCGTACATGGCCACGTGAAAGAAAGAAATGTTATCAACAGAACTATGTGTTTAAATGCATTGTAATATGTTGTGGCTGGTTTGAAATGTAATTTTCTTGAGTGTGGGTTGCTTTGTTTTAATGTAGATGGCTTAAGGTTCTTTTTACCGTCCATATAACCACTCTGATGATGGCCCATGTGAGCAGAAAGCTTAGATCAAGGAACAGAATAATAAAAAATACCCAATGTTGGAAGGTTTTTGTCTTTATTTTCTCCCGAAACTAAAGCCACTATACGAAACTTAGAACAGATCATGATCAAACATAAGAGACATTCATTGTCTGTTATATTTAACAATATATTTGAATAATGATCTGCTGCACAAATACACTATATATATATATACATATGTGTGTGTGTGTGTGTGTGTGTGTGAGTGTGTGTGAATTCACATTTAATTGAATACGACAGACAATGTGCTTTGATTTAGTTTTTTTTGTACAATTTCTCATGTGAGATAATAATTTTTTTTTCTTTTCGGATGATAAATTATATAAAAACTGTACAATTGTTCTTTTTAGCCGAACGCTTTCGGCTATACATTTAGCCATTTTCAAGGTTGAAATATATTAATTGTTAAGAAATAGATTGCTGTATGTATGTATTTATATAATCTTTTCATTTTCAAAACACGGTCAAGATATTATTGAGTATTTTTTTGTTTTTATTAATAAGACTTCCATTATTTTTTAACCTTTTTTTGCATATAGATGATGCTATTATATTTGTGTTGTCAAAAAAAATCGTAAATAATTATATAGGCCATACAACAACATGTTTGACACGAAGACTCACACTACACCTTTCTGACCGTAGCTCAATTAGTTCTCATTTAAATACTCATGGAGACCTACCGGACCTTATTACTAGCATACTTGTCTGTCATATTCAATGGAATGTGCATATATATATATATATATATATATATATATATATATATATATATATATAGAGAGAGAGAGAGAGAGAGAGAGAAAGAGTGAATGAGAGGGGGAAGAAAGAGAGGTGTGGAGACGGACAGAAAGAAATTGATACATACAAAAATGTAACATCTCAAGACGTAGGCGCCATAACATATTCCACAGATTCCACTTCATAATTTGTGAATTGTCATGGCTTCTGGGCAATATAATGAAGTAGCTTCCCTTTTGATTTCTCCTCTAGTTTTGAGATCAGAGTTTTCTTTCTCCTAAATTGGTTGTTACATAAAGCTAGTTACCCGTCACGCCTGTTTTTTAACACATAGTTGAACAAAGAAGAGACTGATTCCTGCCTTTTCTCAGGGCATTAGTGTTAAAGTGAGCACTGCAACGAGGCAAGGAATTTGAACACAGTTAGTCGATTCCGCTTTTTTAACAGTAACAATGTATACATACCGATATCATTACTTGTACGAATATATATTTGCTGAAAGAAAAGAATATTTATAAAACAATCACTTTTTAATAAATCTATTAATTTTCCCTACATTTCATTAAACGACACCCATTTCCATAGTAGCAATAAACTAAGCGTAGGTTATATGTGGCACAAGACCGAATGTATGGAGCACCCAGTAAGGATCGAACTCACTACTCAGTCGTAATTGGTCTAGCGAGACAAGTATACTAACCACTAAATAGCCCCAAAATGATTCTCTAAGCGTAGCTTGCATGTGACACAAGATCGAAAATGTGGGGCACACAGTGAGGATCGAACTCACTATTCAGTCGTAAATGATCAAGATAGACAGGCTTACTAACCATTACCCAACGTTGAGGTGCCCAAAAATGTAAAAATGATTTTCTAAGTGAAGCCTAGATATGACACAAGGCCGAAAGTGTGGAGCACTCAGCGAGGATCGAAAGTGAGGAATAATATGTGAGGATCGAACTCTCTACTCAGTCGGAATTGATCTAGCGAGAAAATCTTACTAACCATTACACACGTCGAAGTGTCTAATAATAATTTTCTAAGCGAAGTCTAGATGTGACACAAGGCCGAAAGTGTGGAGCACTCAGTGAGGATCGAAAGTAATCGAACTCACTACTCAGTCGTAATTGATCTAACGAGACAAGATTATTAAGCATTACGATACGTTGAAGTGCCCCAGGCATTTTACTTATAAGCAGTAAAACCTTTCGTGGATTTGAGATTCTCACTATATATTGGGGACTGAACTATTTCGGTGTCTACGTCTGCGAACTTTTAAAGAACAACAGTGATTACCAACTGATGATCATTCTGAGGAATACGTAAATGTTTGTTTGCTTTCTGTTTTGCTTTCTTAGTTTATCGCTAAAGTTTGTCGATATACCGATAGGCAGTCGGAATGTGGTTCTGCAGAGAAATGCGCATTTTTTTTAATCTAATAGATATATGAAAAGAGACCTGTTTACTAGGTGAGCGATATGCCCTTTACCAACGATCCTAATGCAGCGAAGCAACGACGAAAGATACAATTCGATTTACCTTGTGGTTGAGATAATTGTACATAACTAACTAATGCCAAATATTGGTATTTACAGCCTTGCAAATGCCAGAAATTCGAATGCAGGTCAATGCACTTTGTAGGTTGGCTAAACATAATATTGCTAACTCTTTTTCTCACTACCTTGTTTCGTAATAAACAAGAGTTAAACATATCATGAAAGATCTATAATATACAATGGTCATTTTGAGTTTTATAAAAATATTTTAACACTTGTTAATGACAATATTAGCTGTTTCACCTGCAAGGAAACATTTGACATTCATTGACCAAGTAGCTAGTACTGCTTTCGGTTGAAATTTATAACATTTTTGTCTTAAAATTTTTTTTCAGAACAATAGGTTTCTGAAGTCCAGTAGCTGTTATCGCTCTTTACAGTATTATTCCTAACCTTTTATTTGAATTAGTATGGAATTATAATATCTTGATTATTTTATTATTTTCTCTTCGAGCTTAATCTATTTTAGTTGTTACTGCTGTTGGTAGTTCTCAAGTGATGCAGTTTCTATTATTTTGTACAATTCTTTGTTTATGATTCTGTAGCGCCAGTGCAAAATGTTCAAAGATAGATGGTTTTTGCTAAGACTCACTGTCTTAATTCATCCAAAGTCATTCTTAACAATTTATCTTAGAAAGCGATGGTATATAGCCGACAATTTAGATATTTCTGAACACGTTTGGCGCCATTCATGACATCCATATGAAAGCTTCGATCTGTTAACCCTGTTCACCGTAGTCTATGAATATAGAATACATCGCAGTACGTAATCTGTTCAATGAAACAACGTTAAAGATTAATACTCACAAGTCAGACACTCTCCTGAACCTGACTATATCGCCAATACCACCAGCAGCTGTTCTGTAATTCTTCAGTCTTAGATATCAAAGGCTGTCAGTGAATATTCGGGAAAAAAAAACATGGCCGCCTTTATACACGTCACATTGAATATTTTGAGCCTTCTGATTGGTTAACCCTTCTATTAGTGAACTATAAAATGAGTCAGCTCATTTTGGCTGGCTCACTAGTACCAAGGTACCCAAAGATTCTAACACGATCTGACAAGGGTATTTAATAACAGAACTCAAGTATTCACGTTGACGTTTTGTAGCAATTTGCGGTATTGGGCGAAACTACCTTTGGCGCAGCTTATTCTATGTTCAATAAAACGACATAATTTAATATTGATTCCTGTCCGTACCTATCACGATTTGGCTAGTAGAATCTCTTTTCATAGTGCAGTTTTCAAATCAAGGTTATTTCGTTCCATGGACAAGTAAAATTTGATGTCTATTCCAGGTAAACATGTCTACAAACTTCAATTGTTATATAAGATTGACATCATCTTCATGCGAATGAGATAGAAATCCTTCATAAATGACTGACGAGGCAGATTTTTCTTCCCGCAGTAGGTTGCCATTTCTTTCTGCGGTAGACCAGTTTCCATCCAAGTTATAGAAATCAGTTTGTCCTGCTATTTACCCATAGTCGAGAGGAGAAGAAAAGGATTCATACTTTTCCCCAAGGGTATTAGCGCGTTAGTGAATATAATGGATTTGAATTCGAACTCGGCTCTCCGATTCCTCAATCCGAGCCGCTGTCCGCTACTCAGCTGCAGAAATCTTTACTATTTTTAAAACGGTAACAGTATTAATGGCAGTGATGTCTCGGAAAAATCATATTTTGACTCCGCCTGTCGATGATTTAGAAGATTTTGCAAAAATATATACGTTTGATAAAGAATGTCTTGTTAAAAAAGTATTTGTTTTCAGGTAGAATTAAAGGCAGACATATGATAAAGATGTCCTCTAATGAATTTGACAAAAAGGTTGTCAAATATGGAATTAGAATTAGCCCCAAAATTACAAACGCGTTGTCAGAAATGTGGTGAACAGATTCTACGAGGGTCATTCAATAAATAAGGTGAATTTTTCGGTATAAGGACTTCTAATACAGATAGAAGCTTACTTTTTTTCAATTTTTCAACGTAGTCTCCCAGCACTGTCACACACTTTTCCCATCTGTGCACAAGCTTCCGTATTCCCTCAGCGTAAAAATCTTTGGACTGATGTCTCAGCCAGTCGCTCACAACACTTTTGACTTCATCGTCACTTTTAAACTTCGTGCCTCTCGTGAATGCTTTCAAGGGACCAAACAGGTGAAAGTCTGAAGGGGCAAGGTCTGGGCTGTAAGGGGGATGAGGGAACGGTTCCCAGCTCAGCTTGTTGATGGTCTTCACCGTTTGGGCTGCTGTGTGAGGCCTTGCGTTGTCATGATGCAAGATGACTCCTTCTGACTGATGACCCCTGCGTTTGTTCTTTATGTCTTTCTTGACCTGCGTCAGCAATTCACAGTAGTTCGTCTGTCTGACTGAATGAGGTCATTGACTGATTCGATCACCTCAGGAGACCTCACTTCTGTAGGCCACCCAGGCCTGTCTTCATCCTCAAGACTGCTCCGTCCTTTTTTAAACAATTTAGCCCACTTGTAGACATTTTTTTTGGCTGAAACATGTGGCACCATACACAGTTGACATTCTCCTATGAATTTCAACGGGTTTGCACCCTTCAGCAACCAAAAACTTGATAACTGACCACTGTTCAATCCTGGAGCATGCTTCTTGTTCGGCCATCTTTGTTAATCGCCAAAACTCTCAATTTTTTTTTTTTTTTTAATCTGCAAAAGAAATTGAATCCATGTGAAAAAGAAGTAAAATAAAAAAAAGAAAAAAAAAGCAAGCTTCTATCTGTATTAGAAGTCCTTATAGCGAAAAATTCACCTTATTTATTGAATGACCCTCGTATAAGTAAAAAAACAACAGATAAGTATTAATGACAAACAAATTTGGAGACAAAAAACATCGCCTTTAAATTCAAAAACTAGCAACACAGGTTTGTCTACTTATATTTTAATTGCATTTTTTCCAATTTTCAAATCCGATCTTGTACATCAAAATCAAAATTTTGAATAAGCTCTAAAATACTTTTGATCGTCTCAGTCATTATTAAGAACTGGATGTTGACAGTATGGTAGATACATTACATCATTTTTGAGATGCTAGAATTCAAATTAATCCAATATTAAATGTGTATAAAATTATCAGAGTATTTGTATTTAAAAAGTATGAATAGAACTTTTCTCAATTGTGTTCTCAGTCTCTAGTTTTACAAAAACTGGGGTTAACCCTGGTAGCCTTTTCACACATATCTCTGTACGCATATTTCTAAAGATATTACTGCTAGGTAAGAACAATTCTCTTCTCTTAATATATGTATTTTGTAATGAATACTGGTTCTAGTACCTAAAAATGACTTTGCGCTTCCCACTCTTCCATTATGTTGATAGCAAGTATTGTATTTGTATTTCATTTTTATATTTTTGCTCCGACCCTCTCGTCAGTTGCCAAGGAGAACGATAACAATGGAAAATATGTTATACAGATTCAGCCAAAAGATGTGTAGATCTTCGCGAATGCCTATTTGTTTGTGTGGGCGTGGGTGGACATGAGAAAGGAAGAGACGATGTGTATGTTACTACAGGTTTGTATGCGTGAATGGGCGGCGATTTACTTCGTTGTATCACCTATGTCAAACCGCGTTTTCGGCGATTAAATCGTTTCTATTTTCATGCGCGTCTAAGTTGAATTTGCGCTAATTATAAGAATAATGACACTGAATCCACGTCCTTTCAGATGAGATCGTCTATCGAAGCTTATTCAAAAAAATTCTGAAGTCTGCTGCTTTTTTTTTTTTGCTTTTTTTTTTGTAGTAGAGAAATGAACTGTTGCTTCGTCTATTAACTTAAACAACTGTAAACATTTAATTAACTGTCTTGATATATGTTTTAGTCTTGATTTTAAAAAAAATCAATCTCTTGTACGACCAAGTTTTATCCGCTTAACTAAGATACAACGGGGCTAGATAGACAATCAACAAGTGTATACGCACGCGTATATCAGTGTGGCTAGACGTCTGATTGCCTCTAATTGGATCGAAACCCGACTGAATTGGGGTCAGTCGGAGAATCGACCCCTAAGCTGTTCGCGTACGGCAAGGACGAACGTGAATTTTTAGATAAACAGTGACTGAGAGAACTCGATTCGTTTTATCGAAGTGTATTGCATTAGTAGCAGTAGTAGTATTTGTTTACAAACTCACACTTTCTCCCCCGGGAACTAAACCGAAATAATTTTTCAGGAGAATATATATATATATATATATATATATATATATATATATATATATATATATATATATATATATATATATATATAATTTCATTTAATGATTTCGGTTGTAAATCTTGAACTTCCTCCAGATTGGATCTTCCAACAAGATAATGATCCCATGCACACTGCAAAATCTACGAAGAAATGGTTTGCTGAAAACAATGTAAATATTCTGAAATGATCAAGTCAGTCCTCCCATTTAAACCCAATCGAGAATCTGTGGTGTTATTTGAAAATTCAAATCTAATCGAGAGCTCCACCAAACATTCCAGATCTGAAGACCATATGCGAAGAAAAATTGAACAAAATATCAACTAAAATTTGCAAATAATTACCTGGGAACTTATAAGAAGAATTTGGTTGGTGTAGAAGTGAATAATGGCTATTCTATAAAATCTTAAATGAAGATTATATATTCTTTTTTTGTTTTGTACGAATAATTTTTCACTTATTAAAATGGATAATTAGGATTTATTTCTATTGAATCAATTTTTTTCTCTTTTCTATGAATAATTAGTTATTATGCATCTGTGTACATTTAATTATATGAAAATTATGTTTATTTGTTATTTGGAAATACAATAAATTAAAAATTTGTATGTCTATGAATATTTGTTTTCCCCCATTGCATATATATATATATATATATATATATATATATATATATATATATATATATATATTTACACTTGTCCTACTCCGAAGCAATTGCGTGGTGAGAAACAAAAACCATCAGTCTACAAATTTCCAGAGAGACCATTGAGAGTAGAAGACAAACCCCTGAACTATGTAAAGTCTTTCACCTATCTTGGTAGCAAAGTCAATTACAGTGGAACTTTTGATGATGAAATCATGCATCGGATTGCTAAGGCTACCAGTGCTTTCGGCAAACTTCGCCATCGCTTGTGGAATGAGCGGGGTATTCGACTGGATACAAAAATTCGGGTTTACAGAGCTGTTGTACTTGCCATCCGTTTGTATGGACTCCATACAGGTACCATATACGCCAGCTAGATGTTTTCCATAAAAGCTGTCTGCGTGCAATCTGTGGAGTTAAGCTACAAGATAGGACATCTAACGTAGACCTGTTTAATAGGTGTAATATTGGAGGAATCGAGACTTTTATCATACAGTCTCAGTTACGGTGGACTGGCCATGTCTTGAGAATGTCTGATGACAGGATACCCAAGATCCTAATGTACAGCCAGTTAGATCAGGGCTACAGGAATGTTAGGACGCCCATGGCTAAGATGAAAAGACAAGCTGAAAAGCAACTTGTCAGCAGTTAATATACTACATAACACCCTTGAGCGCTTAGCTTTGGAGCGGGTAGAATGGAGATCAACGTGCTTTCGTGGACTCAGTAATTTTCAATTTCCTTGTCTGAATCATCTTCAAGAAGCGAGAGCAAGATCTAAAAAGTCAACCAATCTAACAGTGATCTCATCTCACAATCCTCACACTTGCTCCATATGTGGCCTCTTTTGTAATTCACTAGCGGTCTTAAATGCCACTTAAGATTAGCGCATAAACTTTCATAACTGAATCAATAAGCTGGCAGATCCTCATACGTCGAAACCGACGGGAGAGTCCATTATTATTATTATTATTATTATTATTATTATATATATATATATATATATATATATATATATATTTCTAAATGCTGGATTAAAATAAATCCATTAATTCTTTAGAAATTGCTTTGTTTACGTGTTGGTGATAACTTTTTATGCTACACTCTGGACTGTAATGTGGTTATTGTACAGGGATTCCTTAAAATCTAGACGGCTAGAACAGCCAAGTGACACCCTCCTGGGATGACGTGCATTAAATTCACCTGCTATCTTTCAAGACCATCCTTCACGTCCACCGAGAAGTACCAGTTCAATTCTTTTTTCTTTAGATAAAACCAAAAATATAATTAATGCGATTTCCGATGTGTCCAGACTTTAGGGACACCCTGTACAGTGGTTTACCCAAGTTCTAAGTCACCCATCTTTTCTCAATCCACAGGGAGAAATTGTATCATGCCTTTAGCAAAGATATTAGTAAAGATGTTTACTATATCCATACCCGCTATATCATATTACACTGTTAACCCCTCCCAGGCGTAGACGTGTATATACGTTTTCATCGAAAATATCTGTTTCAGACACGGGCGAATAAACACGTCCTGTTAACCCCATCCCCGGCGTAGACGTGTATATAGGCTTTTTACGAAAGTGTCAGTGTCAGGCACGGACGAATAAACACGTCCAAAACATAACCTTCAAAATCCGCTACGTTTATACGAAAATCTTGATTCACTATACTCTCATGAGCAAAGCGAGTCCAATTGCCAACTCATACGTTTGGTAGAGGGGTTAGCCACCGCTCGGGTATTTCAAGTTGCCTCGGGCTCTAAGTTACTATATTAAAAACAAATTAAAAATATCTGAAACGTTTTTCCCAAAATAATTGGCGGGGAAAGGGTTAAAATTTCTGTCTGAGTTTTTTAGGTGAGAAGCTATCATTATTCACATTATTAAACTCGGACTAATATCCCGATTTTTGTTTTTATTATAACAACGTTTCAACCATTGTGCACTCCGGCCTTCTTCATATTCTGTGGAAATAGGGCCAGCAATAACAGAGCAGTACTAAAAAGTGAACAAGGCGAGATACCCCTCTACATAGCGGGAAAAGAACAATCTAATCCGGTGGATTAGATAAACGGTTCAGTTTGAAATACCCATGTCAACAGACATTTGAAGAATGTTGCAAAACCTAACGGTTTGTGATAAGCATTGTGAAAACAACAAAAATTAAAAAAAATAACAAGAAAAATTAATTCGATTATAGATAATGCAAATAATCGAATACGCAAGTTGGATCTGTTCAGACTCCATTCATGGAACTATTTAATTTTGGTTTCAGCCATTCATATTTCGGTGAGAAAAAATGAAAACAGTTAAATTGCGTTGCTGTTTCGTGTGCAAAATGAACAGACCACAAGAAAAACATCAGTTATATATATATATATATATATATATATATATATAGTCAAACCTAGTAAGCCAGAAAAACCTACCCAGGTTTCACCTAAGCGGATCGTCAGGGAAAGCTGATATATATGTATGATATTCCAATAAGTGATTTTAAATGTGAATTAAGTTTAAGCGTCTAATAACTTTTTCTTTCAGATTTAACAACTTAAGTCTTTGGCAATTTCACTAAAACAATTTAAAACAAAGAATATCTGAATGTTAAAAATGTATGCAGCGTGTGCAATATGAATACAACAAAGCACTTAGCTTTTTCAGTTGATTGATATCAAATACATTTTTCTCTCTCTTTTTTTTTTCTCTTTTGTCTCTTTTGTTATATCTTTCTTCTTTCTCTTTTTCCCTTTTCCTTTTTTTTCTTTATATAATATTGAACGTCTTATTTTCTCATGGGTGTAACTTATATTTTCAGGGTTTTTTTTTCTTTTCACGCGTGGAAAAATGTTATTTCAGTTTCTGTGCTTCTTTTGCATGAGATTGATCCATTTAGAAATGATCTTGATCGTACTGATCGTCACTGACTCCACCGAATTTTGTGTAGACCAATTTGGTCACTCAAGTGATCTCATAACTGGGAGCTTTTGTGAGTTGGGGAATGCGTTCGTTCTCTTCATTTCGGTCAATCTATTCACATGACGATTTCATGGATGGTGCGTCTTCCTCGAGTTTCCTTGCCTCAAATGACTTGCAGTTTTCAATATTGAGTCAGGTGAATAGTTATTTTTAGCATTCACGCGACATGATTGCTAGGGGTTAATCCTTTTAGACTCCACGGATTTTCGGTCGACTGCTTTAAGCTTGAGAGAGAGAGAGAGAGAGAGAGAGAGAGAGAGAGTAAATGTCACAGACAAAGAGACAAATAAAATTAATTACCGTATTTGGTATTTGACGGCATATATGGCGCACGTTTTTTGCTAAAAATATCTTAAAATTCCCCTGCGTTTTATATGCAATATGTAAGTTTAAAATTCACGATAGTCGGCCGAAATTAGATGATGCATTACTTAACGACGAAGATAGCAGTATTGAAATCGAGTATCAGAGTTTTGATAACGAAGACGACGAATTTTATGGATTTGAAGATGAATAAAATTTTAATGATAACTCTACTGTTTTGCTCAATTGTAATAATTGGTTGATTTTTATTTGGTTTTCTTACCTTTAATTATTGTAAAGTTTTTATAGGCTCGTGTTCTTTTTATTTCCTATTATTTTCGTTTAATTGTAATCATGCCTTGTTTAACCAAAATAATACGTCTTCAATATAACCCAGGCTGTACCATTTACTAACAATTTTACTAATTACTAATTTTTTCTTCATTTGACTAATTGAAATTAGGGTGCGTCTTATGCACTCCTGCATTTTATATGCCTTCAAATATAGTAATTAATTTTTTTTATAATAATAATATATGCGAAAATTAATTATATCATATGCAGTTCAAGATACCTTCTCCTGCGGAGAATAATATTTTATTTAATTTGTACTGTTTATTCTGTATAATAATAGCTTCTAGAGTTTTGGGTAAAATAAATAAATAAGTTGCTGTCCAAATATACTATATACCCGCTATATATATATACACACACACATATACATATATATATATATATATATATATATATATCTATACACACACCCACACATACACATATATATATATATATATATATATATATTATAATAATAAAAAGAAAAGCTTCGGTTTTTGAAACCTGGTAATTCTTGTGTGGCGAAGAAACCATATTTTAAATCAGTTATATATATATATATATATATATATATATATATTAGTGGGACAGAAGAAATATTATTCAAAAACTTGGTCTCATGGCGTCAGAATTGGTAAGGGGGAATTAAAGGAATGAGGGGGGGGGCTAAGGAAAAAGGAACGTATTTATGAAATACTTTCATGCTTTTCCCAGACTTCAATGCGAAATATTCATCAACAGACCCCGCCAGAATTTCAATTCTTGAAATTTAAAGATTTCATCTTTTATTTATGGATTCATAGCTGTGCATACAAAAGCACAAGAGGAAGATGGAGCTAATTATCGTGTTGCACGAATCTTCCAAATCGGAATAGCACGTTGGCTTTGAAAGACATCATATGAGTATATTTCCCTGGACTCAAATGTCGACTTTAGTCACAGGTGGGAAATACGTATCTGTTTCATCCACCAGTAGGCTTTTACCAGACTCAGACCTGCTGGCATATTAAACGGTTTCGTTTGCTGCGTAACCAATGAGGATCGATAATGCTACTTAAATGACATGTAGCTTAACTGTTGTGGATTCCGCGTCAAAAATCGGTCTCCAATAAATGACAAACGCAAGTATTTAAGTTAAGAAATTAAATGTATTTACACAAAATACAAAAGGTAATGCTGTTAGTAAAATGCAGGAACGCCGGTTAGTATTAATCAAGATCGCTATATACAGTCTCGAAGTAAACTTCCTTAGAGTCGGGCGTCCTTGTAACGGACTTCTCCCGGCAACTCAATCACAGTGTCTATGTACTTTCCACTCTGTTCCTCTACTCTCCTGACTGTGGCTATTTTATGACAGCAGGACGAGTCCATTTATAACAGAAAAGGGTGGATCCCATAACATTAACCATCAACAAAATTAATGAATTCAATGAAATTTTATCCAATTTAATCACCAGGTTTATGTCATTGGATCTACATAGGCACATATAATATTGGAGTAATGGATAGCAGTTGGGATTGAGGAATCGGAGAGCCGAGTTCGAATTGCATTCGAGTTCATTACAATTAACTTACGTGTTCATACTCTTGGGAAAAGTATGATCCTATCTCCCCTCCCACTAGCTATGTGTAAATAATAGGACAGACTTTCCTTGTGTGAAAACCGGTCTAGAAGAAAGACAAACCTGAATTCAAGACCTGTGAACATAGTGTACGAGCTATGGGTGACCCACATCATATTCCGCGGTCTTCAGCTATCGGTCGAGAGTAGGCCAGCGCCGCCAAACTATTTGAAAGGATCACGAGAAAGAAGAATCAAAAGTCTGTTTCTTTTGCCCTCAGGTACCTCCGACGATTAAAACAGTCGAGGTAACAACAAAAATGGAAGATGATACAAAAGTGTATAGGTTTACCTTCAGAAATCTGAATTACAAGAACCTCAAAGAGACGATTGCTTTGAATGCCTATTGGGGCTTAAGGCCACCCTAAACCGGTATTGAATGTAACAGAAAAACTGTCCGAATCGTGTAACAGCATAATTGTCCATCCCACAAAATGTTTAATGTCTAAAAAAAACAACAAAAAAAAAAAAAAAAAACAGTTTTTTTTCCATGTTTTCAGATGAGACGTTTAGCTATCTTGATACCATACGTCGTAATAATCACTGGGAGAAAAAACTTTGAGTTATTCAGCTAGAAGGAGAACAGGTTAAAATTGTTTTGTGTCAGTCCCACTCTCTTCCCAACTGAGCAATGTTGAGAGGAATCAGATCATTCAGGCCTTCAGTAATGGTACCAACATTCATACTCTGGCTTCTATCTTCAAAGTCCATTGAAGAACCATCAAGAGAACGGTGAATAATTTTAAAAAAGAGAGAAGAGTAGAGAGGAAAACTGTATCAGGAGGTCACAACAGGAAGAGGGATCATCATTTCAACTTACAGCTAAAGAGATCAATTAGAAAAGATCCAACTCAATCTATACGTCGTTTGGCACGTGAGACATTCCAAGAGCAATGGAAAATGACTTGAAAATAAAATCGTACGTAAAACCTGTTAGGCACCTTGTTACTCCAGGAGAGAAAGGTAGAAGGTTAGAAAGGGCGAAAATCTTCCTGAATAAGTTGGAAAATGATCCCGGGATAATATATATATATATATATATATATATATATATATATATATATTTGAACTTTATTTCAATCCTTCATGAGCTTCCGATCCATCAATTAATAATGAACATGTCATTTTCATTTATGATCGATTTCATCACAATTCTTCTGCTAAGCTTGGAGAGTAATTATACATTATTATTGCTCAATGTAGAGTCCAATAGTGTTATAAAAACCTCGGAGAATTCCAGTAAGATATCTTTAATCATTTCTATGATACAATGCTTGAACTTTTAAAATTGGACAATTTTGCTGTTACACAATTTGGCCAATTTTGCTTTTACACGTGGTATATACGACCCATGGCTAAAGAAGCTGGAAAAATATGCGCTGTTCCTTTTACCACTCCAGTAAGTCTCTAACCCCACCTGCTATGCCCTATCTCTGCAAGAGCCAGACCAGACCAAAAAATGGAGTAATGCTGTCATATTTAGGTTGGAGCTTCTCAGCCAGCACTGTTTTGATAGAGTTTAAAAGTCTCAACGCGACCTTGTGGGTGATGAATTACGTTCCACCCTACAATCCCTTACCTACAGATGAAAAAGTCGCAAGTCTCTGCCTACTCTATTGTTATATCTTATATACAATTTTTTTTATGCGCTACATACCTTAATGTCACCAGTGCTGATCTTCACAGGTAAGACCCACCATGTCACGTACACCGAGAGGAATCATTCTCATTTCTTTCGTATTTCATTAGTAAGAAAGAAGTTTCCACACAGACCACTTCTTCCATATATATATATATATATATATATATATATATATACACACACAAACATATATACATATACATACGCACGCACACACATATATATGTATCCACAAACACACACACACTTATTATATATATATATATATATATATATATATATATATATATATATTATATATATATATATACCACTCTTTTTTTTCTGATAATGTCGTGTATAGGCGTTCTTATTAACAAAATTCTGATAATAATAAATAATAATTTAAATTATTTTTTTAAAATATTAAGGCTCAGTGAATTGTAGTAAGCTTTTCTATTTATGATTAGTAAACATAATTTTTACATTATAACAGCTAACCGTTGCAAATTAATGCAGAATTCTAAAAGTTTTAGATCTTTATAAATTATTTTAATTAAAATCTATAAAAAAAAAATTAAAAACAATTCTTGTAAAAATTCACTATTCATCGAAATTTATTTTAACAAGACAATAGTGTCCGTAATATACCTTATTTATAAAAGCAATCAAAAAATATAATATAAACGAACGAACGAACGAACACACACACACACACACACACACACACACACAGAGACACACACACACAGAGAGACACACACACACACACACACACAACCTGGGTTTTATAATAAGTATTTCATTCTCGCGATACCTCTTAATTGTGTTTTCAAATTGATTTCGTGCAAAAACAATTGTTTTTCCAATTTTTGGCACTGTAAGAACCACCGCAAGGTAATTTTATGTAGTCCTGTGAAGTTTTGTTGAAATCGGTTGAAAAATGTAGGAAATCCGATCCAATATATAAACGAACAGACACACACAACCTGGGTTTTATAATAAGTATGATATATATATATATATATATATATATATATATATATATATATATATATATATATATATATTAGTCAATTGACCCCCGCAAGCAAGCCGATGACGCCACGACAATGCAAGGGGTTACTGGAAGTGCAAAACAGTAAAGACTTTAGAAGGAACCGGAAACTCAATCATAGACAGGGAACAAGAGATAAACCTCTTCTCCTGTTCAAAAAAGCGGGAAAGAGTGTGAATCGAACCTATCTACTCTTATTGAGGAAAAATAAATAAATAGTAAATAGTGTTGAGGTGGAAATGTTTGAGGGACAGAGTTGAAATGGAATTAAGAATGAACTGGAAACCCAGTCCTAAACATTGATCAAGGGATAAATATCTAATAACCTTTCCTAAATACAGTAAAAAAGAGAAGTTTGAAACAGATGCTTCACTTGTGTTTATTTAAATGAGTGTATTATTATCCAAAACAGTTCATTTTTAAATCTCTCTTCACTGTTGTTCTTGAAGATGGAATGGTAATAAGTTCATAACTGATAAAAGCGACAATATTTCACCGGTTTTACTAAAAGACTTTACAAGGTGTGGAACTTTTATTAAATTCTTTATACAGTTCTTCTAGAATACAGGATTCTTTCAACAGGTTTAAAGAATTATTTTCAAAGTGGGCTGTTATCATTTCGTTAATGATAATTATTGTTTTGACAAATAAATTTAATTTTTGAGTGTATGTGTGTTTTGTTTTTTTTTACTCTCCAAAAATGTAATATTTCTTTATAAAAACAGCTAAAATCCATTTTAGTGTTTTCATTTTATTTATTTATTTTACTTTTAATATTTTTTCGCGTAGTGTAAGAATTGTAATGAATCTAAGAGAAAGACACTTCTAAATTCCAAACTGTAGACAAAGCAACGGGAAACCAGTCCACACTCTCTCTTAAGAATACATAAAAATTTCCAGATAGTAAAGAAAAAAGGCAATTGTGGTATATTATGTTCTCCGAAAGGACAGGGCATTAAACAAAAGACAAAAAGAAACCTTTTGCGTTCACATAACTTCTGAAGGTGTTTATACACATTCATTTCAATACACATTTCAATGTATTCATTACATACATATGTGTGAATGATATTATCTTCAATTACCTTTTTCCAGATGATCATTTCGTTTTATTTCCTTCTCAGTGTTTTCATTCCTTTCTTCTTTCTATCGTTGTGTTTTTCATCTAACGTCCTCTTTATAATATTTATTTTGTTTACCTACAAAGGCAAACAAAATACAAAGTCTTTTATGTGGATACTTACCAAAGGTACCCACTTTCTTCGGTCATTGCCACAGACATCATGATGTTCTTCTAACCCCAAGTCCTTTCAGTGCAATGACGAATTGTATTTACTTTGCATACGGACAGATGTAAAAGACAGCACAAGGTGTTATTCATTCCATCCGTCTGTAGGGTGTCGGGGTCTGTGGAACTGGTATCGGTCCCTAGAGTAAAATTGATATTCTGATTTTTCTGTCTGCGAAGGCGCCAGGAATTTATTAGAATGAAATCTGGGTAAAAATACAGAACAACACCCCCTATATCCCCGTGAGCATATAAAATAAATCAGTATCGTCTAGAAGAATAGACAATTTCAAATATTAAAATAATTTAATAAATAAATAAATGATAATGAAATTTTAAAAAAAAAATTCAACGACTTTTTTCACAATACCAATATCTGCAGAATATTTCATTAAAAAAGTCATTTCACCTTAGGCAAGGCAATAAAGCCACTAAAACGCAAGAGGTTACTGAGTGTGAAAAAATACGAGGAAAAAAAGAAAAACATTATTAAGGATAGAAGATGATAAAAGAACAGGAATTAAGAAGACAGATGATAACGATTAACATTGCATTTAAATTTTTGGAGATAGAATTTAACTTGAAAGCAAGAGGCTGGAAGAGAGTTCCCCAATCGAGAAGTATCAGAGAAGTAACTGTTAGAAACTCACGGTTACATGTAGCAATTTCAACAGTACAGGGCTGAGACCGAGCTGACAATCTAGTACTGTGCTTAAATTCGTAGTCGGGTTACCAAAATGGGAAGCTCACCAGAACAATTACCATGAATATATTTATGGTAAGCTAAAGGAAACGGCAGTGGGAAAGTGAGGTGTCAGTTCAGGGCCGATAATACTGCATATTCTTCTTGAGTTTTATCAGGAATATTTAAATATATAGCAGAAGAACCAGATCAGATGTGGCGGCAATATTCGATACGCAAACGAATGGTTGACTTATAAATATGTAAGATAGATTCTGGCGAGAAAAATTGTCTAACACGACATAGTAAAACGACTTTTTTTAGCAGCAGATCTAGCAATTAATTCAATATAATTAAAACATTCAAGAAGAAAAATCATTATTCTAGTTTTATTTTCTGGTCCACGGTGTCCAGAGCAGTAGATCACTCGCAAGTTTCTGTCTTATTTACTAACAGTGTCCTGTAAATAGCATTTTTAAGATTGTAGAAATATCATAGATGGGACCATAGAGCTGTGATTACGTTGGATAAGGTCTCCAAACGATGGTAATATGGCTCTCGGTACCCGAGTGTTGGTAGACTCAGGGTTTTAGTTAATGTCAGGCACTGGCATCATACATTAAAACTGACTCTAGAATGTCCCGAAAGAAGCTCCGTTTGAAGTTATCTGGTAGATCAGATTTCCAGATTACATCCATTTTATTCAAGGCGGCAAGGGTTTAGATATGCGAATTTTCACATCCTTTTCAGTAGAATTTGTAGGTATGTAAGATTCGACAGGTTTTATTGATTCAACTGAGAATGTTCGTATTAAGCATTGCTGGTTGAAGCTTATGAAAATATTTTTAGAGGCATCAACATAGATTCCAATACCGTTAAATTTTCAATCGATTTGATTTCAATGGAGGTATATCTTTAAAAATTTATTTATTAATTATTCAAATAATTTTTATAGATTTCAAAGCATTAAACAGCGGATAAGATTGATTTTAAATTTATGTAAACTTTTTTTTTTTTAATTCTATTTTTCATAAATAAATTAAACTATAAATGAATATGTATCCAAAAAATGCGCTTTCAAGAGAGGGGGCGTTATTCGGCATTTTTACAGAAATCTTCTAAGCGTTTTTAATTTCACACAAGTCTATATTATTTTGCTACTTACTGAGAATCAAATTCGCTGGCAATAGTCTGAAAGTCTTGCGTGTTAAACGTTGCTCTACGACAAGAGCCCTTTCTGAATTTTAAGAGCATTTTCGCCTTCTTTTTCATCTGATTTTATTTCATTTCCTCCTCCAACGTTGTTTCTTTCACTTATTTTCCCTTTATTAATACTTTCCTATTGTTGCTACCAATCTCACGATTCCTTCGCCTCTCGTTCTTCAACCCCCTATTTTGTACTCTTAGAGCGCCAAATGCCTGGCTTTATTAGCCAAAACAACGCCCACGCAAAACACATTAATTCCTTTCCGTTCAAGTCTAGATGACATCCTTTCGTACTTAGCCTACGCGAAACAAGTCTTTTAGACTCATTCATTTCTCTTGTCTTCATCTTACTCGATCTGTTTTCTTCCTCTCACTCCCTTCTTCCACCCAACCCATACACCAATTCCATTCTTTCAGCAAGCTTCCCCCACCCCGAGTCTGCCGACCGATTTATTCATCTACCTTGATTCCAGGTTTGTTGTTTGGTATTTTGTTTTAAACGTTATTATCCCCTTATATGGAGAAGCGTACACAGATACACATGGATGAAAGATAGATGATGTCTCGGAGAAAGTGAGAAAAGGTGCGAGATACATACTGAAGAGAGAGTGGATTTGTATGTGTAAGGTATATGTGTGAGAGAGAGAGAAAGAGAGAGAGAAAGAGAGAGGGATTGTGTGTGCGAGAGAGAGAGAGAAAATCTGTGAGATACATATTGAAGTGAGAGAGAGAGGGATGATATATATATATATATATATATATATACGTGAAAGTGTGTGAAAAGGAGCAAGATACATGCTTAAGAGAGAGAGAGGAGAGAGAGAGAGGGATTGTTAGCGTGTGTGTGAAGTGTATATATGAGAGAGAAAATATGTTAGAGAGAGGGAGGGAATATATGAACGTGAGGAGGAGAGAAAATATGTGAGATGCATATTGAAGAGAAAGATGTCAGAGCTTGAGAAAGGTGTGAGATACAATACTTAAGAGACAGAGAATGTGGATATGCGCGTATGTGTGTGTATGTGTATGAGCTGTGTGTGAGAGAGAAAATATGTTAAATAAATATTGAAAAGAGATAGAGAGAGAGAGAGGAGGCGGCTTGTATATACCTGAGAGAGAGAAAAAGTGGGTGAGATATATATTGAAGAGAGAGAGAGAGAGGGCATGTTTGTGCGGGAGGGAGAAAAAAAGGCGTGAAATACATATTGAAGCTAGAGAGAGAGAGAGAGAGACAGACAGACAGACAGACACAAAGAAAGAGATAGAGAGCGTGTATGTGCGTGAGAGATATAGAAAAAAGTATAAGAGAGAGGGAGATAGTGGATATGTGTTTATGTGTGTGCGCAGTATGTGTGAGGGAGAACAGATGTGAAATACATAGTGTATGTACCTGAGGGAGACAAAAAGTGGGTAATACATATTGAAGAGAGTGTATGTATGTATGTATGTGTGTGTGTGTGTGCGAGAGGGTGTATGTGTGTGTGTGTGTGTGAGAGAGAGAGAGAGAGAGAGGTGTATGAGATTCATATTTTAGAAAGAGAGTGAATGTATATTTGGATGTGTCAAAAAGATTGTGTGTGTGTGTGTAAGAGAGAAATGACGTGAGATATATCTTGAAGAGAGAGAGAGAGAGAATGTACGTGTAATGTGTAAGAAGGAAGGTGTGTCTGTGTGTGTGCATGTGTAGTGAGAGAGAAAATATGTGAGATTCATATTGAGAGAGGAGTCATGTAGGAGGGAAGTATGTGCATGAGTGTGTGAGAAAGAGAAAAAGAGAAACGTTATATGTATAAGAGTGTGTGTAAGAGAGAATCGTGTGTTAAATATATACTGAAGAGAAAGAGAGGATGTATATGTGTGCGAGAGGGAGAGAGAGAAAACGTATGATTTACATATTGGAGAGAGGGCGAGATGATGTATGCATGTACGTATGAGAGTTGTGTGTGCGAAATACATACTGAAGATACTAAAGATAAAGAGAGAACGTATGTGCGAGAGAGAGAGAGAGAGAGAAAGAAATCGTGTAAGATAGATAATGAACAGAGAAAGAGGATATATGTGCACCAGTGAGAGAGACAGAAAAGACATGAGATAAATACGGAAGAGAGAGAGAGAGAGAGAGTATATATGTGTGCGTGTGTGAGAGAGAGAAATGTATTAGATACATATTGAAAAGAGAGAGAGAGGTGATGCATAAAGTGTGTATATGTAAGAGAGATTTTGTTAGTATATTTGGGAAACAGAGAAAATAGGTAGTCGGTGTGTGTGCGTGTGCTGAGTATACAATGAAATGGATGAATATACATGTATGAGTGAGAATGTATGTATGCCTGGCTGGCCACTCGTATTCGAGGATACCCATCTACTAGGGCGGCTAGCCAATCCCTATTGAAAACGCTTGCTCAGGTGCATTTGTGTTTATTCAACACCACAGAGCCCACCTGTGGTTTATTCTGGAACTATGCTGAGCAGACCTTAGTTACGGTTTATCTAGCGTGATCAACAATTTGAACAAGGCCAGCACACTGTAGCAACGAAAGAAAGAAATATGCATGTGAGAGAAAGCGACAGAGCGAATGGGTGTGTGTGCGAGAGAAATAATGTGTGTGAGTCTGTGTGATAGACTAATTTGTTTTTTACGGCTTATCAACACTTTGCAGGTTATTTTAAAGACAGAAAGTATTTTTAGATACTATGAATTTGTTGGATATAATAATTATTTACTGAAACAAGTCCCACTAATTAACCCATAGATGGGGGCAAGAATAGGAGGATTCATAAATTCCTCAAGAGTATTGCCTGTAAGGGAATATCACGAGCCTAACTGGAATTGGAAATCGGCTCCACGATTTTCAATTCCGATCTATTTTCCATTACACCAGCCACACAGCCAAACATATCACATGGTATTCCCTAGCGGTCACCCATCTAAATACTGACCAGGCTCGATGATGCTTAACTTTGGAGATGGTACGAGAAATGCTGTTTCAACGTGATATGGCCGTAAGCCCGTGTCCTTGTGTGTGTGTGTGTGTGTGTGTGTGTGTGTGTGTGTGTGTGTGTGTGTGTGTGTGTGAAAGAGACAAGTGAGTGAATCAAACTACTGATGAGCTGAGTGAATCCAATCGCTCAAAATCTTACAGCAATCGAATACCTGAAATTTTTCAGTTGAAACTGTCTACCTCTTGCTACCATGGATAGTCTTCATCCGATTAAACATTCTTAAACCTTACTGTGAGGATAAAATCTTTTGGCTGCTGGTCTACCTAATCATAAAATTTAGTCATGAAAAAGTGATTTACTCGAGTGTTCATTCACTTCCCACCCAAATATCGTGACATGCCAGTAACAAAAGTTATTTTTTCTGACAATGGGTAGGGAGAAGTGGGATCATGCCTTTAACGAGGATATTAGTGCAAAATGTACACTAACAAGTACAGCCATAATTCGAACTTTCTATATCGATATCCTAAACTACATCCGTCAGCAAGGCCGTTGATCAGAAGGATTTGAGGAGCGTGGAATGACCTCTTAATTGCTGTTATTTCTAGGTCCACCCTAACCCAGAGTGACAGCACCTGTTAGGGTCCTAGCTATGGGCAAATAGTGAAAGTATTAAAAACCATGCTAATACTAAAAATACCAACGATACATTTTATAACAAAATAACTGACAATACATTTCATCTGTAGTTGAAGCCATAAAATTTTGTTCAAAATATTTAGATTTTGAAATTAAATAACACATAGAGATAACTGACTTGAATCACTTGACTGAAACGTTGTGAATATGGCAATGAAGACGAGGATAACTCTCCGTATATGCACAAATGTTGAGTATCATTTACCATGTATTCAATTGTGAAAGCAGAATAACATATATTATATTGTTATTACTTCAAATCTCCAAAGAAAATTGTTTACAGCTAAACAAAATCAAGCAACCAAACAACCAACACGAATGAAGTCTTTCATGACATTAATCCATATAATATCCTATAATTTCTTAAATCAAATCAAATTGTATTCCAAAATATAACTTCAACAAAACTACAAAACAAACATATCACCGCCTCTATTAATTAACACAAACGTGTATATCTGTCTGTCTCTGAGATGAGGTATTATAATTACTTACATTATTTACATTATTCGGATTGCTATCCTCATCTTCATTGCCATATTCACAATGTTTCTGGCCTACTTCAAGTGATTGGAATTTTGAACCGAACTCTCAATGAATAAAGGCGTTTGTTAGATCCAGTGACTAGAGCCAAAGTGTTGTGAGTTCAATGCCAGGCTACAGCAGTGGTGAACCAAAACTTGGGGAGTTGCGTTAAAGGGAAATAACTGAGATATCAGGAAGAGGCATGACACGTGGTACTAGAATAATCTACCCCGGTGGGCGAAATAAAGGGTCCGGTTCGAAATTCAATTTACAAGAAGTAGCACTAGAGTGTACAACGGCTGAAACGTTGTGAATATGGCAATGAAGACGAGGATAACTGTCCGAATAATGTAAATAATGTAAACAAAACATGTATATGCACAAAAGTTGAGTATCATTTACCATGTATTCAATTGTGAAAGCAGAATAACATATATTTTTATTACCTCAAATCTCCAAAGAAAATTAGATTTCTACATTAAATGGCCCATAAAGTGTTGATATGCCGTTAAACAGACAAAATCAAATCAAATTCAATCAAATATCGCCATCTATCATGCCATGTGCACTGTTGACATTTAATGATATACGTATGCATTTTTGTCTGAATTATTCGGGTGAGGATTTATCATTTTTTACATTCGGAATAATGTCCCCATCTTTGTTGTTACTATTACAACGTTTCAGCCATTGCGCAGTCTGGCTTTCTTCCGACTACGTGGGAATACGGCATGCAATAACTGAGCATTCTTATAAAGATAACGCGGTGATATATCCCTCTACATAAACAACGGGAAGAGAACACTCTAGATTAAATAATAAACGGTTCTGTTTGAAATTCCCTAGTTACCCATATCGATAGACACTTGAAGAAGTCCGGAGAGCTCAACTACCGAAACTTTAGGATAATAATAAACACAAATGGGAAAAATAACAAGTTTGGTTTAGTTAATTTTGTTTAGCAGCATATCAACATTTATAGGTTACTAGCAGCATGGCCCGGCGTTGCCAGTGCTAGATTCAAAAATCGTACGAGTCATACAACAATCGCTATCACTTGACTTAAAATATTTTTGCCCTTCCTTGTCTTTAAAGGAGTTCCTTTTGCCGGGCTGATGTTGCTACATGCCTTACTTCTTGCCTATCTCACACTGCGAATTTTTTCTAAGCTCTATACTAAACATTAAATCTGTTACGAAAAAAGAACTAAACAAAATGAACACAAAACGATCAGCTTTAAAAAAAATGACTCGTAAATGGAAAAACCGAATGAAAAAAGAATGTTAACAACAAATACTTTTTCACACCCATCCCAGTTCTGCGGAATCAGAATCAACGTTGAGTTTAAGCAAGCGAATGAGCCAATTGGAGTAAAGTGCCATGCAGATTTAATTTTTTCCCACTTGTGATAAATGCAGCTATCGATTTTTTTTTGCATGTTAGCATGCTTGTTAACCTTTGTGTCAGTCAGCTGTTGGCTCTCACGCTGGCCAATAGAATCTTCCTGCCTATTCGTGGCAGCCAGCTATTGGCTCTCACTCTGGCCAGTAGAAAATGGCCGCAAACTACATGAAAACTGCCGTAGAAGCATGAAAAAGTATATTATTTCCACTATCGATGGGATTTGGGAAATGCAAAGACGGTCTTGGCCTTCCCGCTAACTTGGAGCATGTGCATGTACATTTTGGTGCAAATCCGTCGAAAATTGCAGCCGTGCATTCGTTACACACACACACACACACACACACACACATCCTGCCTTTTATAGATAGAGATTTAAGGGTTATTTAATGCCGAAATCTAAATATTTCGACCATAATTTTATGTTTTCAACTAAATTTAAAAATAACAACGACAAGTGAATGAAACGTAAAAAATCAAATACGCAAGTTGGATTTTTTCAGATTTCATTCATAAAACTGTTTATTTTTAGATTCAGTCATTCATGTTTCGGTGACAAAAGAAAAAAATGAAAACTGTAAAAGTGTGTTGCTGTTTTGTGTGAAAAATGAATAGACCCCCCCAAAAAAGCGTCAGTTATAAAAAAAAATAATATATATATATATATATATATATATATATATATATATATATATATATATCTTAGCGGGATAGAAACAATATTCTTCAATGAATTGGTCTCGTGGCGTCAGGACCGGTAAGGGAGAACTGAAGAAAAAGGGAGGGGAAAAAAATCAAAAATAAATAAAACACATGTATGTTACACATATAGAGACAATACCTGTGTTCTTCCTATTCTCGTCTTCCCCCTCTTCCTCCTTCTCCATTCATCCGTTGTTTTAGATCCCATCACCAAACGTCATCAACATCCGCCCTAATCCTCCTGCTATCCTCTCCTCCTGCCTCTTTCTGCTTATTCGCTTACCAATTCCACAGCACTCCCACGCAAGGGAGACATGCACTTGTCCATGTCAAAACTAAATTCCGACACATTCTCAGCAGCACGACTGCGATGCGTTTATCCTTTTTATTGTCATTTCCTTTTCTTTACAATAATATTTGCACCTCCCCCCCTCCCCTGTTTTCATTTTATGAGGGACACGCGCATGCCTTTTGGGGGTTTTATTTTCGGTTTTTCTCCCTAACACTTATCTTCTCTTTTCTTCCATCTCCCTTTCCTATGTGATTATTTAACCCCCACCCAACCCGCTATCTCTTAATTCTATCTTCCTGTCCACCTAACCCACCCAACATGAAGCAGTCCATCTCTCCGTAACTTCCGTTCTTCCTCCCAATTTAATCGCTTTTCTCTTTCTTTCCTTTTCATTTTTTTATTCGAAAGAATGAATAGTTTCATTAATCATATATAGAAAAGTGTTTGGTTCACCTTAAATTCTTGAATTTTTGGATCTTGTGAAGATTAGCGAACCCACTCACGGCAGGGTTTGCTATTCTTTACAAGAAAATCACTGGGTGCGTTATTCGTTACATGACAATAATCGGGTTCCTTGTTCTAGATATTAAAATTTTGGTACAAGTAACTTTCAGGTTCAATAACTGTTTTGATATACTGGTTTTAATTTATTAATTCAGATATCCAGGAACCCACGAGATGGACGATCACTTGGGGAGGATTATCTTATCAGTGATTAAATGGATGAAGAAAAAATAACTTATTCGACGAGAAATAAAATAAATCATGTAATACATTTTATGAATTGATCAATGTGCAGAGTATCTCTCTGGACGGTTATGTGTAAAAGTGCCAAATGAAAGTTACAAAAGAAATGTAGCAATAAGAAAAAGACTTATTTTCTGATAAATCAAAACGAAATACGCTTAACAGGTTCTTGGGGTTCTGTAATGGAATCACCATACAATATCGTTTCAATAAGTAAGTTATTGAAACTGTTTTTTCATGGAAAGTGAATAATATGTTATTTAATTGTTCATTTGTAAATAAACGAGTACATTTATATTTCCAAAATTGCTTTTAATAAATAGAACATATTTGCCATGGGTTCTCTAATCTTGACAAGGTGATAATTAGGTTTGCTGTTTTTGACGTGGAAATGTAGGATTCGCTAATCTTGAGAAAATCCGAAAAGTGTTCACCTTGAATTCTTATATTTTTTTTATTATTGTGTAGCGGATTTGAAAATCATTTATTTCTGACTTCCGATTAATTTGTTTCCTACCAACAAAAATCTAACCTTGTGATGTTTGAGGGGAAAAAATGATTAAATTAAAAATTCAACGAATGTGTTAACTAAATACCGAGAAGAAAAACATTATGGTTTCAATAACAGTTAAAATACTAATTCCTTTTAGCAAATGATATAAAATATCCGACGGTGTGAAGTGAAATGGATATTTCTTATTGAACAAGAAATTACAATCAGTCGCTGAAGAAAGAAAGTCGATGTAGGTTACAAAGTGATTAGTTGAATCTCTTTGATTGGACGGCCTGTGTGTTGAAAGAGAGAGAGAGAGAGAGAGAGAGACTGAGAGATAGTGTGTGTGTGAATAACGTACTCGACTCTATCTCTAAAAATGGATAGCTTACATAAAAATATAACTGGATCAAATAAAATATTTTTGAGAGGGGTTTCTTTTCAAACTATAGAAATTTATTCGCATGTTGTGTGGGCGATTTAAAGGTCGAATTAGAATTAGAAACTTTTAGTTTAAAAGAAAACTTCCTATTAGCTCTAAAATAACTGTTTGCCAGGTATGATTTTGGATTCGGTTAAAGTTGCTACAGCCAATTCTTTCATAATTTTATAATGTCATAATATTTTTTATTTTTTTTGCTTTTTCGGCTTATTTATTAATTCTGTTATTGGTGGATAATTTTTTTCTATTTCCTTCTTTGTAGTAATTAACATGTCAAAACTTTTATTAATTTAATGCAATTGCACTAATGAACTATTTACGTCATGAGACAAGTTCAATTTCGTTGGAATTCACCGGATATTTGAGAAAGTATTTGACCTACCATCTTTCAATTTCGATAGATTTCTCTTGGCATCTGATCAAAAACTTAATGTTTTATAATTCTCCATCAAACACTAGAAGTTTAAACATTCTTTACGGCTTTAAGAGCAGAAAATGATTATCATACCAAAGCAATCTAGAAATGGGACTAAGAGGAAAGAAAAACGAAAAATTTGAAAAGTAATTGTGAAGTAATTGAATAAAAAATCTCGAGAGATATTTGAAAAATAAAAACTTCGAAGGAATTTCAAATACGAACTGTGAAGAAAAAAATCTGAAGAATAATTTGAGAAGGAACCTTGAAGAGCAACGGGGAAGATGAACTGTGAACAGGAAATCTGGAGAAAAATTTGAGAAGGGTGTTTGAAGAGGAAATGCGAAGAGGAACTGTGAAGAGAAAACCTCTAGAAAAATCTGAGAAGGAACTTTGAAGAGGAAATGCGAAGAGGAACTGAGAAGAGAAAATCTAGAAAAAAATTTAAATAGATCTTTGATAAGGAATTGTGCTGTGAAAATTATATGACATAAAACAACAATTTTCAATCCCTTCTCTTTAATTGATTTAAAAATTTCTAAACAAATCATTCCTTCTTGGACTAAGCTCAGGAAAGCATGGTGATCTAGCCGAATAAGTATGTGAGTTCTTTGATCACTGAAACGTATCAAAACATCTATAATTGGAATGAAGAATTATCCGTTTCCTGTTCATTGGGAGCAAACCGCCTGGCTACGGATAGAAAAATAAATTACCCAAAATAGAAAAATGCAAAAAAAAACAAAAAAAAACTGATGTTTTAAATTCTCCAAGGAGTCCTGCTTTTAACTAATAAAACAAATTTTCGCTTTAAAATTTAATTTCTCGAAATTCAAGAAATTAAGTGAGGGTAACATGTAAAAAAGAAATTTTTACAAGATTTTCTGAAAACAATTTAAAAAATAATTTCATTTATTTGTAAATATGTCGTCAAAGTTTCATTAAAATCCGATAATTATTTAATTTTTGCAAGAATTTCCAAAATAATGTGTTTTTTACCGGAAAGAAAGCGGAAAAAAAACTAATCGTAATTCTTAAGTCAACCACTAACGTAAACAAAACAAGATTTTTAAACAAAATTTCCAACGTACTAGAAGGAATTAAAAATTTTCAAAAATAATCAAAAAATAATTTGGTGTTTACTTTTAATAACATAAACATTTTAACGATAAAACTTTCTTTTTATTAAGTTTTGAGCCTTTTTTCATCATGTTATTCTGGGTGGGGGTCGCTAAAATTGGCGGTATCTATAATATACAGACATGCTGGGAATACCGTGGACGGAGCATGTGAGCAACAAGGAAGTTTAAAGTAAACTGAAAACAAAAAAGATAATTATACTTAGAATCAAAAAGAAGTAGCAGAAATTTCAGAGACATATGATGAAGAAAGAAGACTTGGAGAATTTGACACTCACGGAATATTTCAAGAAGGCTAGAGAGAAAATAGCGAGTAACCTATCTAAAGAATTTGCGTAAATGGAGGCATAAAAGTGAGTGGCAATAATAGTAAAAAGACAAACACTGTTTAGAGATACAAAGGAAACTAAAGAGAACCATGATAGCCAACTACTTGAAACGAAACGGCAGATAAAACAAAAGATGGACGTTTTCAAGCTCAAGATCCTTTCAAACCCTAAAGTTGTTAAAAGTAAACTTCCGTTATGACTGGTTATCGTTTAAAAGTTTGTAATTGATTATTCCTTGCATATCCCATCAGACACTCAGCAAGATCTTCTTTGGATGAAGGTTGCTTCTCGGCAGGAGTACAGGCTTATCATCGCGACTGATTTACTGACGACAGCGCTTAACATTATGAAAAAGGTTTCATTTATCATCCCAAGGAACAAAATGGGACCTGGCGCTGCCGAGAACGCAGTGACACACAACAATCAGCACGTTGCTAGCGATTTGAAAAGAACAGGTCATGTGTGATTTATCTTTCAACATTTGACACTTTTCATAGCTTCAAATTGCGATGAACAGCTATATGACAAAGTTCACTGACTGTAACAGCAGGCTTTGCTGCAACTGAAGTAAAAAAAAAAAAAATGGAGGAAACTTTTATGACAGTTTATAAACTAATTATGACGAGTATAGGCGGCACGCGACCGAGTGGTTAGAGCATTGGCTTTAAGATCCTGAGGTCCGACTTTAAATCATATCATGTTCGTTTTTTCAGGGAGTTAATTTTTGCGCATCGGCCTAAGTTATAACAGCAACATTAGTAAGGGTTTGAAAACTGTACCACACTTTTTGAGTATAATTGGATAGACGAAACTGTTTGGGAGCAGTCGGTAATAATGTTAGCAGTAATTCACAAGTCATCGTGGCCTTGTTCAAATTGTTGATCATGTTAGATTATGCGCTTTTCCCTAGAAACTGTAATTAAGGCCCACTCAAAATCCAGGGATTAGCTAGCCACACGAGTAGACGGGCATATGAGCGGCCAGCCATTGACGATCAACTGCTTGAGGTTTAATATAGGCGCAAAACTAAATATGACGTGGAAATATAGTGTCACAAGCATCTATAAAACAAGAAAATGCTTTATTTACATTATTCGGACTATTGTCCTCATCTTTGTCGCCATATTTATTACAACGTTTCGGCCATTGTACATGCAATGATAACAGCAAAAATTGTAATATGAGCACTGGTAAAAATGGTTGCTGAAGACATTAGGTTTATAATACCCAGAAATTCATACAAGGGCACATGGCACAGTGGATAAAGGCGTTGGCTAGATCCAGTGACAGGACCCAGAGATTGTGAGTTCAATATCCGGTTAAGGCAGTATGGAACTTTCAGAGGTAGATAACTGACATCGATTAAAACATTATAACATGTTATAATAGTTTACCACAGTGAGCGAAATAAATTCCAAAATTTATTTAGTTGAAGAAGGCTGAAACGTTGTAATAAATTGGTAACAAAGATGAGGACAATAGTGTAAATAATGTACATAATATCTCATCTCAGAAATATAGACAGATATAGGAAAATGCCTGCACAGAAGACTCATCCTTGAAAATGCTGGTTTTAAAAACTACATTCGAAAATCGTCTTTTCTTACATAACATAAATAACCAATACACAACTTTTTTAAATACTAAAGTTCGCCCAAAACAATGGACGAAATGGTTACTGTTAAAACTTTTATGATGAACCATGAGTGTGGTGTAAATAAAATCGGTAGTGGGAAGCAAAGGTTATGTGCCTAAGAAGGACAAATAACGACTGATCGTTCACTTGAAGAGGTTTAGATAAGCACCAACGTAACTTTCTCCTTATATCTGGAATACGGAGGAAATGAGGGTGGTTCGAGTGTGGGTAGGTACATGGCGTGTTCTAGCCGTAAAGGTCGGAACTGGTAGAGGTAAAGAAAGGAAATAGGGATGGTGTAGCGATAAGCTTGCAACTTTTGGCCTGAGTGGAAAGAGGCTGCTAAGTGGAAAATCAGTTACCCCCACCAACATACACACAAGAGAATGTAAATGGTTTTGAATTTTATCAGGGCTACAAAGTGAGAATTCTAAGATTATTCGTGTAAAAGTGAACGCAAAAGTCATAACCGATCTCATTTTTCCAAGCCAATAACCTCAACTTTACAAGATGATCTGGACAAAACAAAAAGAAAAGAAAATCCATTCCGGGTTTACCAATCATACGGGATTTTACGCTCAGACTAAATTTTTACCCGAAACTCTCATAATTTAATATTCAATCTATGTGATCGATAAATAAGCCGAGTGAATAGAACTTTCGCATTCTGACCATGAGACCCGGGTTCGAATCTGACCATAGTCGATTTGTCAAGACTTCCTGATGTTATGTGTTGCCGTACTCAGGGATCGCCCCCTCCAGGTCGATCCCTGAGTGCGGCACCTTTGAAAAGTGCCTGAAAACCATACCACGGGTTGACACAAGCCTTGTGAGTGAAAGTGGGTTGACGAAACCCTTGGGGCCGTTAATAGTTGCGCTAGTTCGAAGTCACAATTCATCGTCAAATTGTTGATCACGCTAGATAACACGCTCTTTCCCAGAAACTGTAAGTAAGGTCTGCTCCACATAGTTGCAGTATAAACCACATGTGGGCTCTGGGGGTGTTGATTAAATAAAAATGCGCCTGAGCAAGCGTCTACAATAGGGATTGGCTAGTCGCCCTAGTAGGCGGATATCCTCGAATACGAGTGGCCAGCTATACATATACATAATAAGTGTTGGGTTAAGTGCATTAACAAGGAAGATGATTATGTTTTAAAATAAATACTTTTTTCTTTCTTGGTACTTCTTTTCTATTTGTAGCATTCCTTCAGGACGTGGGTGATTACGGCCCTCTACAATTTCCTTTGTAGCTCTTAGCGATATCTGCCGTTTTACTAATCTTCCAACTCCATGTTCTGCCATCCCAGTCTCGTTTAAGTAGGTTCTTCGCTGTTTTCCTCTATCCCAATTCTTCTGTCTTGTGAGTGTCAATTTTTCCAAGCACTCTTTTCTCATCATATTTCAGTGACATTTTAACTGTTCCTTTCTGATTCTAAATATAAACGCCCGTTTTGTTTCCATTTTCCATAAAACTTCCTCGTTTCACATATGTCACGTCCATGGTATTTTCAGCAATCTTTTATAGAAACTATATATCTTGTCTGTCAAGTTTTTCCTTTTCGTCTGGCGATTGTCCAACATTCACTGCCATATATGAGGACTGATATAACATTACAGTTTAGCACTCATTTCTTTGTGTCTAACGAATTTTTTCTGTTTCTTAATATTTTGCTTAGCTTTTGGAAAGCATCTTTCTCTATTCGCCGCACTCGAATAGCGAAAGATGCTTTCGTATTTCGGTGTCACATAATTGCAATAAAACGACTGATTTTTCCCTACAATCTTAAATCTTAAAAAAAATCGACATAAATTTTTGCTTTATTTCCACCAATGTCACCTATTCATATATGTGTGAGCTTGCGTGTGACTGTGTGTGTGCGTGTATGTGTGCATGCGTGAATATGTAAATTTGATTGCGTTCAGCTGTTTTACATCAACATATGACTTATTAATATAATCAACTGAAAAAGAACAAGCAGAAAAAAATGAACGCCCTATTTACATACATTAATTCAATATGTTTTTCCAAGTGTAGAAAAAAAGAAAAGAATAACAATGTTATCGGTGAATCGGGTTTATGATGAAACGTGAGGTGTAACGTTGTGTGACAGGTTCAACTTTATTGTCTATAACACAATGATACTGAAGTATTGAAATTTATAGAATGTCACAGTGCATGAAATACTGCCAAGTGAAGCCGAAACGGTGTCAATGTGTTCACGCAATCAATGACCTTAACAAAAAAAAACAAAAAACAACGTTTTTATGTAGCAGTAATTTTATTAGTAAGAATTTAGAAAGCTTGTAAATCTGACGATGCCGGATCAAACGTTGCAATCGAGTTGCACGTGAAGTTAAATAAAATGTGTTCATGCCGCAAAAGACACAGAAAGAGAGCGAGTTAGTTATTTCGACAAAAATGACAATGAAAGCGACGAACAGAAAGTTAGAGAGATTTTTCCCCAAATTAATACGACAACAGGGACAAATAAGTTTGATTACAATCATTTATGTTGAGCACACACAGACGCACACGCATATATATGTGTGTGTGTGTGCGAACGCGCTCATATAAATTCCCGAACATTCAGGCCGGTAAATAAATTTTTATAAACGTTTAATTAAATAACAGACCATTTACTTAAATAAATTGTATGTATTAAAATAACGTATAAACAGAATATATATATATATATATATATATATATATATATATATATATATATATATATATATATATATATATATATATATATATATATATATATGTAAATAATTGTCGGAGTCCATTTCATTGCTTACGTTAAGATGCGTTTCGTGAGCAGATATAATCGATCTAGAAAAATCGTCAGAGATTGTGTGTTTAAAAACATTAATTTGGAGTTTGCAAACCAGGCTCTTCTCTGTTGCGAAGTTGTGTAGCACGTCAGCTCACATGACGCTTCCGTGTAGGATACAGGTTCGATTCCTCTTGGAAAACGCATATTTTCTACGAAATTTCTCGAACATTCTGGTCGGTAAATGTATGTTATACTTTTAATAAAAAAAAATTTATTTAAGTAAAATATTTCCTTAAATAAATTGTATGTAAAATAACGTATAAACAAAAAATATATTAAATAATTGTTGGGCTTCGTCCATTTCCTTCCATATATATGTGTGTGTATTCTTTTTGTCTCGTCTTGGCTAAGGAGGAAGTGACGTAGGGCTTTTCTGATTTGTCGCTTGTTATTTCAAGATCAGTAGTAGCAGTTATTTGTATCTCCGTTCTTTGGTGGAATAGGTATTGTTTCGGTAGGGTCTCTTCGGTGAACAGGCATGATGTGGAAAGACCCGAAACTTGTCATGGCCCCAACTCATAATAGCACTGATGAGGTGATCCTGTGCATAACCAAACAAATATATATAGTGTTAATCCGAATGTGCAACAGCTTATTTAAAAAATATAATAAAACATTTTTAAGACAGGCATTGTCAATTGAATTAAGTTGCTTAAATGAATTTTTGTTGCCTAAATATACTTTATATATATATATGTGTGTGTGTGTGTGTTTATCCTTGTGTATTTATCTTGTTAAACAGTGAAATTAATACCAACCGGCCTAGATAGATAAGTCCTACTAAAGAAAGATTGTGCCTCCGACAGGAATTGAACCAGTATCTCCTTTTCCATCAGGCCAGCCGCTTCTATAGCTGAAATGTGCTTTCGCCAATTCAATAATTAAATTGTACCCAGTAAATATATCGCTTATAGTAATATACCGCGTGTAAAAAGAAAATTATCCAAATTGTGTCACAGCAAAATTGTTCAATTGTTAGATTAAGCTTTGAACCATATATCTTAGAAATGATTAAATATATCTTACTGGAATTCTCCTGGGTTTTATAACACTATTGTACTCTACTTTGAACAATAAGAATGTATTTCGATCTAAGATGAAATGATAATCCCTCTTCCTGTTGTGACCTCCTGATCCAGTTTTCCTCTCTACTGTTCCCTCTTTTTTTAAACTTATTCACCGTTTTCTTGATGGTTATTGAATAGACTTTGAAGATGGAGGCTAGTGTATGAATTTTGGTAACATTACTGAAAACCTAGGAAAACAGTGAGACTGACCCAAAACAATATTTACCTGTTCTCTTTCTAACTGAATAACTGAAATCAGTGATTCTTTCCAGAAATGGAGTCAAGAAGGCTGAAAGTCTTATCTGAAAGCCTGGAAAAAATAAACTCAATTGGTTCAGTGTTTTTTTTTTTTTTTTGTTGTTGTTGTTTTTTAGATATGAAACATTTGTGGAATGGAAACTTATCCCAGGGTGTTACACGATTTGAATAATTTTGGTGTTACACCGGCAATATATATATATATATATATATATATATATATATGTGTGTGTGTGTGTGTGTGTGTGTGTGTGTGTGTGTGTGTGTGTCAGCCAGTAAGAAAGTCATTTGGGTCACTAACACAGAAAAAGGGAATGTCTCATATCGAGAATATGTAATATCGAAAAACAAAGAAAAAAAATATTTTTAATAATATGTAGAAATCTCCACCCTTTGCCTGATGGCGGTCACGAGATCAGAAACACGTGTAGCAAACTTATGGGAAATAAAGCCTAATATTTTAAAAAAATTCCACGTTACAACCAAAAATGTTTGCGGTTTCTTTCTTCTTTTTAATATACATACCTTTCTCTCGTTGGAACTACTATAACCTCTTCCTCATATATATATATATATATATATATATATATATATATATATATATATATTTTTTTTTTTCTGTAGTTTAGTGCTAGTAGCAAGCAGAAATATTTCTCCTCCCGATGATGGCCATTTCGGCCGAAACTAGTCGAGGAATCTAAATGGAATAATAATAAAAAAACGAAAGAATATAAATCTACAACCCAGTGTGTCTGAGAATTTTAATTTTTTAATTTTTATTGTTCAAAATATATATATATATATATATATATATATATATATTATCCCTCGCATACTAGATGTATATTTGTTAATATATACTTAATAGCTGTTTCCTCAAGCACTGTTGCATTAACAGCAGCACTATATATCCGATATATATATATATATATATATATATATATATATATATATATATATATATATATATATATATATATATATATATATATATATATATATATATATATATTATAGTTTATAGATGTTAAGCAACGTTGAGCCTAATCAGATAGGTGACTGCTTGGGAATACTAGCTCCGATTTGCGGATATAACAGATCTGATTGGATATCGTAGAGACGAGTTCGAATTCCAGGCGGAACCCAGGTATTTTACTGATGTCCAAATATCACCTCTTCTCCTCCAGCTATGGGCTAATTAGTAGGACATATCAGTAAATCATTATTTTCTCCAAAACATTCTTACAATCTAAAATATTTTTCTGTTACAAGTCTTACTAATTAACCCATAGCTGTGGGGAGAAGAGGTGGATTCATACCTTTCGGAATGGTATTTGCGCGTAAGTGAATATAACAAACCCAACTGAAATTGGTTTTCCAATTCTGACTCGTTATCAACCATACATCCAAGCTAGTATTTCGAAACCAACTAGGTACTGACCAAGCTCGATGTTGCTTAACTTCGGTGGCCTTACGTGAACTAGTGTTTCAACGTGATATAACCGTAATCCCTAAACATTGCTCAATAGTTTATGTATTGAATATTTTTAGATCTACCAGAGCTAACATGCTTGTTTGTTTCGATGTGGATTTTACACCACAACTGGCGTAAATGGTCGAATATTTTAGAACTGTAGTTTATATCTGTCTATATTTCTAAGATGACGTATTATGTACAATATTTACATTGTTCGGACTATCATCCTTAATTTTTGTAAATTTATAAATTTTTGTTGTATAAATCAGTAAGTGGAAATCTAAAAGTAAAAAAAATCCTGATATTCACTTTGAGTTTTGCCTTTTCTTGACCCCTCCCCATCACCACTTTAATCTTGATCCCAAGTGCTCATCCAACTTTCTGAGCGCTAGAATCGTCATTAGATAAATATCCGGAAAATTTCAAAACATTTGTGACAGCCATTATAGGTGAAGGCCTACACTGAATCCAAAATGCAGAAAAGGGCAAAGGAAAATTACTCAGCTATCTTTCCTAATATACAAATGCAATTCACAGTTAATAAAGAAAAGGAAACTGAAACGCCATGATCGATTATGTCGTGAAGCCATTATGGCATTTGAAAAAATATCTAGACAAGTAGAAAAGAAGGATTCAGCTCAGCACCCAAAACAATTTTCCGTCAGTCTATGTGTATGCTAGATTGTCTTGAAATAAGAGAAGCAGATTTGTTTTGTTTTATTTTTTATTTCTTTTGGTATTAGTGCAAAGTGAATTCGTTGGCTGGAATTCGAACACGGGTCGATTATCCCGGTCTCTATATAACGAATAGCATTAATGCATAACTCTGAAAATATACCAGGGTGTTGATTTCAACACTTCGGTCGTCCTGACATTAAGGATAAACAAATGTCCCATCTACCCGGTTTGTTGTAAATTCAAGTTCGGAAAGAGAACCATAAATTATTTTAAGAATTATTTCTTCGAAACAAATGCGCTAGTTATAATGGTTTTGAACATTGGCGGATTGAGTTGAAAATTTCTACCGGGGAAACTTTTAAAAGAGTACAATGAAAAGGACCCACTTAATCCCAAAACAAGGAATAAGGATATGTATTATCTACCGAAAGAAAGTATAACATCAAATAAGCCTTATTTAAATCTTCCCAGCATCTACGTAATATTTTTTTTTTTATTTCTAAAGTGATTTTGGGGTCCATCGGGAAATTTCTCGGTATCCCGGTGGATCAGCCCGACACTACTTCTTAATCGGTGTGTTTGTGAATAAACCTGTTCGAACTGCTAAGTCACATTGACATATTTGGGAAGGATATTAGTATTAGGTTGGTGCAAAAATAATGACGTAATAATGTCGTTTTTTGACGTATTTTTTAACGTCAAAAAACGACATTATTACGTCATTATTTTGCACCAACCTAATATAATCCAGCAGCAAACTACCTGCATACAGATAGAAAATGAATTCAGTAAATATAGAAAAATAGAAAATCGTGTAAGACAAGGATGCATCTTCTCACCGGACTTATTCAACCTATACAGTGAGACGATTCTGAGAGAATTAGAAGTCTTACCAGGATTCATTATTAACGGCCACAATTTTAACAACAAAAGATATGCAGATGACACAGCATTGGCAGCAGTCACCGAAGGGTAACAGAATGTAGTGAAGGAAAACAAGAAGAATGGAGAAATATCAATTGCAAGATGACAGAATGCATGGTTGTTAGCAAAAAGGAACAAACCAACATGCAAATTACAAATTGGAGATGTCAAAGTACAAAAATTTAAATATCGGGGAAATGTTTCGTTAAAAAAAGCCAAAAAAAAAAAACAGATAAAAGAGTACCGAACTGTTACATGATATCAGTCCTGCTACATGACATTGATTGCTGGACAATCTCTTCACGGATAGAGAAGAGACTTGAAGCAACAGAAACATGGTTCTACAGAAGGATGATGAGAATACCATGGTCTGAACATTTGAGCAACTACGAAGCTTTAAAGAAAATCGAATCAACAAAGGCACATACATAACACCAGGAAGAGACAGTTGAAATTTCTGTGGCACATAATGAGGAAAGAGGGCTTGGAAAATTTTATACTCACAGGACATATTGAAGGCAAGTGGGACAGAGGATAACATACTTAATGAGCTGAAATGTATGCTGGAACAAGATTTCAGAGAAATAACAAAAAGACAAAATTTATTAAGTGCTTCAAAGATCAGGGAAATTGCAGAGAGCCATAATCGCCAACGTCATGTAGAAGAAGAAGAAGAAAATTTATACATGAACGTGTGTTTGGTTCTTCTTCTGTTTTGTAATTGTTTTGTACTCTTAGGATGATTGTCACTCAAGGCTAGAGTTCAGTCTCCCCTGCAATTTAATCTACCGTTGCAGAAAGAATACTTGCATTCTTGCCTTTTCCAAGGGCATTGCTGCGAAAGTAAACGTAACAAACAAGCACGTGTCGACTCCACTTTCTATCCCGATATCCGTTACACTACCCGCAAATCCCAAGCAAAGTAAAATCTGACTAAATCCGAAGTGGAGTTGGATATTAATTGAACGGAAGCTACTCGAGGAAAAATTGCTTATGTTTGCTCAGATTTCTGAGGGATTCTTTATCACGAATTGCTGGAACTTGAACAAGTATCTGTCTCGTTTTTTTTTTCTATGTAAAGAAGACGGCACGTTCTTCCTCATGTGGTATATTTTCTTGATCATCAGATTTTCAAATATTTTGTGGCGAGCCATGATAGTTTACGGTCCTGAAGAAATTTGGCAAGAAAATTGTTTGTGATAATCGTAATAACTTTATTTTTTATCGCTAGTGATATTTTGATATTTTTATAATGCCATTTTCATTCAAGAGATAGGTGATCATGGCTCTTCATAGATTCCCTTTCTTTGTTATCTGTTAATTGCCATGACAACTTTTTTTTTATTAGAAATGATACAGTAATGGTTTCCCGTTGCCTTCTCTGCGATTTTGTATTCTGAGTAGTCCGTCTAGACGGGCTGCCACCCAAGGCTAGAGAGAACTGTCTACCCTACTATTTTTAAGCATTTCCCCCCAAGCAAGACGGGATGCCACTAGCACGCAAGGGCTTACAGAGAGTAGGAGTGAGAGTAAAGAGGCGTGATAGAGGAAAGGATGAAGAGAAGGATAGGGAATAGATCAAGGCATCCGGAGATGTTGATTGACATTACATTTGAATAGTTGGAGATTATAGCTATCAGGGAAACAAGTAATAGGAAGGGAATTCCACAGACGGGAGGTGCGAGACATGAAACTATCGGAGTAGAAGAGACGGCTACATTTAATAGTGAAAGAGTGAGATCGAGATGCCAGCCTAGTTGCACGTTTAAATTCATGCAGTCTGGGAACTAGCGAAAGTAGCTCGTCGGAACAGTTACCGTGAAAGTATTTGTAGAAAAGACAGAGGGAGGCGGTGACGGCACGTCTGTGAGAGAACGACTGTAGACGAGATGCCAGATCAGGGCCAATCAGATTGCATATCCGTCTCTGGATTTTGTCGAGGACCTTAAGACGAACAGCGCGGGCACCATACCATATATGGCAGCAGTATTCCATTTAAACAATAGTTGGAGTTTGAAGAAATGGATTTACGTCTTTCTCATGGGTATTAGTGCGATCTGACTAGGCCGGAAATTGAACACTAATCGCCAATTCCACTTTCAATTCCGATAACCGTTCTTCTGCAAAAAATTGTTTGTTTGTTTTTTTCTGCATCCAGCACAAAGATAAAAAATAAGCATTTAAAAGTGAACGGAAGCTCGATTAAGGTAGAATTCATTTTTTTTTTTTGTTGTTCTTTAAGAATTGTTCTCAAAGATTCTAAAGGACACATTATTATTGACTGATTGAAGAAGTAAAAAAAAAATGCATAAAAGCAAAGAGTTTCCATAAAAATATGCCAAATGGTATCTCGGGGAACTTTTGCGGCAACATACGCCTCGCCTACATATCTGCCTGTAGGGATCTATTTTCTTCGGCGGCATGTATGCAGATAAAATATTTTAGGGGTCACATTTCTCCGAGTTTATCCGACTGGCACGCGAGGTTGATCGTGAGATTCGCAGTTTTCTTTCAGGTAAAGAAGATAACAGAAAAATACATACTCAGCTTCTTAAAATGTATTTATTAGGACGGAGTGAAGAATTCAACACTGCTGATGTTAGACATTTTAATGCAATGATGTTTATGATGTTTTCAGGCATGTAAGTAGAAATGCTTTAGTGGAGTAAGGCGTGAAATCACATTAAAAAGCTAAGAATTTCTGGGTATGTTCTCGGAGAAGAAACCACGCATCTAAAACCAACAATTCTTAGCAAACTACTATGAGCTTGCACGAGACATGTTCTATTTTAGAACCATTTAGAAAATATATACACACAAACTAATGGCATGGCCATGGGTTCATCTATGGTCCCAACTATCAGAATTTTACATATCAATCTGAGAAAACGAAATTAAAAAAAATGCTGAAGAATTTAAACGTGCTACGTTGACGATATATTTGTATTAACAAGACGCTTGTTGAGGAAATCTTAGAAAATTACTAATAAATTTTAAATTTGCTATAGTTACCGCTCTTATTTTTTGATAATGTCGCTTTTGGACATCATAATTGTAGTCTAATTTAAAACCCAACCCCAACAATAATAGGCAATAATTTTATGGCAGACGGTCAGTCATACTTAGTCTGTCTCTATTATAATGTTATTTATACAAACAACATTATTATAATGACTTAAGAACATTTCTTATAATCACATGCCAGGTCATAACCAATGACCTCGTGCAAATGAAGGATGTGATGTTTGTTGTTTTCACTTAATTAAACAAAAGGCAACTATTGACAAAACAAATTACGGTGTGTTGGTGTTTAATAAGGTCCATCCGTATATATATATATATTGTTTAAAATGGGTTATATTTCTTTTTCTTTTTATGTGCCATGTTCTTTCAAGATGTAGGCGATCATGGCTCTCTACCTTCCTCTATCCCTTGCTGCTCTCAATAAGTTCCTTCCCTCTGCTACCCCCCCACCCCCAGACCACGTTCTGTCATCCACTTGCTTAAGCCTGCTAGGTGCGTCACGCGTTGTTTTCCCTTGTCTCTCTTTCCCTCTATTCGACCCGTGACTATCAGATTTTCCAGGACCTCCTTTCTCATTATGTGTCCCAGAAACTTCAGCTGACTCTTCCTGATATTAAGCATAAGCCTCCTTGACTGCATCCTCTCTAAGACCTCATTGTTGCTCACACGTTCGGTCCATGATATCCTTAGCATCCTTCTGTAGAATCACATCTCCGTCGCCTTCATCTTCATTCACTACCGTAAAGAAAGACAGATGTCACGTAACAGTTCAGTATTCTTTTCTTCCTTACTAAAGAAATCCTCCTGTCTCGCAATACCCTGCCCAGCTTTTGAAATGCGTCCTTGGACATCACAATACGTCTACGAACCCCAGTGTCGCAGGTATCGTCCTCTGTTAAAATGCTTCCCAGAAATTTAAACTTAACCTTCTGCTTGATTTTAGTGTTCCCGAACTGCAAATCGCATTTCGGTCTCATCATGGTAGAATCAACAATGTGTGGTAACTCTTGGCTTCACGTATTAAATATATGAATACAGCATATCTTTTATCGGCCTGGAAAAAGGAATATATACATACATATATTGTCAATAATTTAAAAATGGCTAAGCAATTTACTTGTTGACCCACTCCATAGTTTGGGAGCGTATGATCAAGAAATCTGAACTTTCCATATATATGATTGACGCCCGAGTTATCTATAACTATGTTTAACTAGAAAGCATCGCTAGCCTCCAATACCTTAAAATCTATTTCTAATAAATAAATTTCTACGTATTATGATAGATGATATTAATTTGCATATCTATCTATCTATCTATCTATCTATCTATCTATATATATATATATATATATATATATATATAGTTAGTTAGTTAGTTAGTTAAACCTAGAGAGCCAGACAAACTTACCAACGTTTCACCTAGGCGGATCGTCAGAGAAAGCTGGCGGTTTGATTATTTGCAAATCAAAACACCGAAGGTTTTCAGAGCTAGTATAAGTTTCTTATACTTATAAGATTTCTATTAATAATAATATAGATCTAGGCTACCCCATCGAGCACTTTTGAAAATCAACTAATATGGAGCAAAGCCAGCCTTCCCTGGCGATCCGCTTAGGTGAAACCTTGGTAGTTTTGTCTGGCTTTCTAGGTTTAACTAGGTCTGCTCTGCTCACTGTACTAAGCACTTTATCTAGTTATTTTGCCTACTCACATCGGGGCTTTTTTTTCTTTGGGCCTTGGACTTGCATGCTGGACGATTATTTTCGGCTAACGTACATGTTCATGGTTCTTTCTTTTTTTATACCTTTTTTTCCCAGCATCTTTTCCAACCGGGGAGGGGTCTCAAAATAATCTGAGTGCCGAACCTCGGAAATTCTCTTCGCGGCACTGATTGTATGGGAAATTGTCGGAGTTATGTGTTATGTTTCCTGCATTTTCCATGGCACGTGTTAAGAAAATCATTTCGGTCACGTGACGCTAAAATCTATTTTACAGTCATAGCATGCGAAGCAACGTTCATTTCAAACATTGGACCGTTAACAGCATAAACAATATACTGTCTTTCCACTTTCTGCTTTCATTCCTTGAAAACAAAAACAATGCTGCCTGAAAGAACTATGAACTACGTAATTTCAAGAAAAAAAGGTTAAAAAAAATCAATAAAAGACTGGTAAATATTAAAGAATATCAAAAGCCCTTATTAAGATATAAAATAAAATAAAAATATATTTTTTCAGTTATATTTGAAATATCATACTTAGCAGATATATGTTTCTCTTGTTTGTATAATTTTTATTAATTCAAAAATAAAAAAATTATATAGCTTATTTGCATAATAAACCGGACACTCCCAAAAGAAGTGATGATGTTTTTTAAAATAAGGATAGATATTAAAACCTGAAATCTGCATGGTAGGCCGAGGAGGCACGGTGGAGTAATGGATAGCGGCTCGGAGAGCCGAGTTCAAATGCAAGTCGAATCCATTATATTCACTTACGTGCTGATACCCTTAGGAAATATATGAATCCTCTTCTTCTTCCCCAGTAACAGGACAGAGCTGGTTCTATAGCATTGGATGGCAACTGATCTACCGAAAAAAATCTGCCTCGTCAATTATGTATCGAAAGATACATGATCGCCTAAGCGTGTATCACGTCTGGCACATAACTGACTGATATTACCAAGGTTGGCGCTCACTACTCCCAGCTGGAGGTGTAAGCTGCTTGGGATCCCGAAACGCACTTGTAGACCCAGTTGCTTTTATCCACATAAAACTTATAAAATTATTTTATTTTTATATTTTTATATTTAATGGGTTTAGTACTTGATATAAATTCAGTATATATTTTGTAAGCTTAAATTTTTATAAGTAGAATATTTCTGTGAGTAGAACATTTGTTCAAAATTGTTTTAAAAGTAATTGATTAATTTAAATTAAAGTTTAAAATTATATATCTAAAATTCATGACCTTTTTAAAAGAAAATATTAAAAAATTAAGATTTGAAGCTCTAGAAATATGAAATTTGTAGGGAAAATAATATTTGTATTATTTGTTTTTATTAAATTGTTTTTATTACTATTACTGTATTATTTTATTATTAGGTTGGTGCAAAAATAATGACGGTTTTTGACGTAACGTCAAAAACCGTCATTATTTTTGCACCAACCTAATACTATTACTGTATTTTATTACTATTAGGTTGGTGCAAAAATTATGACG
>OZ010595.1:46663377-46670877 GCA_963932145.1 Acanthosepion lycidas | reverse complement strand
TCTCGTATATATGCATACACTAACAATCCTTCGACATATATATATATATATATATATATATATATATATATATATATATAAATACATATATATATAAATACATATACATATATATATATAAATACATATATATATATAAATACATATATACATATGAATACATATATATATAAATATATATATATATATAAATACATATATATATATACATATATATATAAATACATATATATATATAAATACATATATATATATATATATATATATAAATACATATATATATATATATATATATATATATATATATATATATATATATGTATGTATGTATTTATGTATTTACTTATGAGGAAGGTTTATCGGTGTATATGTATATACGAGATTATATCGATAATTCCCTAGCATAACACAGTTTTGTACTCAAATTGTTATGAAATTTTCCCTGGGTAAATTTAAAGAATAAACGTTGCTTAAATGCTACTGCAATGGAAGGAGATTATGTTGAAAAATATATTCCTGCCGTGTAATCTTAATCACATATTGACATTCCTACAGGTTTGTCAATCTATCTATCTATCTATCTATCTATGTGTGTGTGTCCATTGACGTACAAAACGTTCAGACCATCTTGGTGAAAATTAATTACTTTTATTAATTTTGCCTCCAAATCGAGAGTGATTAGCAGTATGCTTTTCTCAGTACATTTTATAATTTTTGATGTATGGTGGATGATAGAGCACTTTAATTAGAGTGATATTAAAAAAAAATGCCATGTAAAAATACTAGTCCACCAACGAAAATTTCACCTTTCAGTTCTTAGGTTGAAAAGTTATTTTTTCGTAATACTCTGAGTATTGTAAGAACTTTTAAGACTTTTTTTTTTACAGTAAGGTTCACTCTATACAAGAGGTAGCAGGTTATGTTAACGGGTAGTTTATATGGATAGGAGCGGAAGATAATGATCAACTCTAGACTTGAACAAGTTAAGACTTTAGTGATCGGGGAAACATCCTATTGAAATCTATCAAGTCTGGAAAGTGGTGTCTGGGCACCTCCTGCCCAAATATGGCAACAGTACTCCATTTTCGGCCTGATTTGTTTCTTATAAAGGTAATGGATAGCATGAGGAGTCAGGTACTTACTGGAGCGGTCGATCATTTTACCTGCATCTTTAGCGATGGATCGTAGATAGGAATTTCACTTGAGGTCGGGTGTAAGTTTGAGGCCTAATATCCTCTTGAGTCACGGGACCCTCCTCAAGGGGACATCCATTCATCGTAACTGGTGGTAGTTCGAAGTTTGATCGGCAGTGATGGAATGTAACCAGTTTGGTTTTAGAGGCACTGAATGTAAGTAGACTGTTTTTTCTCCACTGGGAAGTTAGTGTTAGACCGGAAGAGAGGTCAGCTGCCAACCTCTGGTGCGTCGGTATGTCGTCGTGTCATCGGCATTGACGTTTACAAATGATCGGAGTATATTCTTACGATGATCATTTATGGAAACTGCATTCCCTTCTCACTTGTCTGGCTGTTAATTTTGGATTGCCTACTGAGGCACTCACAGTGTTTCTTTCATCTCGCTTGTCTAACATTTGTGGTCTTCCGGTTTTCTTTAAACTTAAATCACTTCCAGTAGTCGCAAACGCATATTGGAGGGTTTGAATCCTCTTTCTGGACATTGCCAGCTGCCTGGATATCTCTCGTTGAGTCATCTCCCTTTTCAAAGTCACAACCTTGCAGATATTGTATCTATGGTTTTAGTATGAAAAAGCAAGCAATTCTCCAGCTTTACACTCAGGTTAATAAGATGGAAGAATTCCTACTCAGAAATTTGTTCATTATCATGATATTATCATCTCAGATCTTTTATTGGCCCAATAGTTTTACAAGGCCTTTTTTCAACTTCAACCTTGTTAAGCGATATATCTTCTGTTATACGGTACCTACGAAAACTAAACATTTTCCAATCCTCAACGTCTACAAACATCATTGATAAAAGCATACTGCTAAACAATCTTAACTTCTTAATAAAATAAAGGTGTATAATCATTTTATTTAGTTGACCCAAAACCTTTGCACACCAGTGAATGAATATATATATTGAAAGAGAGTGTGTAAGAGAAACACATACTATCTAACAAATACATTTTTAACATAATCGGCTTACGTGTCAAAATTAACTTTTATTTTTTTTAACTAACTGAATATAATGATTGATTTTAAATCATTGTTATAATTTGTGGAGAAAAATGATGCATTTCAATATCACTCAATGATGTTGAAGATGTAACCTCCATCTTCTGTCTTTCTCGTTCAGTATTTTGGATAGAAGCCATTTCCATGTTTAAATCTAAATTTAATTTAAATCAAAGGGAAAAAACATTCGGTGGTAGGTTTGTGCAAAAACAAGTTGATCTGACTAATTTGATATGTGTTTGATGCAATTGAATGAAGTGATGAGTAGATTTCAACATTGATATGACAGCTGAATTGGCGCAAAATTGGTGATTTCTGACTTAACTTGACGCCCATGTCGTCTCATTTCGATCTTGCAGATGTGACCTCCATCTTCTGGTTTTCTCCTTCTATATTTATAGAAGAATAGAATGATTTAGAATATTCCTATATTCTAAATCAAAGGGAAAAAATTTAGTGGTGGGGGTGCCCCTTGGGCCCCCTCTTTGATCAAAACAAAATTTATTTATCCAAGTACCCTGGGTAATCTAGTTTCAAAATATATATGGTTATGGGGGTCTATTTCCAAATCCCTAAGGACATTTGCGCGCAAGTGAATATAATGAACCCAACTAGATTTGAAACTCGTCTCTCCGGGTAACGATTCCGTCAATATCCATTACCCAACCCGTGCATCCAAGCTTAAAGCACTTGGTATTCCTAAGCGGTCACCAATCTAGAGTTTGACGAGGCTCAACATTGCATAAACTTCGGTAATCGTATGGAAACTTGTGTTTCGACATGATGTGGCCGTAAGCCTGTAAATTGCGTGTGTTATTGCAGTCTAAAGGTTGCTGAAGGGTAGACATAAATTAATGCCTAAAAACGGCCAGAACATTGTGACCATGGCCGTGTTTATATATATGTGTTAATACAAGCATACCTCTATCTGTATGTGTTTTGTGCGTATCCTGAAATTTCTGTATATATTTATATAAGTTTGTCCTATGTATATATTGATCAAGATGGCAGGCAAAGAAAATGAGAAACAATAAGCCTGTCGCTGTGTTTACCATTGTGTTTGTGCATAAAACATGCAAGGTAAATGTTAAAAACATACGCTCATCACTTGGGTAAATCATGAAGGCAGATGGATTGGGAGCAGATCAAAAAGGCGGAATGAGGAGCGGAAAGAGAAAGAAAATAGAGAAGAGGAAATAGAAGAAAGAAGTGACAAGATATAAAATAAAGTATATTCGAAAAGAGAAAGAGAGAGAATGAGAAAGAGAGAAGCACGCACATAGATGTACAGATAGAGAAAGAGAAAGAGTAGAACTAGGGAGGGCAGAAGTGAACTAATTTGAATAATTGGGCAAAGGAAGAGGAAAAAATCTCAAAACAACATAATACGTACGAAAAAAAAACGAAATTATTACAACACACACACAGACACAGATACACACACACATACTCACATACGTGCAGACATACATACATATATACATATATATATATACGTATATATATATATATATATATATATATATATATATATATATATATATATATATATATATTAGTTTGGTGCAAAAATAATAACGTAATAATGTCGTTTTTTGACGTTAAAAATACGTCAAAAAACGACATTATTACGTCATTATTTTTGCACCAACCTAATATATATATATATATATATATATATATATATATATATATATATATATATATATATACATATATGTACGGGTGGCTTCTGAACGATGGGACACAGATTCTTCTAACATAAATTCTGATGCTTAGTGATTTTTAGGAAAATGCTTCTGAGATTTTTTTATCACGTCCTCGTACATATACATCGCGGCCAGGTGATTATATTTTCCCACGACAATAAAAGTTATGCCACTTGCATATCTTTGTCTCTCTCTCTCTCTCTCTCTCTCACCCATCTAGGTACTGAGCAGGCTTGACGTTGCTTAACTTCGTACGAGTGTTTCAACAAGATATCAACGTAAGCATGCAAATGGCGTGTAAATGTTATTGCAAACATTGTCTCACTCACTCTCTCTCTCCCCCTTTCTCTCTAATGGCTGATACCTCTTGACGAGTAGACCGAACGATTACAAAAAAAGGTACGATTACGAAACTCTGGAGTCGGGGTACTGTATATATATTAGATTGGTGCAAAAATAATGTCGTTTTCTCACATAGTAATATATGTGAGAAAACGACTTTATTTTTGCACCAACCTAATAACATCAATCAGCTAGGTGACAAATTTTATATTTGTAATAATCTTATATTATTATTATCATTATTATTATTGTTATTATTATTTCTAATGTTATTTTTAGTTGATACCCGTATTTGTGTAGGTGATCCCCCATCTATAGGTTAATTAGTAAGACTTATATGACTAAATCATAATCATCTCCCCCAAAAATTCTTACGACCTAAAAATATTTTCCGGCATTAATAACTGTTGTAACCTACTGAATAGAACAATCAAACGAAGGTGGGTAATGAACGATAATACTTAGGACAAGAACAACACATATAAGATTCGCTAGCAACGCGTTGAAGAAGTATTCAACTGCTAGAAGACAAATCTCTAACTGCAGGATATCTACCAACCGCCCCACGTGATCAGATGTGGCACAAGGCCGAATTTAATGTGATGCATCCGAGCCCGTAGTCTCGGCCAAAAATTCCCCGAAAACCTGGTCAGTTAGGTGTTTCCGGAGACGAGACTGCATGTCAACATAGCCTCGTCTGGGGATCCTCTCTGCCCGGAGACTGAGAGTTTGACCAGCACAACTGGAGACGAATTTCCAACTGCAGACCAACATGCAGTATTTACAACTGTATTTATGTGAATGGGGACATACTCATCCGTAGGTATACCACAACAATAACCTGCAAAGGGTTGATAAGGCGTAAAAAACGAACCAATGAATAAATACAAAATGCAGAAATAGAAATATATATTTAGCACAAATGCGGATAGACTTTCTCATGTTACTATTAACATATTAATATTAGTTCTAGAAACTGATGATTTTGTTAACTTTTTTTTATTAATTTAGCTTTGAACATTACACATAGCAGTTTTAATTCGTTCTGAAATAGCTTAACATTCATCAGTCTTTTCCATTCTCCTATTGATCTCTTTTAATATTGAACCTTACGATTTTTTATTACATATGTAGAAAAGCTAGAAGTCAATCTATTAATTTAGTGCCTTTGAATTTTTTCATACCTTATTAATTTAATGAGCAACTATTAACTTTGCTGAATGTGAAAGAACATTGTTAGGCATAAATATAATATTTATCTTACAATTTCTTGGTTGTGATTTGCAGCACTCAAAAGCATCGTGTCAAAGAACTTGCAATAATTCTCTACATTTATTTTGAACGTTCATCATCTTTTCTTATCTTTAATTTAGTGCCCATAAGACAAGATTGAAATATTATTCCATCTCCTTTATCTCTCTCCGAAATGATGTGAGATGAGTGAAGGACACAAGCTCCCATGCAACCATCAAATCTGTTCAATGTAGTTCTAAATTCATTACTAAAAATACTGTTTAGAAATCAGTCTTCATCTACAGGGTAATTGTAAAGGAACTATCTATTTTATGTATGATGGACTCTCCCGTCTAACTATAATTTTTACAAGACGGGAGAGTCCATCATACGTAAAATAGGGACTTACATTTCCCAACTTAATTGTTTCACTTTCTGAAGTTTAATTCAAGGTGGTACTTTGGTTGTCTTCATCTTTTTAACATGAATCGTTTCAATCTGTTAAATTTGCAACACCATTTTCTTCAAATTGTCAATCCATTTTTCTGGGTTTATTAGTTTCTTTCTTTTTAAAATCACTTTTTGTAACATGAAAGAGGTTTTTTTTTTCTTCTTACCATATTGCCTATTTTACAGTGGAGTAATGGGTAGCCGCTCGGGTTGAGGAATCGGAGAACCGAGTTCGAATTCCAATCGAATCCATTACATTCAAATACGTGCTAATACTCTTGGGAAAGGTATGAATCCTTTTTTTCTTCACCACCACCCCCCTCTCCAGCTATGGGTAAATAACAGGACAGACCAAGTTCTATAGCCTTGGATGGCAACTGGTCTAACATAATTCTCTAACATCTTGTTTCCATGAAAATTTTGCATATCTGAAATTAAAAAATAAATATTAATTTCTATACTATTAGAAATATATCTATTTACAACATATATATACATACATATAAATACATATATACATATATGCAAATATATACAAAATATATATATATATATATATATATATATATATATATATATATATATATATATATATATATAGAGAGAGAGAGAGAGAGAGAGAGAGAGAGAGAGAGAGAGGAAATTGTATGACAGAATGTAAAAAGTTTACTTGTGACGCGTTTCGCCCTTCACAACATCATCGTAATAAATTTGTTACGTTTGGTAGGTATTTAGTCCAATGTACTCCTGACGGACGAAACGCCGAACGAAATTATATTGTTGTAGAGTAGAAATGGTTACTGAATGAGGAATAATTATAACTGAGGTTGGAAATGAAATGGTCATCTTTGAAATATCAATAGGTAAACCACTGCTAAGGGTGGACTAATTAGACAACATATTACCCTCACTTAACAAGTGTCCAACATATTTATGAGGATTGGGACATACCCATTAATGTTCACAGTTACAATATACATACATACATACATACATACATACATACACACACACACACACACACACACACACACATATATATATATATATATATATATATATATATATATATATATATATATATATATATATATATATATGGTTTGTTTGGTTCCAAACAGCCTGAAGAACCGAGAGGTGAAACCGCGGTAGTTTTTAAGGTTATTATTTATAAGTAATCTGAATTTGGCTCGCCACACTTTCCTGTCCGTTGTTGCTTTATTAAAAAACATTTTTGTTAACTCGCCTAAACCTTGTTCCGCCAACCATTGACTGAAGCTCTTTATATATGTCATGTGTTGTTTTCCTCTGTCTTTCCTTTGAGTATCAAATTTTCCAAGCCCTCTTTCTTCACTATGTGTCCTAGAAATTTCAACTGTCTCTTGCTGATGTTAAGTATAAGTGTTTGTTTTATTCATTTTTTCTAAACCTTCGCAGTTGTTCCCATGTTCGGTCCATTGTATTATCAGCATCCTTCTGTAGAAGCAAATTTCTGTAGCTACAAATCTCTTCATCCTTTATGATGAGTTTGTCCAGCATTCACTACCATATAGGAGGACTGATATTACATA
>OZ010595.1:46553377-46660877 GCA_963932145.1 Acanthosepion lycidas | reverse complement strand
ACCTGTCAATCAACCAACACATCGCCTCCCATCTTATGAAGCGTATCTCAACCTCCAACCACGTATTGTGGGCCTGATGTAGTATTCCTACGCATCAAGACACAGGTGAAAAATACATATATGGGCTTGACATGAGTTGCGCATATACTCACTATCAGTAACATTCAAGTACCTATAAAATAGTGTGCGTAAATTTTAGAAACGTATGTGCGCAACAACGAAATTATTAACATGTAACCGGACATATGCGTGTCAGTATTTGTACTGATAAAAATATTTTATTTAACTTTTTTTTAGTAATTTAAAATTTATTCCGTAATTAAAGGATTTGAACAGATTCATTAGTTCCGTTGAGGTGAAATACATACCGTTCTAAATGTTTAGCGATATTCTCTATTCATCTATTAAGTCGGCATGCCAAGTTAAATGATTATGACTTATAAAAGTACATAAAATACGCTGTCCCTAAAATTATTTGCAGATGTGTAAAAGAAAATATATTATGTTTGTTAAAGATATATGTTTATGAAACTGAAATAAATATACACGACAGTTCTCGGCCGTACCAAAAAGAGATTCCAATAAAAATAGTATGCTCTTTGGTCATTTAGTCAGATTTTAATTCTTAGTACCCATTGTCAGTACAAACAGAAATAACACCGAAATAGTCATCCATATATCAGAATTAACATCCCCAAAATAACTAAAATTTTCTTCACGTGATTTCATTTCGAACAAGCTATTAATCTGCATTACAGCTTAACCAATCAGTTAATTGTTTGCTTTCAACGTTTTAATTCGTTTTACTTTTATTTGCTGTTACAAATACTTGTTTGTTTTTTGTTTTTTTTTTTGTTTTTGTTTTTTTAATCTTTTCACCGATATTGCCACTAGGGTGCAAGGGGTTACTGTGTAGCGAAAGTAAATGAGAAAATTTTAGCAACAAGAAGTGAGGAGAAAAGACAATAAAAGAACAGAGTTCAGGAAGACAGAAGATAGCAATTGGAGTTGCATTTAATTTTTTTTAAATTTTAGGCAACATGGAAGCGATAAATCAGAAGGGATATCCATAAGAGAGAAGTAAAAGAAAAAAAATACTATTAGGATAGAATATACTGTTGCATCTAGCTAGTTCAACAGTAAAACAGTGAGACTTAGTTACCAATCTAGTAATGCACTTAAATTCATACGGTCGGGGTACCAAAGAGGAAAGCACATCAGAACAATTACCATGAAAATATTTCTAGAAAAGACAGAGATATTAGGTTCTTAAAAAAATCTTAGATCGTTTAGAATTACGAAAAATTCTTAGGACGTTCAAAATTATGGAAAATGTCGAAAATTGTTCGAACGCTCAAAATTATCGAAAACGTCGAGAATTCTTACAGTTCCAAATTAAAGAAGATGTCGGAAATTTTAAGAACGTTCGAAATTACGGAAAATGTCGAAAATGCTTAGAACGTTTGAAATAACGGAAAATGTCGAAAATTGTTCGAACGTTCAAAATTACGGAAAATGTCGAAAATTGTTCGAACGTTTGAAATAACGGAAAATGTCGAAAATTGTTCGAACGTTTGAAATTACGGAAAATGTCGAAAATTGTTCGAACGTTTGAAATTACGGAAAATGTCGAAAATTGTTCGAACGTTTGAAATTACGGTAAATGTCGAAAATTCTTAGAACGTTCAAAATTACGGAAAATGTCGAAAATTGTTCGAACGTTTGAAATAACGGTAAATGTCGAAAATTGTTCGAACGTTTGAAATTACGGTAAATGTCGAAAATTCTTAGAACGTTCAAAATTACGGAAAATGTCGAAAATTATTCGAACGTTTGAAATAACGAAAAATATCGAAAATTGTTCGAACATTTGAAATTACGGTAAATGTCAAAAATTCTTAGAACGTTCAAAATTACGGAAAATGTCGAAAATTATTCGAACGTTTGAAATAACGAAAAATATCGAAAATATGTTAACTCCTTTATTAACTTCCCATTTGGAGAAAAAAAAAATATATCAGTAAAATATGATTTAAATGTTTTTTTTTGTTTTTTTTGGTTTGTCACTTCGAGAAAAAATATAAAATATATTCAAATATTCAATATTTTGGGATTTTATAGTTCGACTCATCCAAGAAGGATGATTAATAGTTGAACGATTAATGTTCATTAAAATATTATTCAATATTTGTTTCGAGAGAAAAACAAATGCAGTTACGTAAGGAAATCCGTCCACATATTTTATGCAATCGACTGATTTATACTTAAATTGAACAAAGAGTTTTGCTCCAAAAGTAAAACCTCCTATTTTATTATTGTTGGTCCATGAAATCAAAGAAGCAAATATTGGTGGTGTAGCGGTAAAAGATAAACCTTCCAGCGCATAAACCATTTTTTTCCTTATTGCAGATACCAGCTGAACGATATGAAAATGAGTCCAAAACTACGATTAATCAATGAATTCTTACATGCGAAAAAAATTGCACCAAAGAACATTGATCGACGATTAGTGAATGTTTACAGAAATCAAACAGTGGATGTGAGTATAATTTTTTTAGAAGTGGCAAAAAGAATGTCGGTGAAATGTCACGAAATCTAAAGCGCTTCAATTAGCTTATATGGGGTGGTGATCTTAAAGTGGAAAAATAGTGTTTTTGTTGTGGTGTCCTCTCTCTAAAGAGTCTATGTTGGACTCTTCCGCCTACTATAAAATTAGTAGGAGAGAAAGCTTCGGGGAATGGTCGAATAGATCTGTTCTGTGCTGGTCAAATTCTCTGCCTTCGGGCTGAGAGGAACCCCAGATGAGTCTATGTCAAAGGGCAGAGTCTCATAAGTATAAGTCGAATAGATTGAACGCTGAGTCAACCGATACACACTCACTAGTCGTGTAATATTCTTCAATTATACTTACTGTTTAATATATGATGTATCTGTAACACTTGTTTTGTTATTTCTTTAACCATTTACTTGGTCACAACATCTTCGCAACGAGGATGAGTAGAATTTTGTCATTTAGTGTTCTCAATTGATAACTTTATTTTTATCAAAAATAATAAAAATTATCAATAAATAAAAAGTTATGATAAAGTATAGATACTTCTCAATGAACAAACAAAACTTTCGTAATGCTAACGCTCTATGGGATAAAATAAAATACACACGCACACACACACACACACACACACATATATATATATATATATATATATATATTATATCGTGCGCTTTCCCGTCGTTGGTCGACGCGGGCTGTTCACCCGGGCCTACCGGGGACCCTTTTACGATGTATGAGGGTTAGTGCCTATGAACCGAAAGCCAGACAACCTGCACATATGATTTGATTATAGTGTGAAGGTTTTGTACAGAACCAACCACACTTCTTGAAGAGTCGAATACAGAGACCTGGTGCACCGTGTGCTACTAGGTCCTCCGCAGGTTTTGAATTCAGAGTTGGTCTTCTAGACCAGTTGCCAGTAGAACCCAGTCTGTCCTGCTGGGGATGGGGAGAAGAAGAGGATGTATACCTTTCCTAAGTGAATGTGATGAATTCGACTGGAATTCGAACTCGGCTCTCCGATTCCTCAATCCGAACAGCTATCTCTCTCTCTCTCTCTCTCTCTCTCTCTATATATATATATATATATATATATATATATATATATATGTGTGTGTGTGTGTGTGTGTGTGTGTGTGTCCATTACTCCGACCGCATTTCCTATCTTATAGCGCATATGTATTTAGTAGGAAGGATATATGCTATAAGGTAGGATGTGCTGGTCGGACAATGGATAACGGTTCGAACGTGAAATCAGAGAGCGGAGTTCACATTCCAGTCGATTTTTTATTACATTCACTTTTGTACAAATACCCTTAAAAATGTTATGCATACACGAATCTCCCCTATCATGGGTTAACTAGTAGAGCAGACTGTTCTTTAGATTTACGTGGCAAATAGTCTAGGAGAAGAACGTGGAGTTTACAATGACGATGACATAATCAAGATGTTACCATTCCACACCACTTCAAATAAAAGTTTAGGAAGCCACCCCTCCCCTGCCCCGTCAATACTGGGCTTGAGAGAGCTGTATTCCTAAAAAAATATTTTAAGAGAATGATTGTATAAATTTCAACCAAAAACAGTATTGGCTGATCGGTCAATAAATATCAACTGTTTCCTTGTAGGGAAACGGTTAATATTACCATTATTCCGGCTGCCATCAGTTTTTTTGTATAAAGAATCAATGGGTTTTGTACATCCGTCATTATTTCCTATAAATCCATTTTTTTTAAACAGTGGGAATTAAGTCTAACGGCTTGAGCATTCGAGAGACTTAATAAAACAAAAGCACATTTTCGAAGGCCGTTGGACGTAATTCACACTGTTAAAAAAATAGGGCCCAATGGATTTATATTTAATCCGACATTATTATTGCTTATAACATTTTTAGAGGACACTCGTATTTGAAATAGACGCTCCATTTTAAACAGTGTGTATTACGTCTACCGGCCAGCGCATTGGCGATTATCTTATTAAAGAACAATGTGTTCTCCCGAATTTCGGTCACTACAAGAGAACATATTTACTTTATTAAGGTTTCTCGAATGCGCATATATATGTGTGTGTGTGTTTTTGTGTGTGTAACCACATTAGACACACCAATTCGTTAACTAGCTCAGTCACTAAAACTACTATCAAAATCTGCCACAACTCTAATTGTAGAAGTCATAACATAATTTACCTATTAGAATTCACACTATGTGGGAAAATCTGAATGGCCCTTTTATTACAGAATTAATAATTATCAGCATTGGATCAAGTCGGCTCCCCATGAATGATTATTACCTGTAAAACAACATTTCCACCTAGAAAAATATGATTTTAAGAGCCATGCAAAATTCACAATAATTAAGACAATTAAATAGACAGAAAAGATAATCTTAGAAAAATACTAGAGGAACATGAAGACAAATGGATTTTGCGCCTCAAAACACTTCGTCCAGACGAGCTTAAGCATAGATTTAACAACATAGATAGAATTAATATATAGCCACCATAAATCCAGCCCTACCCACATTTCTTACTCTCGCAAAGCAGACATGCTTACAGAGGTACTGAGGTCCCACACTTATACTCATAATAATATATACATATACTCATACTAATATATAATATATGCATATACACAGATCACACATACTCCCTAAGAACTAAAAGATAACATACATTTAACACACAGACCTCATTTTCAGAAACTGTCAAAATGCCCATGGAGGGAATTTTAAGGAGGGAATTTTAAGGAGGGAATTTTAATTTTTTAATATTTCTATTCTTCTAAACACACACGCACACACACACAAACCCACAGACACACACACACATGTATATATATTATATTATGTCTGCTTATTTTTATCATAATCCTTTCATATTCACAAATATCTTTCCGTGTATTATAATTGAATAAGGCAAGATAGACACTGTAACAGTGAGAATCATTTTTATTTCCCAAGTAATGGATAGCTACACATAGTTTTTGACTTACCAGCTGCACCCCTGATGATGATCTCAGAAAGAGATGGAAAGTACTTGGGAAATAAAAGTGATTTTTACTGTTACAGTATAGTTCTTGCCTTATTCAATTGTAATATACGGAAAAATATTCGTGAATATGAAAGGATTATGATAAAAATAAGTAGACCTAAGGTTTTTAATTTATCCAACCAGACATGCCTAAAAGAGAATTCGCATATATATATATATATATATATATATATATATATGTATGAAGAAATGTCGAGAGAATCAGAGCGATAAAAAAGTGCTGAAAGTTAAATTATATCTCGTTAATCTTGAAATAACGACGTCTACGGCAAGGTACATTATTTGCTATAAAGTAAAAATACACTTTATTAAATTTCGACATAGTCTTTTAAGAAACTTCCTTAGAAATTAGTATTTTTGCCCATTTCAATGTCAGAAAAAAGCTCCAAGGGTACAAAGCGATAAAGAGAAAAGGTGAATTATTTTCCTCCTCTCGTTCTTTTTCTCTCTCTCACTTTATCAAATATAAAATCTCGATATAGATTTTCTAAATAAAAATATAATGAGTTTTATCTGTTAAAATGAACCAGATAAACCTATAACTTAACCAAAATGTGACGAATATCCAAGTCACGCGTTTATCATTGTCTGTAAAATTATTTGACTTCCCAACTAGAACGCCGACACTTTGCTGAATGGATTCATTTCTATATATAAATATAGTTCGGTAGGTAGAAACCTATTTTCAAGAATTCCTGGAAACGAGAGCAAAACAGACGATGTAGAAATACTGACATAAGTTAAGATTTTCGCATAGAAGCATCTTCGCCAATGCACACACTCCTATATAAAGTAACTATATAAAGAAACTTCCACTTTACACATTCGTAAATACAGACGAACCTCTCATTAACGAACTAATAGGGATTAGTTAAAGTCGATTGTCTGTAGATGGGAAGGGGTTATTTTTTTTATAAAACAACTATAGTAACTACCAGTAGTCACGAACATAATGTAAATACTAGAAACATGTATATATATATGGTATAAGTAATATAGATATATTAATCAAAATTTCTCACGGCTACATTCTCACGTAATGTATAGTACTTTATATACTGTACACACGTCTTTGTTTACAATTGAAAGGCAGCCGCCGTCGCCGCCAAGCGAACTGTCTTTTTTACAAATACTTTCATGGTAATTGCTCCGATGCTTCTTTCACTGGTTCCCAGACTTCATGAATTATAATAGAAGTATAATAGAAGTGTATTACTCGGCTAGTGAGTGTGTATTGGTTGACTCCGCGTTCAAGCGCCCTACGAGGCTGGCATCCCGCTCTCACCCTTTCACTGTAGAAACTTTTAAATGTAGCCGTCTCTTCTACTCCAATAGCTTCATATCTCGCACCTCTCGCCTGTGAAACACCCTTCCCTATTACTGTTTCCCTGAGAGCTATAATCTCCAACTATTCAAATGTAATGTCAGTCGACATCTCCAGTTACCTTGATCCATCCACTATCCTTCTCCTCATCCTTTCTTCTATCACTCCTATCTGCTCTCACTCCAAATCTTCTGCAGCCCCTTGCATCCTAGTGGCTTCACGCCTTGCTCGGGGCGTAATGCTTAAAAAAAAAAGAAAATAATAATACGCCTCGTTTCCCTAAACTAGTAAATTTTGAAATATATCGCTAATGATTTGGAAGATTTTTTTTACTGCGGTTATTTTTTAATTTGCCTACAGATTTTGTCCGTTGCATCCGATGTCCGTTGATGATTGGTCCATAGTTGAGAGGTTTTTCTGTATTTTGCTTATATATATATATATATATATATATATATATATATATATATATATATATATATATATATATATATATATATTCAAGCATGTCTGATTAATTTATTTAGATGTATTATGTTAAATAATTAAGATGTATTATGTCTATTTATTAGGTTGGTGCAAAAATAATGACGTAATAATGTCGTTTTTTGACGTTAAAAATAGGTCAAAAAACGACATTATTACGTAATTATTTTTGCACCAACTCACTATTGTTGTAAACCTTTCAAGTCCAGGAGAATGTCTACAGCCACCAAGAAATTAATTCGTGAACTTGAAAGGATTAAAACTAAAATAAATAGACATAAGTCTTGACTTCAATGTTCACTTTATATATATATATATACACATTAAGAAATGGACAAAGTCCGACAATTTATTTATTAAAGACATTTTTATGTTTAACGTTCTTTTTATAGATACAAGTATTTAAGTAAATGCTCTGTTTATAATAAACAGTATTAAATAACATTTACCGGCCTGAATGTCCGAGAAATTTTCATAGAAAATATACGTCCTTTGACAGGATTCGAACCTGCATCCTATACGGAACCGTCATTTAACTTGACGTGCCTAACCGCTCGGCCACAAAGTACCGTTCGGTTGGCAAGGTCGAATTTACTGCTTATAAACTTCAATCTGAAAAAAGACCATGCAAAACTACGGGGCTATCTGTGAATATTTCACCTTCCACCTCTTTTCTTAAGTTAAAAAGTAATTTTCTTTTTGAAAAAACTGGTTTTTATCATTACATGAAGTACAAAACGTCTAAGAGTTAGTAATTAGTGTTGCTACCTTTGGTTCGGACAATTTCCTCAGTTCGTAGTAGCATTGACTGGAATAAACTCCTGTTTTATTTTCCATTTTCCTTGGCAATAATGCCCAAACATTTGCCGTGGTTATAGTTGGAGTATTTATTTCTTCATTTCCCACCACAATGGTTCAATTACTTTGAGATCAGGACTATTTGACGGCTAGTCGTTCAAAACTTGAACATCTTCACCAACAAGAAACTTTTTTTTATTGCAGATAATGTATAGCAGTGGTATACTGAAAATTTCTCCATTTTCAGAGTCTGGCAGAAGATTAGCCGAAGTAAATTAATATAGTTTTCGCTTTTTAGGTTTCTATAAACTTTTAGCAAATTTCTTATACCATCACTTTTGATGCATCCCCACGCCATTCCGTGTTCACCATCTAATTTTACTGTCTTTGTGGTATATTTTACGTTGTTTCTTTCTCGCACTGAACTTCTTGCATATTCTCTTACATTGGAATGCAAACTCTATTTTGTATTCATCACCAAAAGTTAATTTTTGCCACTTTCCACCATCTCATGCAATTTTCTATTTTGATTTTCTTTGATTGATGATGGTTTTTCTGTTGCTATTCGCCCGTTAAAGTTATTTTCCTAATACTTTGCTTACTGCATCAAATGAAACCGTTGTTAAGACTGAATTCATTTCTCATTTGTCTGACAATTAACTTGGAATATTCTATCGAGATTCTCAGAATCTTTCTTTCATCTAACCTTATTGCTTTTCCGGTTTTCTTTGCACCTAAATCATTTCCAGAAACAGCAATAGTCTTTTGGATAGTTTGAAAAGAGTTTCTGGAAATTCCAAGCTGCATGGGATATATCTCTCATTGAGTCATCTTCAAAATCACAACTTTCATATTTGTCTAAGCAGAAATTTTAGCCATGATTTTAGTGCAAAAACGCGGGCAAATGTTCAGTTATAATGAATTGCGTAGGTACCGTACACTCATGTTAATAAGATGGAACAGTTCCGATTTAGCAATTTGCATATTGTCATGAGGTTATCAGCTCAGATCTTTCATTTGTTCAATAGTTTTGCATGGATTTTCTTCAGCTCCAAGCTGCTTAAAGCGCCATATCTGGTTACACGTTACCTACGAAAACGCAACAACTATCCAATCATTAAGGTCCACAGACACTACTGATAAAAGCATAGTGCTAAACAATCTTGTCTTCTTAATAAAATAATTGTGTTTAATCATTTTATGTAGTAGCCCCAAAATATTTACACGACTTTGTATACACACACACGTGTGTACATATATTATGTAATACGCGGACAGTACTGTTTTGCATCTATTCAGCGCGATTAGACACCCGAATGCCTCAAGCCTGGATCGAAACCCAACCGATTTGGTGTCAGTCAGAGAGTCTACCACTGAGCTATCTTCAGAGTGAAGCAGCTAAATCTAAAAATTACAAATGCAAACAAATGCTAATCAACCGAAGTGCGCCATTCATTTTTACTGAAGAGCTTTGCATTAACGAAGGGGGCTGTGGTTTATAGAATTAGCTTATCACTCAACAGTGCTCAATTGAAATATATTTTGAAAAGCTAAATTATTTCATTCGCAGACAGTAGGAATAAAAACAAAAAAAAATGAAAATATGTTTCCTTTTGTCCTTTTACATATTTAATCTACCTGAAATTTTAAATATATATATATATATACAAACCCAGTCCGATGATATCCAAATGGATGAAACGCGTCATAAAAACTTTTTTTCAATTTGTCATACATATTTACTTTCAGAAATGTTCTTGATATAGAAAAATTTATATGAAAATTATATATCGTTATCCATATATATATATATATATATATATATATATATATATGGGAAAATGATATATTACGATTTTTTTAGTCGAAAAAGTTTTCATTTGATGCGTTTTGTCCTTTAGGAATTCATCAACGAATGATAAATTCCGAAAGTGCGATACTCGACGCACGAAAACCTTTTCCATTTTGTTATACTCCATACCTCCAATATATATATATATATATATATATATATATATATATATATATATATATATATATATGTCTACTGCATAGTATAGTAGAATCAGTTGGACACCGTTTGTAAGAAAAAGATCACCATAAATGTTGAAAACGGCAAGCTGTACTGCTTGGCATTCGCGATGGAAGCTCCAATACGAACATTTGAGAGTCCTTTGGTGTTAATCTGAGAACAGTGTAGAGGATTCGGAAAGAGTTGGATGAGTGTAATGGTGATTACAAAGTTACGGCAGCTCACAAAACTCACTCTTATCGTTCTGATAAGGAAAGAGCTCCGGAATTTGTTGGTGCGGGCCTCAGACTGAACACGGGGCCTACATCAAGTGCCTTGAGGAAGTAGTGCTGCCCTGGGTCAAGAATGTGGCTGCTTAAAGACCCTATGTCTGACAACAGGACACTGCACCATGCCACAGAAATGTGAAAAGAAATATTAGAAAATAAACTTTTCATAATAACGACATAAATATCATATTTTATTATGCATGTCAATATTTCCAAAGTAAAATTGGTGTTAACTAACAATTCATTTTCTAGATCGAAACTTATTCAATTTATGGTTTTAATTTATAATCGATAACCTTACAAAGTGGAGAGATCGAGACCAATGTAAATGAAAATTATTTATTTAGATTAACTGGAACAGAAATCTAATGGCATTTTGTTGAGCAAAATGCGATCTTCAGTTTAGCAGCTTGAGATACTTAAAAAAAAGCCAAAAATCAAAATGGCGTCGAAGATCTGAAATCACCTGACAATGTAACTGAATCGACCAAAGCCGTTGACCTCCTCTAATAAAAATTAAAACACTGACATTCACAATACATAACCTATTTTTACCCTGAAAGAAAGAAAAACTCTTTTATTCTTACTTTGAATCTACCAATTGTCATCATTATGAATGTGGATAAATAATTTTTCTTATCGTTGTATAAGTTTTATTGATTTTTGTGAATAGTTCAAAGATTATAAACTGGTTTGACTACTTGCCATAAGAAACCAACTAAAACAGGCGCGGACTAATTATGAAAAGGTATTTATTTGACACAACAAATATTTACTTTTCGACATAACCTCTTAATTCAGCAGGGATCGAACATTATACAAGTAAATGTTTCAGATCGAATCAGGTTAATGTGCCAGGCTTCGAACTTATTGATCCACCCTTGTAATCTACATCAGCCAAAGAAAAATCCCCCTTACATCCTTTATTCATAAATTTAATCTGTTTTGAGATCAGGTTTGCCCTGTTCGGTTACCTCTGAGAGAAAAGAGCTCGCAACTTTTAAATTTCTCTACTTGTGACATTGTGGAACATTTTTCTAATCATTTCACCTCAAGCAAGGCAATAAAGTCTCTAAGACGCAAGGGTTTATGAGAGAATGTGAGAAAAGGAAAAAACATTATTAATAAGGAGAGAGAACAATAAGAGAACAGGAGTAAGGAAGATAGAAGATAGTGATTAACATTATATTTAAATTTTTGAGGATCAAAGTTGACTGAAAAGCAAGAAGCCGGACGAGAGTTCTACAAGCAAAAAGTCTAAGAGAAGAAACTGTTAACATAGAACTTACGGCTACATCTATTCATTTTAACTTTTAAAATGATAATACCTGCCACCAATCAAGTACTGCATTTAAATTCAGTGCATGTACCAAAGAACAATTACAGTGTATGTACATGAGAACAATTACCATCAAAATATTTATAATGAAAACTCATGAAATCTATATAAAGGCGGTGGTAAGTGACTTAAGCCGAGAATGCCAATTCAGCATAGAACTTACGGTTACATTTTGAAATTTCAACCGTAAAACCGACCTGCCAATCTATTACTGCGCTAATTCGTTAATTCGTAAAGTCTAGGTACCAAAGAGGAAAATCTCATCAGAACAATTACCATGAAATTATTTATTTACCTAAGAGAAACGGCACATGGTAGCTATTTTACGGTGGTGGGAAAATGAGTAAAGCCAAGATGCCAGGCTAGGATTAATAATATTACAAATACTTCTTTGTACAGTGTAACCCGGATATAAGAGACCCGGATATAAGAGAAACCCGGATATAAGAGTGATTTTCTCTGGTCCCAAATTAGAGCCTGTGTTAATGTATATAAATTAGACCAAACCCGGATATAAGAGAAACCCGTATATAAGCGACTTCTTCTCCGGTCCCGACAACTCTCTTATATTCGGGTTACACTGTATAAAAATTAGATAATTAATATTTCAAGACTTCTTGGCAAAGAAACTAAATTATAGTTGAAATCTTTTTTTTTTTTTGTTCATAAATTCATGTTTTTGTTTTTTTTTACATTTATTACTCAGCACTTAATGAATTTAAAAAAAAAAATCGAGAAATTTATTTTTTTAGTGTATGTTTACATTATTTATAGGAAAATGTCCTAGGATAATTTAAATCTTAAAATTTCTTTGGTCAAACAGGACCTCGAGTTGCAGAAAATCTGCACTGGATCGTAAAATAAAAAAATCAATTAAAATAAGACGCTATTTAATTAGAGATAATTTTATGTGAGTTTATGAGTAAAATATACTATGAACCATATTGTCTTAAAAAAACATTTCATTAAATAATGAATTTTTCAAGAATTGGAATTATAATAATTTATAAATATTTTGTAAAGATTTAAATCTTTTAAAATTCTGGATTAATGTGTAGCTATTATCTGATATTGTTATTAAATAAAAACTACATTTCTTAATCATGAACAGAAAAGGTTACTACAATTCCCAGTTTTTAAAACGAACTTAATATTTTGTCTGTGTATGTGCCGATTTTTTTTTTTTTAATATTGATGTCCATACACGATGTTACCAGAAAATAAAAGCGGTTAATATACAGTGTAACCGGGATATAAGAGACCCGGTTATAAGAGAAACCGGGATATAAGAGAGATTTTCTCTGGTCCCAAGTTAGAGCTATACTTACCTAAACAAAATAGACCAAAACCGAATATAAGAGAAACCCGGATATAAGAGACTTAGTATCCGGTCCCGGCAACTCTCTTATATCCGGGTTTCACTGTATTTTATCAAGAATCTTTAAATATATAGCAGAAGCACGGACTGCATATGACAGCAATATTCAATGCATGGAGGAATGGTCAAATTATAAATGGGCAAGATAGATTCAGGTCAGCAGAAAACTTTAGCCCGAGTAATCGTAAGGACACATTGTCCTGGAGGTTAGCATGAGTCATGGTGATAAAAACAAAAAGGTCTATTCAGTTCCGGATGCGATGAAGTTGTAATGGTGATAAATGCAAAACGATTTTAAAAGGTAACCTGTGTTAATATGAGCTTCCCGTGAGAAGAAATTCAATTCAAAATCTAGTAGTCCTAGGCTTTCAAATGTCGCCCAATTTGCTATCGGTTGCGCAATCTGGTTTCCTTGTTTAACATAATATTTATTAATTTCAAGACAACATTTCAGACGTACTTGCAAAATCTTGCAATCCTACAAGATAGAAAAAAAGGCGGACAGTGAAAAAATGGGCTGATAACATCACTGAGTTTACGAGAAGATAATTCAAAGAGTCTCAGAAATTGGAACGCAACCGGGACATATGGATGGAGCTAATTAATAGAGGGAGCTAGTCAGCTGCTCAGTTGCATAGCGACCCTCGGATTTTTATCATGGGATTGAGGCGTAACTAATAAAGCCATACTTGGTGAGTATTCATCGGATATTATATGAAAACTACAAACTGATTTGCACTTCGTAATTTGTATCCATAAATTTGGTATCATTGCAGAATGAAAACAGTAATCTTAATAGCGGCAATATTTTTAACGATTTTTAAGGAATTTTCAGATTTTTTTTTACAGTAAGGCTCACCATTTACAATGGCCGGGGGCCACTCGAGGTAAAGAGTTACGTTAATGGGTAGTTTATATAGATAAGAGGGCAAGATAACTGTTAACTCGGCTTGAGGTTAAGATTGTAGTGATCAGGGAAACATTTTCTTGGGAGTCGGTTCCACAGAGCAGTGGTTGGCGGAAAGGGCAACTTACTTCTCCCCGATGGAATACGGAGGGAATGAGGGAGGGGCTTGCTACAAGTGGATATGGCGGGTCCATGCCATGAAGGTTAGAATAAACAGAGCCAAGGAATGTAGTTCGTCCGAACACATTCTGTAAAAGTGGCGATAGAGCAACGAGAAGCTTGCCAAATCCCGCCTCTCTCTCTCTCTCTCTCTCTCTCTCTGTGTGTGTGTGTGTGAGAGAGAGAGAGAGAGAGAGAAAGGTTGGAGGGTGGAGGGTGAAAAATAATTCGTCACCCACAAAGTCTCGGAGATGCTTCTGGAGTTTTCTGCTTAAAGGCTGGTGAATGCGATTTGAGAAGCTCCCTGCCATAATGACAAGAGTATTCAATTTTTGGCCTGTTCTGGCTCCTGTAAAGGATAACACGTGGAGTCAGGTACTTACTGGAGCGGTACAGGAAGACGATCATTTTAGCTGCATTTTTAGCGATGGCTCGTCTATACGAGTTCCGCTAGAGTTTAGGCGTGAGTGAGAGCAACTGAAATTAGCGTCAATAATATCTTTATCAATTCTCTTTTATATGCAGACTATTGTCCTGCTGTTATCGCTACAAAATCAGCACACATCCACAGGTAGGTTAGGTTTAAGACCCAAAGAAGAATTGTACTACGAAACAATAGCCTAGCTTGTGTTCATGAATTTGATGACATAGTAATTGTGTGTTCAATCTCTGAGCCGAGCAATGCGTACTTGAAACTGGGCGAGCGATAACTGAGCCGTACTAAAAATAAGAACGAGACGAGATATCCCTAGACATGGAACAGTGAAGATTAAATAAAGGGTTCAGTTCGGAATTCCCTGGTGAAAGCCAGAGAATCCATCGGCTGAAACGTTATGATAACAACAACAAAGTTGAGGACAATAATGATAACTGTTCATCCCAGAAATTCAAACAAATAATTTGGTTGTTGTTTTTTTCATTCACGTTGTTTTTTGCATTCCATCTGCATTAACCTTAATATAAAAGACCATAAAATTTTCTGTTTGCTGAAAGTATTGTTTCTAGTCTACACCGATGAGATTCGTATTTTCATGGATTGCTTAGAAACACTCGGTGGTGTACACACTTTGTGCCAGAATAAATCGTCATCATCATCGTTATCATAATCAGTCCCATGACCTGGTTTGGTTGTACAGTCGCAGAGCAATTAATCACCTGACCTGTTCCTTACACATATCTGGGTTGAAACCCATATAGGTACTTATCCATGCGTTGAGTAATTAAACCTGGCAGATCCCATCTCTCTCCAGACCAAACCACAAACGGTTCTTCAACTTGGTCTCGGGTTCCGTTGCTGTTGATTCCATTGAGTGGACTTTCCTACTTGTCTGTTGACTTCTGCCTAGGAAGCCCTTGCTGCACTGGCTGCATGCACAGATATGGAGCCGGTTTAGCATACCCAATCGTGTTATTAGGTTGGTGCAAAAACAATGACGTAATAATGTCGTTTTTTGACGTATTTTTCTTGTCAAAAAACGACATTATTACGTCATTATTTTTGCACCAACCTAATAGAAGGCCGTTGACTCCACAAAAAGTTGCTAGCTAGGCGTTCAGCCAGCTTTACTGGGGAGGGGTATCGATTTAATGCCCGATGATCCGACTATGCGATGTTGTACTTGGTTACATGGAATGAGTAGACTAAGCAAGGCTAAGCAAGTAAACAGATATTACAATTTTTAGTACTAAGACGTGCGAATTTCTTAGATAAAGCATTGTCATTATGAATTTTGATTAGTTTATCTTTCACTATATTAATTGCCTTACAATTCTAGAATGTAAAGACGACCTGCGTTTTGTGATAAAAAGCATCAAAAAAGAAGGAAAAACTAATAATAATTCATACTTTCTTTTTCGATTTCAAAGAAGATATGTTGTTGATTTATTGTGAGAAGTTCGTTCGTTATTTATTTATCTATTTTTCTATTACAATATTTCAACGGCAGTAATTTCGGAAGATACAGTAGCCGGAACGTTGAAATAAAAACGAAAATCGATCCAAATGAATCAATGTATAATAGTAACAACTTGAGGAAGATCAGAGTGGAGAGCGACCGAAACATTGTGACAGAAAATCAGTATAAAAATAAGTAAAGAAAGGAAGGGAGACAGAGAGAAAGGGAGAAAGAGAGAGAGAGAAGAAAGAAGTAAAAAGAGAAATAGAAAAAGAAAACAGAAAGAAAAAAAAAGAAAACAAAAACAGGAGAGAAAGAAAACAATAGTAAAAACGAAAGAAGAGAAAGAGAAGGCTGAATGCATGGTTGTTAGCAAATGGAACCGGCCAAAATGTAAATAACAAATTGCAGATAGGGATATCAAACCGGTGCAACAGTTTAGATATATGTAAGTTGTATTAAACAGTGATACGGAAATCCGAAAACGCACTGGGTTAGCGAAAGATGCCTTTCAAAAGCTGAGCAAAGCATTAAGAAACAGGAACATTTCCTTAGAAACAAAGAAAAGTGTACGGAAATATGACAATGAATGTTCGAAATCTTCTCACCGATAAAGAAGAGACTTGAAGCAACTCAAAGGTGGTTCTACAGCAGAATGCTGAGAATACTATGGATCGAGCACGTGAGCAACAACGAAGTTCTAGGGACAATAGTAACAAAAAGGACACACGCTTATCATCAGGAAGAGACAGTTGAAATTTCTGGGGTGCAGAATGAGTGAGGAAAGAGTGCTTGATTCTCACTGGACAGACTGAAGGTAAGATGGCAACGCGCTACCTACCTACGAGTTTGAGCGAAAGTATGGCAGAGCAGGCTATATTTTAATCAAGCAAAGTGATAATGCCACTAAAACAGAAGGTTACAAGAATGAAATACTTTAGTGGAGATGATTGAGGAAAGGACAAAAAACAAAGGAAAACAGTTCAAGAATATGGCGATTGATATTACATTTAAATTTATGGAGATTGTAGTTATCAGGGAAGCAAGTAAAACGAAGGTGAGAAGTATGAGAAAAGAAACTGATAGATTAGAAATGGCGGTTGCATTTAAAACAGTAAAACGCTGGGACTTAGTTTCCAATCTAGTTGCATGCTTAAATTCATGTAATTCGGGCACCAGGGAAAAAAGGTTTGTCAGAGCAGTTCCCATAAAAATATTTATAGAAAAGACAAAGGGAAGCCAGTGACTGAAATCGAAATGCCTGGTCAGGATTGATTACATTACAAATCGTTCTCTGGATTTTGTCAAGAATCTTGATATGTATAGCAGAAGCACTGGGCTAAGCATGGCAACTGTATTCAATACACGGATGAATGGTAGATTTGTAAATGTACGAGATGGATTCTGGCAAGAAATATTTTCTGGTACGCCATAGTAACCCAACTTTCCTTGCAGTAGACGTAGCAATTGATTAAATATAATCGCTTCATTTCATGTTAGTGTACAGTACAAAACGTGAGGCTAAGAAGGCGTAGTGTGTTACTCTGGAGTTCAGAATCAGCTATCCTGGTGGCAGGTAGAAAAGGTTCTCTGTGGTGATTAAATGAAAGCAGCGTTGTTTTGATGGCATTAAAATTTACAAGCCATTTTTTGCCCCAGTTTACCACTGACTTGAAGTCATTTCAAGTGCAGTTACCAGGTTCATTTTGTCGGATCTGTCGAATTTGAAGCTAGGATAGGTGTAAATACCTAATTGGGAACTGATAACATTGATGGAGACCAGAAACAGCGTAGGTCGAAGGATAAGAGTTCTGGGCCACCCCGCGTTAGTATTATAGGTTTTCAAAAGTCGATTTCATTGAGAATAAAGTTACGAGGACCATGTGACAGCCGGTGAATGACGTCAAGGGATAGAGCGACAAAGTGCATTTGCGATGTGAAGCCCAGAGAAGAACAACATCCCTAGAATACTAGGGAAGGTATTACAGCAAAAACTGACATGGCCTCACCAGGTTTATAGAGAAACCGCTGTAAATCCAGCTTTCCCTTAGGGAAATATTGAAAATAAGGCCCCATCTTTTTTGCACATTGTTTGTTTTTGAATACATTTTATAATTTCTCTGAGTGGGATAAATGCATATATGTATATATAAATTTATGTACGACTTAGCATCATAAAACTCTCTCGGATACCAAAGCATATTTGCCATTCCATTTTCTTTCAGCTATTCCGTTCCGACATGAAATACAGCGTAATTATATCATGGATATAATAATGCTCATAATGGGGGAAATCCAATGGGACAATAAATCTTTCTTCTATAGCGCACACATTAGTACGGCTGTTCAATACGACATTCATTACACGATGTTTTCGGAAGGATTCAGCTTGCGTAGAAGGCCGGCATTACTAAACTCTGCCGAACACCTTCAAAATATCTAGCGCCACAGCCCGAGCTTCGCCGTTCTTATCTGGGCTATAGCGGCTGAACAGACAAGTGAGAACCAAGGAGATGATTATCGTTTCACTTGGTATTTCCGTGCTGAAACGAAAAACTTTGATGCCGGCTTTCACCCAGAAAGAGAACTCAGTGGCACATTTATGAACAGGATGATGAAAAATATAATTCCAATGGTACATCGCAACAAAAAAGACAAAAGTTATTAAAAGCTACAGAAGAAATTGTGAAGAGCCATGATCGTCAATCTCCTGATGGGATGTGGCACATAGAAGAAGAAGAAGAAGAAGAAGAAGAAGAAGAAGAAGAAGAAGAGTAGCAGCAACACCAACAATTACAAGAGAAACCGGGCAAATAAATTAATGTATAACAAATTTTACGCCTCAAAATTGTAAGAAGTCGGAAATCAAAACTGCCCATATTTGGATGGAAGTTCCCACACAAAAAGAGAAAAAGAAAACGAAGACAAGAGAGAAATTAACAATAGGAAAAGAGAAAAAAAGCAAGAGAGAAAACGGCATTGTGCCATATTACATCCCTGCGAGAGTAAGCCCACATCACACTTTGAATTGTGCTATGGAATCTATTATTTTAATAGAAACCAAAAATAAAAATTACTATCTACAGGAAACTTATCCCTGACATAAAAAGATGGAGATATTATTAAAAGATGTACCAAAATGTCTTATAATTGTTCAGTTGTTCTACTTTAATTGTCTACAGTCTCCGCGAACCATATTTATGATTCCTCATAATTGAATCATTTCTAGAAACTTAATTTGTCCCTGGACCATTACCCCACACTGCTTTACAACCGCTAACTCTGAATCATAAAATTATCGGCAATAAATCTGCCACTTTGATAAGTACCACACAAAATGCACAAATTGTAGTAGAAACTTTTATTTCATTTAATGAAATACAAGATGTAAAGACTAAAAGTAACTTTGAGATGGTTTTGTCTGAAAAGTCTGTATCAAAACCAAATTTTGGGAATTATCTTGTATTAGCAGGTGATTAATGGCTGTCTGAGAAACAGTAGCGAACCACAGGGGACTGCTTCAACCAGTAAGTGTTGTTGCCAGGTTCATTTAAAACATTTTATTTCTGAAAACAATAATGAATGACATCAAAATGCAATCGTTAAAACGAAGCTCAGAAAATTATTTTACTTTTGGAACATAAACAGTTACACAGCTGTGTACGCGTGTGTGTGGGTGTCTCTCGCGCTCTTGCTCTCTCTCTCTCTCTGTATGTATGTATGTGAGTGTGTGTGGTCGTCTCTCTCTCTCGCTCTTGGTCTCTCTCTCTCTCTCTGTATGTATGTGTGTGAGTGTGTGTGGTCGTCTCTCTCTCTCTCTCTCTGCATATGTGTGAGGGAGCGTCTCTCTCTCTCTCTCTAAGTATGGAGGTGTGTGAGTGTGTGTGGTCGTCTCTCTCTCTCTCTCTGCATATGTGTGAGGGAGCGTCTCTCTCTCTCTCTCTGCATATGTGTGAGGGAGCGTCTCTCTCTCTCTCTGTATGTATGTGTGTGAGTGTGTGTGGTCGTCTCTCTCTCTCTCTCTCTCTGCATATGTGTGAGGGAGCGTCTCTCTCTCTCTATTTCTCTGTATGTGTGTGCTTCTCTCCCTCTCTCTCTCTCTCTCTCTCTCTCTTTCTATCTCTCTCTGTATGTATGGGAGTGTGTGGACGTCTCTCCCTGTGTGTGTGTGTGCGTGAGAAAGAGAGAGAGAGATTGAAACGTGAGAACAAAGTCTGTAGATTAATCTTCACACATTTTATCAACCTTTTCAAAAATTTACATCTCAGCTTATATTTGCTGTTACGTATGAATACGGGAGGGAGCGTCCTTTACAGAATGGCAGGCACTCTTTATTAGAAATTAAAATTGGACAAAACCAAGCCGCTGGATTAGAATCCTGGCTAGATGAAATTATAAAAAGTTATTATTTCTCGATTTATGTAGATTAATATTATTTCATTTCCTTTGATTTCCTTTGATTTCTTATGTATACTTATTTCTAACGTCCGAAATGGCATCGTGAGCAGTTTTAAGGAAAAAAAAACAAACAAAAAAAAAACAAACAAAAAGAACTACACATTTATTATTATTATAGTTGTTGTTATTAGTAGTAATATTAGTAGTTGTTTTTGTTGTTGTTTTTGTTGTATTATAATTCTATTTGTTCCTTGGTTAGAGTTAGCGCGTACGTTACGTCCTACCAATACCTAATAAATAATGGACTCTCTTTTATGATCTCGAAGAAAACCAAAAAATATACGAGATACTGTATGCTTTCATTAAGAAAGAAAAGAAAGAAAGAAAGAAAGAAAGAAAAGAAAGAAAAGAAAGAAAAGAAAAGAAAAGAAAAGAAGGAAGGTGAGATAAAGTAGGCGGTAACACCGTCATGGGCCCTACTCCTAGGGCACCTTGATTTGGCGTAATGGTAAGCAAACTTGTCACTGCTACAGACAATTACAACTGAGTAGTGAGTTTCGATCCTCTTTGGGTATCCTTTAATTTCGCCCTATGCCACATCTAAGCTACGCTTAGAGAATCACCTCATGGGCCTGCTTCTGTGGAATGAAAAACCTTGATAAATCTTGATCTTTTCATTTGTAACCCCTTACTTCTTTAAATAATGACCCGCATTCATACTTATGACTGTTATTAAAATATTTTGTTGAATGTGTTAAGCTCAAATGTTTAACGATGCAATAGGGGAACTTCCACGACTATTTTACGATCGAAGAACTTTCCAGAAGATTGTCCAATCAGTGAATTAAGAATTATGATTCATCAGAAACTCTAAAAAAAAAAAAAAAAAGCCGTGAAATTTCCACCTGTAATCCTCGATGTTATTTTTATTTGATTTCCTTTGATTTTTGTTGTAGACACATTTCCTTCCGGGTCCTAATCAGAAACCTAAGTTCGGAAATGGCTTCATGACATTTTCACATTCATTTTACATAGATGAAACCCATCGTAAGGTGTGGGCTGTACTTGTGATATAGAATCTTTTGTATTTCTTTAAGGCATGGGCTACCAGGAATCCTTTCAATGAGTCTATCAAACCGAGGCCTCCAAAACCAGGACAATTGTTCATAGAAACATATGTCCGCAAATCCTTCGTTTTTTGAGTTATTAAGTTTAAAGTTTACGGTAGACGCTGTTAAATGATTATTAGGGATGTGATTTATTATGTGCGGGAGGGGGTGGTTACATTTAATATTCCCGTATTTTAATTTTGGTGCCTTTTGCTTTATTTTATTCTTTCGAATTATTCTTCTAATCTTTTCTGCATTTCCCATTTTCCTTGGTGTCTCGTTCTTGCAATTCCGCTTCCCTTTTTAACCTTGTTTTTTTTTTTTTTTTTTTTTTTTTTTTTTTTATTACGGTCAGTCTACTGATCTATCTTGTAAAATCTCAAATAAAATGCATAAAGCAAATTCCCCTTTCCTTTACGTTTTATTTATTCTTCTTACGCAGTCTGAGCACAACTGCTCTCACCGTAACAGTCACGCGGTCATGTAAACATACTGATGCACAGTTCAACCATCCAATACCTGCATTACACCTGTATAAACACAAACACACGCACACACAAAGACACACACATATATATATATATATATATATTGATGTAGCTGGGTTTCAATGATCGAATATATATATATATATATATATATATATATATATATATATATATATATATATATATTAGGTTGGTGCAAAAATAATGACGTAATAATGTCGTTTTTTGACGTTAAAAAATACGTCAAATAACGACATTATTACGTCATTATTTTTGCACTAACCTAATCTAAGCAAAATGTATTGTTTCACATGATTATATATATATATATTTAACATATTTTCTGCTTATACGTTATTTACTTATATATATATATATATATATATATATATATATATATATATATAGCAAGGTAGTTTGATATATACATATATATATATATATATATGACTAAACCACAAACAAAAAAACACACACACACACACTCATATATATATATATATATATATATATATATATATATATTGTCATCCACAGACTGTTTCACTGTTTCACAGTTCATCGGTGTGATAAGACATCCTATTGCTTCAAGCCGAGATCGAATATCCCAGGATATATATATATATACTGAAAGCGAAAATCACTCCGTGGCATATGACATCACATATGAGCACGCGAGAGTGTAAACGAGAAGTATTAAGTACTAACAGCATGGCCCGGCGTTGCACGTTCTTGATTCAAAAATCGTACGACTCATGCAGCAATCGCTATCACTTGACTAAAAATATTTTTGCCCTTCCTTCCCTTTAAAGGAGTGCCCTTTGCCGTACTGATGTTGCTACATGCCTTACTTCTTGCCTATCTCACACTGCGAATTTTTTCGAAGCTCTATACTAAACATTAAATCTGTTACGAAAAAAGAACTAAACAAAATGAACACAAAATGATCAGCTTTAAAAAAAGGACTCGTAACTGGAAAAACCGAATGAAAAAAGAATGTTAGCAACAAATACTTTTTCACACCCAACCCAGTTCTACGGAATCAGAATCAACGTTGAGTTTAAGCAAGCGAATGAGCCAATTGGAGTAAAGTGCCATGCAGATTTAAATTTTTTCCACTTGTGACGAATGCAGCTGTCGATTTTTTTGCATACTAGCATGCTATTTAACATTCATGTCAGTCAGCTGTTGGCTCTTACGCTGGCCAATAGAATCTTCCTGCCTATTCTTGGCAGCCAGCTACAGGCTCTCACTCTGGCCAGTAGAAAATGGCCACAAACTACATGAAAACTGCCGTAGAAGCATGAAAAAATCGATTATTTTCACTATCGATGGGAGTTGGGAAATGCAAAGTCGGTATTGGCCTTCCCGCTAACTTGGAGCATGTGCATGTAAATTTTAGTGCAAATCCGTCGAAAATTGCGGCCGTGCATTCGTTACACACACACACATCCTGCCTTTTATAGATAGAGATGGGAAGCCGTTGGTATAAACCAATGGCTTCTGTTATCAATTATAAGCATTTGTGTATATTCGTGGAGTTTTCATAGTTTGTTTTGTTCAGGTTAGGTTTCAACTGTTTTATGTATATAGCTTCAAGAATTTTTAGTTTTTGTTTATTGTTTTCATGTTTAAATAAGTTGTGTTTTCAACAAGGATTTTCCGGAATAGTGTATGCGGCCAGGCATGTTGTTTTAAATGCCTAAAAATGTTCAAATGTAGAGTCAAGCTTCGTGAAAGTGAATTTGTGGTGTGACCAACATAAATATTATTTAATCCATTTATTTAAAAATATGATTCCAACTCGCTACATAAGAGGTCTCATGTTTCAAAACAAGAGCCGAAAACTTCAAAATAATATTTGAATTAACTTGAGTTAAAGTAGGCTCTGTTCCATCTTCAAGCGAAATTTTTTTTGGAATAACTTATTTCTGAAATTTACGAGTTTTAATAGTATATTCAGAATTGAAATCAAAATTTCCATGGTAACATCAAGGGCGGATTGTTTAGAATAGGCAGGGGTGGGGTGTTAATAATTTGTATCAGTATAGAGTTACTTTCATAGATGCTGGGTCAGGGTAAGGTGGGGGGGGGGCTAAATTAACGACGGAGGAGGTTTACGCATAGTCTGGCTTGAGCGTCTATGGAGATTTATTTATTTTTTTATTTTATTCTTTTATTATATCTCTTTATGAAAGGGATTTGTGTATATAAAAAAGCCGTAACGTTTGTTTTTTGACGACTTCATAAAGGGTTATCTTTTTTTGTAGGGTATTAAAACTATGTATATGGGCTATGGATTTTAAAGTTTATTTTATTGTATGCGTGTTTTTAGCTAGTTATTCAGAGCGTAAGTTTGGTAGTGTCGGCAGAAAACCGTTAATTCATGCCTGTTGTTTAATAGATTTGTATTGTTTAGAAGCTTAATAATGTGTAGTTTCTCATGGAGGCACAAAGGGCATGGGTCATCCCAAGTTTTGCAAGTTCTAGTCCTGTTAACGATTTTCCATTTTACTTTAGGTGTCCTATTTTTTTCTTTCAGGCGCCAAAAATATTTAGATAGAGAGATCTGATGTCTTTTGTTTATGTTGTTGAAGGAGCATTTATGCTGCCTCCATCTGGTTTTAAAAGCATTTTACGTGGACCCAATGTATATCATATTATTGTTAGGGTTCTCAGTGGATTATATAATGCATTGGTATACCACAGATTTGATGCAGCACTTATTTTCTAATGGGCAGTCTTCCGGGTTTCTACAATCGCATAATTTTTCCCTATTATTATCTGATTTAAGTGTAGAGTTTTTATTAAAGCTATTCAGGTATGGGGCTTTGTTCAGGATTTTATTATTGTGTCTTCTTATTATACCTTCTAGATTTTCAGTGCAGCTGTAACTCAATTTTAGTGTGTTCTTATTGAATATATTACTAAGCCTACTTTTGGTGGGGAAGTGTTTATCGATTAGAGCTAAGAACTTCTGTCCTAGTTTAATACTAACCATTTGGTTGAACGGAGGTGTATACCAAATGATGTTTCTTTTCCTGTTTTTTTTTTTTTTTGGTTATTGCAATTGTCCCTATATTTAATGTTAGCATTTTTATAATAACAAAAATACTAAGGAACTTTGGATTATTTACCAAACCAGTTTCTTTCTTATTTTCTATAATATATATATATATATATATATATATATATATGTTGAGTTATTTCAATTTTCGAATATATATATATATATATATATATATATATATATATATATATATATATATATATATATATACACACACATTTGTTTGATTTTACATCTCAATAGATATATTTTATATCATTAGCTTTACTAATCTACTTATTGTATGAATGATTCATTGTAATGCAAATTGAACTGCACCACATATTTGATTTAAAAAAGAACAGATCCGACCTGCAAATTTTGGGGATAACAGCTGAGACATTTCTCTATTTATTGGACAATTTAATTCATTCCACATTGACCGATAAACTCCTACAACAAAAAAATTCTCAAATTACTATATTAGTAAAAATCGCACTCTCTGAAATTTTCAAAAAAATTCAACCTTACCGTTGCGATTGCACGTTCCAAAAGTTTTTATCCGTTAATAATAACACATTTCTAAAAAAAACTTATTTCGATTCGCATTTAATATTTCGTCTCCAATGCTAGCTGGATTTAGATAAAAACAAAATAATTTCCATGCCTGAGGATGGCTGAATGTACAGCCGAAACTACTTGCAGATTAAAAAGAGACTGTGTACAGTTTGTAGTTATTAAAAACAAGGATCATAACATTCATCGAGTGATTCGTAGGTTAATGCAACTTTAAAAATTTGTTTGCGAAGAGTTTTCGCCAATTTATATCATTAACTTTACTAATGTACTTTTTGTATGAATGATTCATTGTAATATATATATATATATATATATATATATATATATATATATATATTGAGATAGCATGATTTCAGTATTGGAATATATATATATATATATATATATATATATATATATATATATATATATATATATATATATATATATCTTTTTCATTTTAGATATATATACATATATATATGTTTATATACCGTATCTTGCTTGGTGTGATATTCAGTCACCAGGGCTTCAAAGCAAAAACGCTCCTTCGTAGAACAATCATCAGGGATTTGCTATTTGCAGATGATGCTGCACTGGTTGCAACCTCCCTCGAGGAAGCTCAACTTCTTGCTGATCGGTTTTCTGCTGCATGTAAAGCCTTTGGCCTAACCATCAGCATAAAGAAAACCGAAGTCATACATCAGCCCCAACCTACACCAAAGCAGGTGCACGGTGTGAAACAAAATCAGCCAGCCCACAATTTTCCAGTAACCCCTATCCGAGTTGATGGAAGCAATTTGAAATATGTGAAAAACTTCACATATCTTGGTAGCGTGGTGAATTCAAGTGCATCACTCGATAATGAAATAGTGAATAGAATCTCTCGTGCTAGTAGTGCGTTTGGAAAATTGAGTACCCGATTATGGAAAGACCGAGGAATAAGCCTGAAAACAAAGATAGCAGTGTATAAAGCCGTCATACTTACCACACTACTATATGCATCAGAGTCATGGACACCCTATCGTAACCAAATTGAGCAACTTGACGTCTTCCACAAGAGATGTCTTCGTACTATTTGTGGTTTTACTCTTAAAGACCGGGTATCTAATGCAGACTTGTTTACATTTTGTGGCATCAGTGGAATAGAAAGTTTTCTGATCCAATCACAACTTCGCTGGGCAGGTCATGTTGTTCGCATGGACGATAGTAGGATACCAAAGCAGGTCATGTACAGTCAGCTTGATGGTGGTAGCCGAAATGTTGGACGACCTTGGCTTCGCTACAAAGACAAATTGAAAGCTAACCTTGCAGCTGTCCAGATCGATAGCAGAAATTTTGAGCTCAATGCTAATGATGGAGATGCTTGGAAGAGTATGTGTCACAAGCGAATCAAACATTTCTCCACGGCTGGTATTCACAAATTAAAGGAAACTAGTCTTAGAACAAAAGCGAATGCAAATATACCAGCGACGCTTTCTCTCAACCCTCACGCCTGCATCCACTGTGGCCTTGTGTGCAGGTCTCAAGCTGGACTCAAATGCCATCTTCGCCTGAGCGTGTGCAGGCAGAAAGAACCGTAAACAGGGATATTTGTCAGGATCTCATACGTCAAAATCGACGGGAGAATCCATCATATATATCTTTTTCATTTTTCATCTATATACATATATATATGTTTATATACCGTATCTTGCACGTCCTGGGTATGACGGTAAACTACATACGCGTCCTGGGTATGACGGTAAACTACATCCGCGTCCTGGGTATGACGGTAAACTACATCCGCGTCCTGGGTATGACGATAAACTACATCCGCGTCCTGGGTATGATGATAAACTACATCCACGTCCTGGGTACGGCGATAAACTGCATCCAACAGCAAGGTCTCAGATAATGTTTTCAGAAAAATAATGTTGCCAGCTCTAAGTTTTTGAAACAATAATGTTGCCAGCTCTATGTTTTTGAAACAATAATGTTGCCAGCTCTAAGTTTTTTTGTAAAAAAGTAATGTTGCCAGCTATACGTTTTTTTGTAAAAAAGTAATGTTGCCAGCTATACGTTTTTTTGTAAAAAAGTAATGTTGCCAGCTATATGTTTTTTTGTAAAAAAGTAATGTTGCCAGCTATACGTATTTTTGTAAAGGAATAATGTTGCCAGCTATACGTTTTTTTGTAACGGAATAATGTTACCAGATATACGTTTTTTCGTAAAGGAATAATGTTGCCAGCTATACGTTTTTTTGTAAAGGAATAATGTTGCCAGCTATACATTTTTATTCCATACAAAATAGGCATTTAAAATTCATATAAACTGGATTTGACATTAAATAACCCACAGTGGTTGATATGCCATAAAACCCAAACAAACAAACAAACAAACAATACCGTATCTTGCTTTTATATATATAATTGTAATGTGTTTTTTTTTTTAATAATTACGTTCACCACGTTGTGGATGTGTTTATAGTTGATATCATTCAGTTATTGTTTTTCTTATAAATGCTTCCATTATTTTTAGCCATTTTTTGCATGTGGATGAGGCTAATATTGTCGTATTTTCTACAAGTCTGTTACGAGCGGTTTTTGGTAGGTTTTCCAGTATGTTTAAATGGGTCCTAATTGAGCTATGGTTTTAGAGATGTAACGTGAGTCTTCTTGGTAAGCTTGTAGTGGTATGTCGAATATAATTATTTATATTCGTGGAAAATATAACCATAATATCCACATCGACATGTAAATTTCACGTAATAATGATTTACTGATAGAAGCCCTGCTAATTAACCCGTAGCTTGGGAGAGAAAAGGTAAATTTATAACTTATATAAGTGAAGTGAATATAAGTTAACGCAACTTGAATTGGAAGTCGGCTCTCCGATTTCCAATTTAGACTCGTTTTCCATTACATCACCTGTATAGTTTATAGCACCTGATAGTCCTTCCCAAACGGTCACACATCTGGGTCTTTATGACATCAGAGGGACACAGAAAGATGTAAAGGGAAAGGTACAAAAAATACATCATAATTGCCAATCTTGGTATAATTTTCACATTTAATGGTCGGGATTGCCCAAAGAAGCGTAAACCATTTACTCCCCTCCCCCATTTACTTCTTTCTTTCCCCCCTCTGCTGTTGCGTATATAAGAAATTTTGAAATGGAGCACTTGGTTTTACTACCTGATGATACCAAAGAGGTAGAAATTATTGGATTTGAAAGGTTAGTGTTCTAATTATGTTCGCCTTAAATTGCCCTACATTTTAGTTTTCTAAAAAATATATTGAGCCCTTGTTATTAATTAAACCGTTTCTTGACAAATATTAATTTTCTTTTCAAAAATTGGATTTTTAAAATATTATATATATATATATATATATATATATATATATATATATATATATATATATATATATGAAGAGTGCGATGTTGTCATTTTATACTTTTAATTACGCACATACGCGTTGTTTGCTTTTGACTGCACCGTATGGTAGAGTTAGTTTGGCACCGTCCGCAAGAAAAAAAGCACCATGATGCAATTCACTCCACCAGAAATTTGGAAAATGCATGCTGTACTGTTTGGAATTCGTACCGGAAGCTCCAAGAAGAACATTTCAGAGGGTTTAGGTGTCAATCTGATTGCAGTGCAGAAGATTCAGAAAGAGTTGGATGAATCTAATGATTACGAAGGTGTTTGAAGTCATCACTAGTTATGGCGACGTTATGCCACCATTCATCTTCCCACGGGACATCAAAGTCAACAAGGATGCCTACATCAAGTGCCTTGAGGAGATAGTACTGTTATGGGTGGCTGCTTGAAAACCCTATATCTGGCAAAAGGACTCTGCACCATGCCACACAAGCAGGAAAACCCAGTCATGCCTGTCAGACAATTTCTGCGACCACATCACCCCTTACATCTGGCCACCTAACTCCCAGACTGCAATTTTTGATTATTATGTGTGGGGCGCAGATGAGTTAGAGACCAACAAAACTCCTTCTAACACCAAAGATGAACTGAAGGCAAAGACTATGGCCTCATTCACCAACTTAAACAAGGTGATCGTCCAGAAGAGTTGCAGGAAATTCCAAAGTAGTCTGGAGGCCTGTGTTTGAAGCCAATTTTTTCTTCATTATTTCAAGATATTTTTATGTAATTTTGGTAAATATATCTGTTAAAATGGGATATTAGTTTTATTTTCATTCATTTCTGCGTAATTTAGACGGCAATTTATCTATAGCACAATATATATATATATATATATATATATATATATATAAGTTGACATTTAAGTCAACACCCTGAGGCAGTATGTTTTCTGACAAACGGAATCGTCAGCTGGTCTGACTATTGCCTCTCTGTGTTGACGTCAATGTCCACTTTTATATTTACATACGCTCTGTCCCTAATATTGACACTTTAACCCATAAATATAGAATACCTTAAAACTATATTTTATTATATATATATATATATATATATGTGTGTGCGTGTGTGTCTGTAGAGACAGAGAGAGAGATAGATATATAGAGAGAATTAATACAAGTAAAAGTTTTGTTACGTAGTAAATTGATGTTATTTTCAGCATCCCGATTCGAGAGTTTCGTAGGCAGACCCCCCACCCCCGGGAATCACTCCGTCCACTCGTCAGTAGGTATAAGCAATTGACTTTTTATACTTCTCGAGCTTTCTTTTTCCTGTGCACCTTTCTATTTTCTATTTTTTTATTTTTTTTCATAGCATATGCGTGAGTGCGTGTGTGCGTTCGCGAGAGTGTGGCCATGCGGCCGTCTGCGTCTATGTTCGTACGTTTATGTCGTGGTCATTTGTCCGTTTCGTGGGTTTTTTTTTCTTTTTGTTTTTGTTTTCATTTTACACTCATATGTATTTATCTTTGTTTTTTTTTTTTTGTTTTTTTTTTACCATATCTGTTATTTCTAAATATCTATAATTTTATTATTCCTTTGTAAATTTGTCTTCGGACAATCCCCCCCCCATATCTCTTTTTATCATACACTCTGATAGTGAGTATGCATGAACGCGTTTCCTGGTTAACGGAAACAAGATCGTCACCTTTCAATGGCTTTTTTGCTATGCTACAAAAAGAAAGAAAATCATTGCATTTCTAAATTCATTTACGTCATTTTCTTACATTCCTTAACCGTTTACAATTTGTTACTTTTCATGCACGAACGTCCATTTCGAGTCGGCTAAGAAATCCGCTCATTATCTTCTTCTTCTTCTTCTTCTTCTTCTTTTGTTGTTGTTGTTGTTGTTGTTGTTGTTGTTGTCCTTCCTTCCTTCCTTCCTTCCTTCCAGAGGGTTCTTTTTCTTTGTTTTCTTAAATGAAACCTCATCTCCGTCTACGTCGCCAATCTTGGACAACCTGAGCGAACGCCATGACTGTGTCTTAACCATCCGCTATTGGAAGTTGTTAATTAAATCAGCCGTCTCCCACTGCTGAGAAAATCAGATTTAAAAGATATTTCTTTCACAATGCCTGGGTGGTATCTCTTAAAACTCCGACGATAATTGAGTCTGATTCGAATTACAATTATCGAGCAAATGAAGTGTAAATCACAGATTCTGACCAAGAGAATTCCCACAGCACAGGGTCTAATTCTTATAAAATGGTTGCTAGCATCGAATTTACTTAGGAAATTAGAACTCGATTAAGAAAATCGCCATTTACTTAACTTGTAAGTTGGTTTCTATTTTTATGTAGTTAAATATTTATGCCTTTTTGTGGACAGAAGGTTAATAGCTAATGGTCAAAAATTAGTTTAAATAAAATGACTTGGTCTTGAATTAGAAAATAATTTACAATAAAGTGTAAACTACTTAGAGTTTATCTGAAATGGCACATTGTAACCGGAAGCATTGAATACTTAAAATACTTTAATTTAGAAGATACGAAAAAATAGCTGATTTGCGTCAGAAAGATAATATTTTGGGTTTAACTGAGAAAAAATTGTCAAGGAAACTGAAACGGCGCATTGTAGTCATAGGTATTGAGAGACAGTGCTTCGCAAATGCTCTAAAATAGAATAAAAATAAAAATAAAACAGTCTGGCAGCTTAAGCGTTGCTTCCTGAATTTTGTGTCATAGTAATTATGGGTTCAATTCTTAGAACATGTAGACGAAGACTCAGTAGAAATCATAACAGAATAGTATTAAGAATGAGAACAAGATAATATATCCATACGCAAAGAGGGAGAAACAAAGGGTTTAGTTTGAGGGTTACCTGGATCGACAGAGACCTGTTGAAGACCACAGAAGACAACGGCCGAAACTTGATAATGGTAAAAAAAAAAATGAAGATATTAGTCCGAATGTAAATAACGAAAATGATTTTTTCAAGCAGGCGATTTACAACTAAATAATCATATTGTCCGGGCTTAACTCTCATTTAAAAACAAGCTCAATGATTATTCCTGGTTGTCTTTCAATTCATCAGTGACTCTCGAAATGGTTCCTCAAACCAAGACTCGCAGAGTCTGATGCAGTGGGAACACTAGAAGTCGGTGTTACTGACCAATGCCTGTGTCGCTGTTTTCTTTGAGTATCGATTTTTTGACATCAAGTTTCTTCCAAGCCTTCACAGATTTGATGAAGAATGGCACACCAACGCGATCGGTAGGCAGCATACTCCTCCAGCTCCCATGGTCTGATTTTGCACCAGTAGAGCTTAGTTTTAATTGCATCTTTGTACCGTTTCTTTGGTCAGGCTTGATGTCTTCTGCCATATAACAGATCTCCGTGTAACAGGCGTCTGGAAATACGATATCACTCCAGACAGACGTCGTGGACAGTCCATCGGACTCATGCTTCCTTATCGGTGATATAATGATGATGACTTTTGAAAACAGACCTGTGCAGGAAATCTCCCTTCCTCGGCCTCGGAAATCTTTATTTAGTGGCATGAGGAATACATCCAGGCTTTCGGTCGATGACCAGGACTTTTAGATGTCAAGTCAATGCTCTGTTACTCTCCAACGTACTTGTGGATCTGTAGAAGATCACTCCGACAGGAATCAGTGCAATATGGTTGACAGACCTGACTAATCTCACCTAGTTTGCCTGTTTGTTGAAGTAGTTTATCGGGGTTTGGTTACTGTTGCATATAAACAGTTTTTGGGGCTCCGAGTGGGAACCAACGCTATCCCACTCTGAAACCCATAATATTTTCTAATACGCCGGACGTCGAAGCAAAAGGATCGTCGCGAAATATATCATTTACTATAAATATATGTCTAAAGGATAAATGCTAGAAAGTAATCAATAAATAATTAAAAATATATAATAAATAATAGAAAATAATCACCAAAACAAATATAAATTCATTTTCTTAATAATTATTTTTGTTAAAACTGTTTAAATTAGGCACATCAATTGATTCGCTAAAAGATGTGGATACTATGATGAAAAAATGCCCCAAACGTAATAAAAACAAAGTTTTATCATCAAATTCTTTTGGTTATTATTAAGAGGAAAGACCAAAATAGTTTTTATTAATACATTATATTATAAAGATCTTTTTTAGCACGTTAGAAATTTTGGTAAAAAACTTTGTTTTTCTTGCGTCAGTGGGGTAACCATGAATTAGTATAGGAAATTTTAGCCTCTTTTTTGCAGTGCAAAAACATATTAATTTGGAAATTCTCGCAAAAATCAAACAATTGTCAGATTTTAATGAAACTTTCAAGACTTATTTACAAATTAATGAAATTATTATAAAATGTTTTATTTTAGAAAATTTTCAAAGTTTTTATTTTTTTAATTTTTTTTACATTTGTTGCCGCCAGTATTTAATTTAATGAAATTTCGAGAAATTAAATTTTGTAGAGATTAATTATGCGAAGAACTCCTTAGAGAATTTAAATCATCATTGTTTTTTAAAACGTGACACCCAGTTACAGAAAATCTACTCTGAATTGTAAAATAAAAATGCAATAAAACTAAGACATTATTTAATTAGAAAAGCTTTTATTAATAAAATATATTATGGACAATATTGACTTACGAAAAAAAACATTTTTCGATATATAATGAGCTTTTACAAGTATTGTTTTTTACTTTTTTTAAAATTTAATTAGAATATTTTAAATTACTGTATTATTTTGTACTGGTTAGATGATATTGTCATTAAGTAAAACTATATTTCCTAATCATAAAGGGAAACGCTTAATGCAATTCATCGACCCACAATATTTTTTTTAATTTTGAAAAATTTGTGTGTGTGTGTGTATAAACGAAGCGATTTTTGCAAATACGGACGTCCATACACGACATTATCAGAAAATAAAAGCGATAACTATAGTAAATTTAAAGCCAAAGTATCTACTGAGATCCTGAAGTGTAAGTTGCCCAGTTCACACTTGTCGAACACAGTTACAGCAGGAGATTGCTGATACTCACGAAATCATTCATCGTTTCGAATAAAACATTTCCAAAGACCAAACTTTACCTATAGACTCAAGTATAAATGTTATCACTGTTTTCTCACATATAAGCCCAACCAAGATTTTTAACTACAGGCACAAATATAAAACCGGTCATAATCTACTTATAGTCTCATGTCCCGACCAATATTCAAGAATAAATTCATGTATAAAATCAACCAATGTTTATCTAGATACTAAAGTATAAACCCTATGATGTTTAACTCATAAATTAATGCATAAACTAGACCAAAGATCACCTATAGACTCAAGTATAAACCGGACTTATGTTTGCCTATCGACTGGTAGAAACGTGTCAAATATTTACCTAAAAACCCGACCAATACACGGATTTTCACGACTCTTTTACTTCAGTCTTGACGATTATCGCATCTAGTAGGCTTTCCCTCAGTATCCTGTGTCTTTACATATCTGCTGAATGGATGTTTTAAATGATCGACCAATGTTAATATATTCATATTTTGACGTCCGCAACAGAACCTCACCGACAAGCTCATCTTTACTTCTCACAGAATGCCTTGAATATCTTGTTTGTTTTGTTTTTCTCTCGAATGACTTAAGAGGTCAAAGGTAGATGACCATAAAGAGATTTTTTTTTGTAGGGTGCTGTTCCCAGAATAGTTTCAATGCAGCACGTAGCATCCTTACAAGCTTCCGGTCATATCACATTGAAACACCGGTTCCCATACGATCACCAAAGTTAAGCAACGTCGAATCTGGTCATTACGTAAATGGATGACCGCTTGGGAATACCAAGTACTGCAATCTTGGATGTGCGGGTGATCTAATGGATAAAAACTTGGAATTATTAATCGGAGAGCCGGCTTCCAGTTTCAGTCGGTTTTACTATATTCACTTAGGCGCAAATATCGTTGGGAAAAGGCATGAACCCACTTCTCCTATGAGTTAATTAGTAAGACTTGTATCACTAAATCATTATTATCTACAAAAAAAAAAAAAAAAAAAAAAACTTAAAAGATTTTTTCTGGCCTTGAATAACATGTAAAGTGTTGGTAAATCGTAGAAAACAAATCAATCAAAAAAAGAAATTCTCGGCCGTGTCCATCCTTCAAATCTATAAATCAACCATTCGCTCTTGCATGGATTACTGCTGCCATATATGATCTGGAGCCCCCGCTGTTTGTCTCAAGGTCCTCGAGAAAATCCAGGGACGGATATGCAATATGATTGGTCCTGATCTGGCATCTCGTCTACAGTCACTTTTTCACAGACGTGCCGTCGCTTCCCTTTGTCTTTTCTATAAATACTTTCACTGTAACTGCTACGATGAGCTACTTTCGCTGGTTCTCAAACTGCATGAATTTAAGCGTGCTACTAGGTTGGCATCTCAGTCCCACCCTTTCACTGTCGAAACGGTCAAATGAAGCCGTCTCTTCTACTCCAATAGCTTCATGTCTCGCATTTCACGTCTCATCATCTCCAGATACTTTCATCTATTCCCCGTTCTTCACTCCATCCTTTCCTCTATCACGCCTCTTTACTCTTGCTCTCTGTAGCCCTTTATATATATATATATGTTCACTGATTTCCTCGTAGTGAAACAGTGTGTATGTATGGAGAGGGGATATACACATATATACACGCATGCTGACAAAAGCACACGAAAATGGAAATCGATCTAAGAACACTCAGGAGTCATTAAAAGATAAGCATGCAGATAACTACTCCATCATTTCTCGAAATAATCTTAATTGTTTTATAACTCTTCACGCAGAACTTTTCCCTGCCAGTTCAAGAAAGACGTTTGGATCACTAACACAAAGAAAATGTCTCATATCGAAAATATTTAACATCGAAAAACATAAAGAAAAAACTGAATTATTTTTAATAATATGTGGAAATCTCCACCCTTTGCCTGATGACGGTCGCGAAACCGGAAACACGTGTAGGAAATATGGAAAATAAAACATAATATTTTTTTAAATCCACATTACAACCAAAAAAGTTTGCAGGTACTCTCTTCTTTTTAATATACACACTTCTCTCGTTGGAACTACTATAACCTCTTCCTTATATATATATATATATATATATATATATATATATATATATATATATATATATATATATAAAGAAATATAGTCTTAAGGTTTGCTATATTTATGGAATAAAGTGCTCAATATCAGAGATAGAGCGTGTGTAAATATAAAAGTGAACATAGAAGTCAACACTTAGAGGCGACAGTCTGTTTCATGCTATATGCAATCGTGGCCTGACGATTGCATATAGCATGAAACAGACTGTCGCCTCTAAGTGTTGACTTCTATGTTCACTTTTATATATATATATATATATATATATATATATATATATATATATATATATATGGCATGTAGCTTCTTTTCCACTCATTTTGTCAATATCCATGTAGTATTATCAGAGTGCCAGTCAGACATCTCGCCTATCGAAATCTCTTCCAGCTTCTTGCTTTCCTGTCCACTGCGATCTTCAATAATTTAAATACAACATAAATCGTCATCATCTCTCTCCTTAAATCCTGTTCTTTTTATTGTCCTTTCTCATAAGCAATGTGTTTTTGTTTTTTTGTTTTTTTTTGTTTTTTCGGCCTCTTTCACTCTCAGCAATTGCCTTGCATATTGGTGGCTTTATAACCTTGCTTGGCATGAAATGATTTTAAAAAAAGATACGTCTAAAGCTATAACGAAGTCTTGTTTCATCTTATCCAGAAGAGCAGATTCCTAGATTACTGACTGCTTGTCTACTGGAGTCCAAGTTTTGCAGATGGAAATGTTCAGATCACTTTTAACAGAAGAGATGTTGCTTATATGTTGTTTATTTCAATGTTATATCCTTTAATTATACTTTAAAAGGCCAGAAAAGTTTGCACGAGTGTCCACAACAAACAGATAAAAAAATATGAGACAGATTTAAGATTATATTCGCTTTTATCCTATACAATAACTATACAAATTGTTTCAACTCTTTTACAACATAAAGATTGAAAGTGAAATAAAACAATTGTTAGGATCTTCAATTTAATATTTTTGACAGTAAGATATTTCTTAAAGAATCCATTCAGTAGACAATTGAGCATTTTCACAAAGTGGCCATCATTTTTCTCTTTGAAAATTATGCATGCAGATATAGCATCATCTTTGGCTTGTTCTTCCAGTTTTATTTTCTGACTGACAAATACTCCAAAAATAAGAAACGAATCCTAATAAATAGCATATTTATTGTATATTTACATACAATTTTGGCACAAGGCCGAAGGAGAAGTGGGCCGAGGCTGGTCGTCACTGACTATCCTAAAATTAGCTAATCTCATTCGCAACCCATTCATTCATTACAATTTAATCATTCGACACAAGAACACATCCTTCTTCACCAAATCCTACATTTACTAAAATACCACATACTCACAGGGCAACCTAATAAAGCCCCATAAAGGAATCCTAATAAATAGTGATTTTCTAAGCCCGGCTTAGATGTGGCACAAGGCCGAAAGTATAGGGCACCTAATGCGGATTGAACTCACCACTCAGTCGTAATTGATCTAGCAAGACAAGCTTGCTAACCATTACACCACGTCGAGGTGCGCTATCCTAATAAATAGTAAACTCATGAATCGTATAAATGCCAATTAGTCATTTAAACACAAATCATCAACCAATGATCCTGTATCGTTGGAAAATTTGAAATTATCAATTGATGATATTCGCAAACCTCCAATGAAACATAAATTAATCATGCTCGACGTTTAAGGTTTAACATTTAAAAAGGATATAATTGAAAGTTTCAACACATTTGACATGTGCTCGCCCAATATTCCGTTCTTTTAAGTGGCGTTTTCCTGTTTAAAAAAAAACACACGCATCGTCCTAACTTATACATTACTATAAGTTTGTTAGCTAATATTTAATCTGAAATTTATTTCTGCACTTTCCCAATTGAAACAAACTCCCCCCACTTTTTTTTAAAAATGCCTAAAGCTTGTTATCTGTTATTAAATCTAAATAATAAATGCGAATGTCAGTGTGTCACTATGTCACACTTTTTCAACTTTACTCCTAGAAGTTGTAGCACAAGGTATCTTGGAATCAGGTCGAGTCCATGAGCAAATTAAAAACATTCGAGGCCCGGGTCCAGACCCGCAATCCTGAAATTTGGGATTCCCGAGTTTTCTTTACTGTGATTTTTTCGGCGATTTTTTACGTGATTTTTTTGCGACGAATATTTATAACAATTTTTATAATTTGGAAATAAACTTGGGAATCATTTAAATTAATTGCGAAATCCAGCAAAAGTCACCCATGAAATAAAAATAATTGTTTGTACGAGAAGTAAGGACCTACGTACATCAAATTGTCTTTAAATTAAGTGGCGACAGGAGAATTATCATTGACCCTTTAAAAGGTAAGCTTAAATATTAATGCAATACTGCAGCGATCAATTTTGAGTTCTTCTGTAGTTCATTGTCACCGATCGCATCGTTTGATAACTGCACCGGACAAGTCTACATTAAAATACATTTCAAAGCAAAAAAAAAAAAAAAATATACACAACTTATAATAAAAACGTCCACGTATTAATGGAAGATAGATAATAGATTAGATAAGATGAACAAAATATTTTTTTAGATTTTTCTTTATTTTGATTTGAACTCATCTCTGCATCAGATTATTTGCTACTGTAAAAAATTTTAAACTGTACAAAAGCTTTCGTTTCTGACCGTTTCACTTTGTAGCAGACTGACTTTTGGCGGGGGGGTACTTTCCCCCTATGCATCGACCATAATAAAACATCTGTGTTTATCAGGACTGATTTTTAGATAAACTATTTAAGACAGTATTTACATCAAGTCCAACACATGGAATGTTTCCAAGCTACTATTTCACACCCTAGAGATTCTTTCAAAGCGTCCATATATCTGCAATATTTACGATGACTAGAAGTAATAAAATTCGAAGGTAGCTTTTGTTGTAGTAGTTGACCTTCGGAGCTGGCATCATTAAAACATGAAAATAACGAAAACCACATTCCATAGCGGACAGTGACTTAGCGAGACTAAATGTCACTGGCTTCTTTATTTCAACCTTCACTCAAAGGAAAGAAAAGTTTCCATTTTGAGGTCAGTTTTACAAATGATGGTTTTTGAAAAACTAATGCGGACACAGTCTTGATAGCAGACACGGAGAAAGAAAACTACAAAAGCCCCTAAATTAGTGAAGGAAAACGAGAAGAAAGGACTAAGCATAAAGATAGAATACATGGTTGTTAGCAAAAGGATGAGCACAAAGTGAAAATTACAAAAAACAATAAAGTACAAAATTTTAAATATCTGGAAGTGTTCTAACAGAGGACGGAAGGCGTAACACTAAAATCCGAAGACGCGTTGGGATAGCGAAAAATGCATTTCAAAAGCTAAACAGAATATTAAGAGACAGAAAAACTTCAATAGAAACAAAGAAAATAGTAATTAACTCTTGTCCTATATGCTAGTGAAAGCTGGAATATTTCCTCAAAGATGAAGAAGAGACTTGAAGCAACAGAAATGTAATTCTACAGAAAGATACTGAGGATACCGTGGACAGAACACATGAACATGGACGTGGTTTTTTGGAGAATAAGGAAACAAAAAGGAAACTAATACTTAAAATCAGTAAGGGGCAGTGGAAATTTTAGGGTCACTTAATGAGGAAGGTGAAGGCTTAGAAAATTTGATACTCACAGGATAGATTGAAGATAAGAGGGAAAAACACAGCATAAATTACTTGATGGGCTTGAGTAAATGGATGGTAGAACAGGGTTTGGGAGAAATAAAAAAAGATAAAATTTATGAAGAGCTACAAGGGACAGGAACATGTGGAGGACCATGATCGCCCACGCCCTAAAGGAACACAGCACATAAAAGTGTAAGATCTTTCATCTGTGAGTGTCTAGCTGTGCATTTCAAAAGCTATACAGAATATTAAGAGACAAAAACCTCATCAGAAACAAAGAAAATATTTATTAACTCATGCGTGATATCTTTCCTATACGGCAGTGAAAGCTGGAATATCTCCTCAAGGATGAAGAAAAAACTTGAAGCAACAGAAAAGAAGTTCTACAGAAGCATACTAAAGATAATATGGACCGAACATGGGAGAGGTTTTAGAAGAGACAGTTGGAATTTCTTCATAATGAGGAAAGAGGGGTCTGGAAAATCTGATACTCACAAGACAGAAAGACAGAGTAAAACAGTAAACATAGTGAACTTGAGTAAATGGATGAAGGGACAAGGTTTAGGAGAAATAACGAAAAGACAAAAATTATTAAGAGACACAAAGGACAGGAGATTGTGGGGATTCATGATCTCCTGCGTCCTGTGTGTGGGGCACAAAGAAGATGCGGTCTTAGTTCGCTTCAAGAATTTATATCGCTTGTCTTCTCTGGCGGCCAACCCAAGATGGTCACCACCCCAGAAGCGCTCCACTTGCAAAACCAAAGAAGCTGGTAAGGATGATTCTTTCAAGCAATCGTCTCAGGTAACGGCGTCATATTTTATGAGCGGAAAAGACAAGAGACTTAGAGCCGTTACCAGTAATCAAAGATGCTCCTTTAGAATGTTTGTCTACATCCGGATTATGAAGCCGACCTCATTCCAGATGATAAAAAGCAATTCGTGAGATACAGAAATACCAGTAGTTACATAGTAATGGTATTCTGTGAATTTATTTTCTGGAAATTTCGTTTTTGAGATGCCACAGAAGTTGAAAACCGTTTTGGTTATTTTTTATTTATTTATTTATTTTTTTTTTTTTTGCCGTGGGGATAAGTTCTCTATTGTTTTAAAAACTACTTCTAGACCCGTAATTATTGAAAATAGCTTAACTCGCTGGATCCTTTACGACTGAATAAGGTAAGTATGATACCTCGTACTTTCGGCCTTCTGTCGCATTTAACCTTAAATATGGCGGCTTCAGAGGAAAAAGAAATGAAGCCTTAATGTGTTGAAAACATGAAGAAATGTTTCTGACTGGGTGTTTATGTCATTATATATATATATATATATATATATATATATATATATATATATATATATATATATATACATACATATATATACATATATATATATACATACATATATATATATATATATGATAATGTTTTTTTTTTATTTTTATTATTTCTGAGAGCGTTCGGAAAGTCACTCTGCACTTATATTTTTATTAAAAGACATGTTTCAATATAGAATACAGGAGAATATGAATGAAAATTATAAACAATTTTGTTAAAACTGAATTGAGATGAAATCTGAAATATAAAAAAAAATATACTTAGAAACATGCGCAAAAACTTTCCGAGATCTCTCTCTCTCTCTCTCTCTCTCTCTCTCTCTCTCTCTATATATATATATATATATATATATATATATATATATATATATATATATATATATATATATATATATATATATATATATCACTTCTCTCTCTCTCTCTCTCTCTCTCTATATATATATATATATATATATATATATATATATATATATATCACTTGATAAGACACCGAGGGTGTTGAAACAAAATGGCTATTTTTGTAGTGATTTTATAACATATTTATGTTATAAATTTTTTTTTTCTTTAAAAATAAATAATTATATATATATGTCGCCTGACAATCGCTTTGCGACAAATTAGGGATTTGAACTGTATCGTTTTTGTGCAGGGTCGTCGGTTTGGATTACTGCTCTGTCATGGTCGATTTGATTTAGTCATTGATCACTTTTGATTATTGCGTACGTAGGTGACTATTTTTGGGTCTGTTTTTTTCTTTTCTTTTCTATTTGTTTCCGTTTTCTTTTTTGTCGTTTTTATTTATTTATTTATTTCTATTTATAGTAAGGGAAACTGCGCCATGGCCTAATGTTTAGCAAGCTTGTCTTGCTAGATCATTCACGACTGATTTCGATCCTCACTAAGTGTCCCATACTTTCGGCCTTGTGTCGCATTTAACTTACGCTTAGTAAGGGGCACCTCGACGTGGTGCAAACTTCTAAATCAATTATGACTGAATAGTGAGTTCGATTATCACTGGGTGCCGCATACATTTGCCTTGTACTATCCTTAGAAAGCCACCATCACAACATCGAGTAAACTGTAAACTCCATAATTTTTTGTGGGTGTGCTTCACCCAGGATACTTTTGAATTCAAATTCCTTCTCCTAAAATGGTTGCCAATCATGACTAGCGAATCTGCTTCGTTATTTAACAAGTAGCCGAGGGAGAAGTGATGGCTTCATGTATTTTCCCAAAGTATTTGTGTGAAATGTGAATGTAATCAACTCGATCGGAATTCGAACTCGGCTCGCTGATTTGTCAGCCCGATTACACTACCATTACACTAACTGCACACCCTACGTAGAAACATGTCACTTGATATATAAACGTCTCATAAAAACTTACAAACTTGCTTGTATTCCGAATGTTGTAAATTATGAAACAAAGAAATAATTATGGTATGTGTGACCAGAAAAATGACTAGTTTCTAGTTTAACTAATTTTTACTTACGCTATTCGTCAAAGTTTTAATTTTAAAAAAAAAATGAACCCATCAGATTACCTTGCCTCTTTGTGGCAGCATGTAACCTATTGGTTGATTTGTTGGTATTATTTGTACAGTAAATTTCCATATGGTATTATTTCATCTTTCAGTGAATTATCCATCAGCAGTTTATAATCGTAGTATAGTATTGGAATAAAAGCTCAAAACGAATATTTTTTTCTTAGCGTCCGTTTTATTCAGGAAGACGAACATAGAATAGAAGGCGAAAGTAAAGTGATCAGATGACAAGGTTTCCTGGTTTAAAATTGTCTTTCAGTAGTTTGGTCGCATTGCCCTGACTCTGAAACGCGAAGCTAAAATAAGTGCAAACTTGTTGCTCTTTATATATCCGTTCTCCGGCTAAATCCAAAACGTCACCTGATTACGTGCACTTAGATGGTCACGTGATCTTTTTTATTTTCATTATTCCATGATTCGGATATATATCCTTTGATCGTCTTTGATCAAGACACGTGGCTGTTATACAAATCTGAGTCCGAAAAGGGAGATAGACAAAGATAGAGTAAAAGAAGCGTGGGGGCGGTGTAAAGAGATGGAAAATAGATTTAGTAATTTACGAAAAGTGTATAGGGGGTAAATATACAAACGAGGAGAGAGACAAAAGAAAGTGACAAAGAGAGGGGGGCACAGATGAATTGAAAGAGAGAGTAATGATCAAGGAAGAGGGGAAAGAAAGGAAAGAGTATAGGGGGTAAATATACAAACGAGGAGAGAGACAAAAGAAAGTGACAAAGAGGGGGAGAGCACAGATGAATTGAAAGAGAGAGTAATGATCAAGGAAGAGGGGAAAGAAAGGAAAGAGTATAGGGGGTAAATATACAAACGAGGAGAGAGACAAAAGAAAGTGACAAAGGGGGGGGAGCTCAGATGAATTGAAAGAGAGAGTAATGATCAAGGAAGAGGGGAAAGAAAGGAAAGAGTATAGGGGGTAAATATACAAACGAGGAGAGAGACAAAAGAAAGTGACAAAGGGGGGGAGCACAGATGAATTGAAAGAGAGAGTAATGATCAAGGAAGAGGGGAAAGAAAGGAAAGAGTATAGGGGGTAAATATACAAACGAGGACAGAGACGAAAGAAAGTGACAAAGAGAGCGGGGAGAGCATAGATGAATTGAAAGAGAGAGTAATTATCAAGGAAGAGGGGAAAGAAAGGAAAGAGTATAGGGGGTAAATATACAAACGAGGAGAGAGACAAAAGAAAGTGACAAAGAGGGGGGGAGCACAGATGAATTGAAAGAGAGAGTAATTATCAAGGAAGAGGGGAAAGAAAGGAAAGAGTATAGGGGGTAAATATACAAACGAGGAGAGAGACAAAAGAAAGTGACAAGGGGGGGAGCTCAGATGAATTGTAAGAGAGAGTAATGATCAAGGAAGAGGGGAAAGAAAGGAAATAGAATGATAGAGGTTTTAAAATTGGAGGAAGAAAGACGGTCATTTTTTTTGTGAAGATGACCAAATTAAATGAGAAAACAGGAAGAGAAAAATCAGAGTCGAAGTAGAGTGACCTCAATTGAAAATGTTGCATGTCAGGAAAGCCAGAAATGGTTCCAGGCAGACGATAAACGTCGTAGAAAAAAGAGAATGTAAGCGGAAGTTGAAAAATGCACTCGGTGAGGGTGAGGTAGATGGTGATGTTGACGGCCAAATTCATTGGTTCGCAGGTAGACAGAGTATTTAAGAGGGTGCCCCCTGGTGTTTGGGTGAGGAACAATTCAGTTGTCATCTCGCCGCTTCTTTCTACTCAGGGGTATAGAAGACTTTTAATGGCAAAAGCAGATCATCTCACGATGAATTGCAAAACGACTGGCAAGATGGCGGCTTCAGAGGGAAAAGAAATGAAACCTTAATGTGTTGAAAACATGAAGAAATGTTTCTGACTGGGTGTTTATGTCATTATATATATATATATATATATATATATTACAAAACATTATCATATATATATATATATATATATATATATATATATATATATATATATATATATATATATATATGATAATGTTTTTTTTTTATATTATTTCTGAGAGCGTTCAGAAAGTCACCCTGCACTTATATTTTTATTAAAAGACATGTTTCAATATAGAATACAGGAGAATATGAATGAAAATTATAAACAATTTTGTTAAAACTATATTGAGATGAAATCTAAAATATAAAAAAAATATACTTAGAAACATGCGCAATAACTTTACGAGTTCTCTCTCTCTCTATCTATCTATCTATCTATATATATATATATATATATATATATATATATATATATATATGTCGCCTGACAATTGCTTTGCGACAAATTAGTGATTTGAACTGGATCGTTTTTGTGCAGGGTCATCGGTTTGGTTTACTTCTCTGTCGTAGTCGATTTGATTTAGTCATTGATCACTTGTGATTATTGCGTACGTAGGTGACTATTTTTGGGTCTGTTTTTTTTCTTTTCTTTTCTATTTGTTTCCGTTTTCTTTTAGTCGTTTTTATTTATTTATTTATTTATTTTATTTCTATTTATTTATTTATTTTTTGTTTCCGCATTCATTAGTTACTGGCTTTTCCTTTTATTTTATTTTAACGTTTCAAATGTTTTTTTAACGTTTCAAATGTTTTCCTTTGACTTTGACTGCCTTTGTGTTGATGTCTTTGCATTTGCAAATTTTACCAAAAATGTGAGTTACACACACACACACACACACACACACACACACACACACACACACACACACACACACATATACATATATATATATATATATATATATTTAACGCTGTTTCGAAAAAAACGTTGTGAACTAAGTTATTTTTGGAAGAGTACGTCTTTGAGGCAAGGAAGCATTGTAATCATAGTGTTTGATAGCAAAAACATTAATAAAACTAGTAATAATAATAATAATAATAATAATAATAATAATAATAATAAGGATAAATAAGATTAAATGTTCATTTTTTTTTCGTCTCAGTTGCGCGTATATTAAAGCCACTCGTGAGAAAGAAAAGAAAAAGAAAGTCAGTGACATTACTAAAACATTGAATGTATTTTCCCTGACTAGTGGATGTAATCTCCACTAATCTCTGAGTAGTGATAAGGTAACATATTATTATTATTATTATTATTATTATTATTATTATTATTATTATTATTATTATTATTATTACAATAGAACCTCGGTTCACGAATTTAATTTGTTCCTGAAGGCTGTTCGTAACCCGAAATGTTAGCAAACCGGGACTATTTTTCCAATAGGAATCAATGTAGAAAAAAAAGTCACGGTACAATAAAATTAAAAAAAGAAAAACACAGCACAACACACGACTCAGAAATTATTCCGTTCGGTTCGGCAATGTTGCTCGAGAAGCGAAATTTTGTTCTATAACCGAAGTATTTTCATCTCGAATTTTCTATTCGAAAACCGATTTGTTCGAAATGTGAGAACCGAGGTTCCACTGTAATAATGTCGAACAAATCACACGTCGAACAACTCGGTTTTCGAACAGAAAATTCGAGATGAAAATGACTCGGTTCTTGAACAAAATTTCAGTTCTCGATAACATTGCCGAACCGAGTTAATCTGAACGGAATAATTTCTGAGTCGACCGCCGTGTTTTATAAATTTGTGTGTTGCGTTGTGCTTTTCTTTTTCAATTTTATCATACTGTGACTTTTTTCTACATTTATTCCTATTGGAAAAATAGTTTCGGTTTACGAACATTTCGGGTTACGGACAGCCTTAAGGAACGAATTACATTCGTGAACCGAGGTTCCATTGTATTTCTTATTTTGCTCCTGTGAAACAAAATTATTTTTCTGCTAAGGCTAGTTCATCAGAGAAACATGTCAAAGTAAAGATTTTCCAAATTCCGTTGGATTCTCATACAAGTCTGTATTTATTGAAATCTTTTAGACTCCCCTGTGGTGTATGGTGCCACAGTCTCACCAAACTAGGCTGGGTAGAGTTGCTAGCCTCCCGCTCGACAGGTTTAGAATTTTTTTTTCCTAGGCTAGTTAGCAGCTACGGCTATAGAGACCAGTTTTCTCTTCTATTTATAATCTACCAAAAGAAAATACTTCATACCTTTCCGAGGGTAGTTGCGTGAAAAGGAACGCAACGTCCTAAGCTGGAATTTGAAATTGGTATGCCAAGCCCACTGTCTACACCGTACATCTTCATCCAGATTTTGTTTTATATATGTGGTTCTAGAGATCATTGGCGACTCTGTAAGAGTGTGCTAAATAACAGCAAATTTTCAATCCCCTCTCTCTTCAATAAATTTGAAGTTCTGACATCTACTGAAGATAAGGTAGAGTGCTTTGCTCGGAATTTCTCTTCCAAATCCACTCTCGACTCATCTGGAGTACCCCTGCCTGATTTTCCCCACTAGAACGGGGCTCTACAACAGTGATATGTGCATAATATCGTTACTGGTTTCAGACATCTTACTTATTATAAAATGCAGAGTGTGTGTGTGTGTGTGTGTGTGTGTGTGTGTGTGTGTGTGTGTGTGTGTGTACGTTTATATATTGGATCGGATTTCCTACATTTTTCAACTGATTTCAACAAAACTTCACAGGACTGCGTAAAATTACCTTGCGGTGGTTCTGACAGTGCCAAAAATTGGGAAAATACAATTGTTTTTGCACGAAACAATTTGAAAACACGATAAAACACGATTCTGTCGCAAGAATGAAAGGGTGACAACTCATATCGAGTTATACTTATTATAAAACCCAGGTCGTTTGTGTGTGTGTGTGTGTTCGTTTATATATGGGATCGGATTTCCTACATTTTTCAACCGATTTTAACAAAACCTCACTTTTTTTGGCAGGTAGACTCATAACGATTGAAAACAATGTTTTCTTTTTAGTTTGAGTTTGACTAATTCGTAAAAAAAAAAAAAAAAAAAAAAAACTAATTAAGACATGCGTGTCCGTCAACCTTAAGCAATAATCTTTGTCAATTTTATTTTTCAGTCTTTATGATGGTCGATACTTGATCTATCTCTTACTGTTACATCCGCGGGCACCGCCGGGCTCTACAGCTAGTCATTTCTAAACTAGAAAGCAAAGCCAGCGTATATGACGGGATCCCTGGCATCGTCCGAAAGAAATATACTCCTCATTTGGCTCATGTTCTCAACAAAGCTTTATAATTACCTCACTGCTTCCTACTTTCTAGCTTGTTGGAAATCCTCCTTTGTAGTTCCTGTTTTTAAAAACCAAGGTGGACTGTCTAACCGCTCAAATTATCGCACCATTTTTCTCTTACCGCTTTTCCACAAAGTATTCAAGGCTCTGATAAATGCTGAAGTGGTCAAGCATCTTAACAACATAGTTTCAAACAATATGGCTTCCACTTCGCCAGGTCTACCACCGATATCTTAAGGGCTATCACTGACTGCGTTCGGCAGGGTTTGGCACGCTGGCCTTCTTCGCACGCATTACGGTCTTACGGGACGAATATTTGGTTTAATCCAATCGTTCCTATCAAATCGGGAAATGAAGATCCTTTCATACGAATGCGGGTGTTCATCAAGGCTCTACCCTGGGTCCTACGCCATTTCTGATCTTCATCAATGATCTCCACGATGTTATCAGTTCCTAATTAGGTATTTGTGCAGATGACACAATTATTTACTCCTGTCTTAGTAGTTTCCATTATCTTTTTAAAACACTCTCCGGATATCCCAGATCCCTGCGAAACTAATCTGAATTCTTCAATCTCTTCCACCGAATTTTCTGTTGTTGGCTATCTTCCGCTCTTTCAGAAGGCCTCTAGTGTCAACATGCATTGCCTTGGTGTCTGTGTTCTGGAACATCTTCCACTGGCAATGGAACTCTGTCTTGACTGTTTTTATTTGTACCTCCGACTTTCACAACTAAACTCAGTCAGCTCTCTCTTCTTCCTCTATCGCCTCCTTCCTCTTGTTAGATAGAATTTCTGATAGTATAGATAATGCCCTCTCTCTACACCCGTTTGCAAATATATTTGTGTTCGTTCGGCGACTTCAATGACCACCATGTCCGGTAGCTTAATCATTCACGGGATACGTTGTCGCGGGACGAATACTTGGCTTAATCCAATCGTTCCTAACAAATCGTGTAGTGATGGTCGTGTTGAACGGACACGCTGCCAAATCATTTCATACAAATGCAGAGTTCCGCTAAGGCTCTATCCTTGGACCTACGTTGTTTCTGATCTTCATCAATGATCTCCCCGATCTTCATCAATGATCTCCTCGATGTTATCAGTTCCCAACTAGGTATTTATGCAGGTGAAACTACTATTTACTCTTGCTTTAGTAGCAAAGTAAACTTGGCAACTGCTCTGGAAAAGAACCTCCAATCAGTGGTTAACTGGGACAAGAAATGGCTCGTAAATTTTAACGCTTCCAAAAAAATTGCTTTCATTTAACCACCACAGAGATCCGTTATTGGCTGATCTTAGACTCCAGGAGAGCAACACACTACGCATTCTTGGACTCACGTTTTCCTCTGATAAGAATTAGGCCGACTACATTGAATCAATTGTTTCATGTACTGCTAGGAAAGTTTGGTCACTGATATATGGTCGAGCCAGAAAATCCGTCTTGTCAGAATCCATCTCGAATTTATAAATCTATCATTTGTCCGTGCATTAATCACTATTGACATATCTGGTCTGGCACTACTGCTGTATATCTCGAAATTCTAGACAAAATCCAAAGAAGGGTCTGCAATGCAATCGATCCTGACCTGGCATCTCAACTTCAGTCACTTTCTCACCTTCTCAATGACGTGACGTGGCTTCCTTCCGTGTTTTCGACAAATATTTTCGTGGCAATTTCTCTGGCGATTTTTCCCCTGGTGCTCCAAATTCATGAATTTAAACATGCTAATATGTCTCACCGTTTTACTGTTGAAATAGCTAAATGCAACGGCCGCTTCTACTCCAACAGTTTCTTTTCTCGCACTTCCCACTTGTGGAACTTCCTTCCGTTTATTTACTGTTGATTAGAATCTTAAAAGCAGCGTCAATCGCTATCTTCCGTCTTCTTGAATCAGCTTCATCTTTCTTTTCCTCAATCCTCCCTCGTCTCTATCATTTCTGCTTTGCTTTGTTGAAATGATTAAAAAAAGATATATATATATATATATATATATATATATATATATATATATATATAGATAGATAGATAGATAGATAGATAAATTTAAAAATGTATGACAAAGTGGAAAAGCTTTTGCGTGACGCGATTCCTCCTTTAGGATTTAATCGAACTAAATTTGTTACGTTTGTGCAACAACACATGTGCACGAACGAGAGAATAAGTTGGAAAAGGCCACGAACGAAGAAATATTATGGAAGGCCAGATCTGATAGAAAATCTATCGGATATAAAGTTATCTAATACCGAAAGTTTATAATGTGCCATCAGTATTCGTAAAGGAGATCTAATAGACACAATAATAAAAAAAAAATCATAAGCAAAATGACACAGAATTTACCAAAGGTTTCATTCAAGGCATAATCAATGCTACTATAGAAACCAACAACGAAACTACATTACGAAAGAGACAACTAAATGCACTAAATGACCTAGCAAAAAATGAGGAGATCTACATTACTCCCGCTAATAAGGGAGGCGGGAGTGGGATCATGAATACATAAGTAGAAAAAAATTAATTCACTACTCAATGATAGGGACATATATGAAAAAAAAAAAAAAAAAAACGAACAGAAAATAATTGCTGAAATACAAAAATTTAATAAGACAATTAGGAAACTAATTAAAAATGAAAACAAATCATGGTATAGACTAATAGAATATCACCCTAGAATATCCAAACTTTACAATCCCCCTAAAACCCAAAAAACAGGCATCCCAATTCGCCCCATCATCTCAGAAATAGACAGTGCCCCCGCCCCAAACTGGCGAATGCCATAACAAAAATTCATGACCAATCTAGATATAAAATCCCTTTACACCATCGCCCCAGCTGAAAATTCCTAAATCTCTTTAAAAAGCATCTACCACAATCTAAGTTAAACCTTACCCGACCAACAGCTAAAAAAAAAAAAAAAAATCTGCCATCTCATCACCAGTCAATGCTATTTCACATTTAATGATGATTTTTACAAACAAAAATTTGAATTACCAATGGGATCACCTCTTACTCGAGTGCTGGCATGTATTTTCTTAGAATTTCTCAAACCTGGTCCCTTCCAAAATATTTTACCCAAACAATCAACATACTTCCGATATACTGATGATGCTCTATTTAATATATCCTTGTGATACTAATTTACCTGATCTTGTAGGTAAACTAAACAAAGTCGGACATACAATAGAATTTACATACGAAACGGATAAATACAATTTTTTAGATTTACTAGGACACCATACTACACCGCGTTAACAATACTTTAAAACATTAGGTCCACCAGAAATCAACCAACAAAAAAACCATAACAAAATAAAATCCGGTATAATCATCGGATTATAGTTATGATCCCCCAGAATGACATGAAGAGGATAAATACATTGAAAACACATTCAAGCTTCTTCAGTGTCTTAATTATTTTATATTCAATGCGAAACAAAAGGCTAACGAAGTATTCCAAAATAGAAAAACGGCCTCCCCTGACAATCCCAATGAATCAAAAAAATATGTCTTACCAACTAACTCAATCACAACTACAACTGAAAAGAACTTATCTAAACTAAACATAAAATTTGTTACTACTACATCTAAAACAATAAAAGACTTAGTCAATACTAAACAAAGCCACAATCGAGTGCCTCAAAAATTGTCACCAAAGATATATAAGTGGAATTCAAGGAATCTAAGAAATAAAGGATTATATGAACACAAAAGGGACATTTTACAGAACAATACATCAAATGCATTAGATGATCATCGTAACGAAACTAACCACAATTTTTATATAAAAAATGCTACTCTGATCAAAGGAGATAAACAATTCACTAAGACGAAAATGTTTAGAGATTGCCTTGATCGCAAGATCATCCATAGTAAATTTTCGACTAGGTTCTTACAACATTTCACCATACCTGTCATATCTTCGATTATTACAGTGTGGGATATCTCACAACAAGCATACTGGGTCAAAAGGTAGTTCCACCTACAAAAAGAGGGACACATGTGCAGTTCCTACTGGAGACCACATTTTTCTAATACGCATTTCGATAGACGTAATAAACAGTTTAAAGTAAAAATATAATAATGGGAATTCTATTACAAATACGCGAATTCATTACATTTGAAGTAATATATATCGTATATATAGCGTATCCATTACATTTGAAGTAATATATATATATATATATATATATATATATATATATATATATATATATATATAGACAAGTGTTGTCTACTTATTTTATGTAAATTTTTTTCGTAACATCTGATAAGTTTAATAACATTATCGTTGAACGAAGAAAGAAATTCACAATAGTGATGCATATTTTTTTAATACAATCTAAGCTTTCGACTTACTTAAGCTATTATCAAAGATGTCAATTACAACATCATCACTGTCTTATCCGTATATTGTTTAATATGTTGTAATTGACATCTTTGATAATGGCCGAAAGCTTAGATTGTATTAAAAAAAATATGGATCACTATTGAAAAAAAATTTACATAAAATAAATAGACAACACTTGTCTATATTATTAATGAAACGTGTATGAATGAAAAGATGCTGCCTAAATACACACAATATATATATATATATATATATATACTCATACACGCACACTCTAACACATACATATAGTTGAAGATGCCTTTTAGTTTTATAATAAATATTCCATAAATATGTTTGCCAAAATTGCACTAGTTTTCTTAAGAATACCTTTTTTTAAGTGTACTTTCTTTGTTGTTCCTATTGCGATTTCTCCTTCCATCTCTCTCTCTCTCTCTCTCTCTCACACACACACACACACACACACACACACACACACACACACACAGACGAATACGCACATACTCATTTACTAGCTTTTGTTATTTGCTTAAGTATTCTTTCTATCCCTAATTCTCCTCGGTATATCCTTTGTTTTAGCTAAACGCCGAATGGTATGTACCATTTGCCCAAGAACCCACCAACCTGCTATTCCCTCAATCTTATCTGCTAATTTTACAACCAAATATCCGACATACCTACCTACCTACCTACTGCCTTACTCACAGCCAATCAGACTAGCTGGCAAGTGAAAAGCCAACTCATTACCATCTGCCAATCAAGTTTACTTTCCAAAACAGTAAATTGTCATATGAGGCAAATTTCTCTTTAACATTAGCCAACGGTTTGTGTTCGTGCTTCATTCTACTTATTCGGTACGATACAAACATATTATTGGACTGCTTTAGAAAAAAATTGTGGGAGAAATATGAAGGTGGAAGCTATCCTTTCCGGAACCTAAAATAGGATCAATTTGAAACTATAGAATTGTTTTAATGATAGTTAGGGTTAGGTATTGTAATATCTAAAGTTCTGTTCACACACACACACACACACACAGAGGGTGCGATGGATAAATTGTCGTCGAAATTATGCAAAATTGAAAATAACACTGGCATTTAATTTTAAAAGATATATTTACCAAAATTATACAAAAATATCCAGAATCTCCTGCAACTCATCTGGACGGTCTCCTTGTTTAAGTTGATGAATGCTGCCAAAATCCTTGTCTACAGTTCATCTTTGTTGTTACAAAGAGTTTTGTTGTTCGCCCGCACAACTGCACCCCACACATAATAATCAAGGGGGTTGCAGTCTGGGGAGTTAGGTGGCCAGATGTAAGCGGTGTAGTCGCAGTAATTGCCTGATAGCCATCATTGGGTACTTCTACTAGTGTGGCATGGTGCAAAGTCCTGTTGCTAGACATGGGATCTTGCAGCAGCCACCCCCTTAAGCCAGAGCAGTACTGTCTTCTCAAGGCACTTGATGTAGAGCTCCGCGTTGAGCCTGAGACCCTGTGGAAAGATGAATGGAGGAATAACGTTGCCATCACAAGTGATTACTTGAAACACCATGATGTTGACTGGATATATCATTGAATACTTTCCGAATCCTTTGTCCTCAGATTGACACCCAAACTCTCTGAGATGCTAGTATTGGAGCTTTCGGTGCGAATGCCAAGCAGTACAACATGCAGTTTCCAAATTTCTAGCGGAGTGAATTGCTTCATAGTGCCTTTTTTCTTTCACAGATTGTTTCCTACTGACCCTACTATACTGTACAGTCGACAAAATCTGATTCTTCTTAATCAAAAAAGCAGAAAAGAAAAAATGTTTCCTTGCAATCTAGGTTTGAGAACTGGGTCGAACATTACAACACATCTCTATATATATTACCAAGAGGATAGAATCTAGGTAGAGCTCAATGTGCAGGACAGAGCAAGAATATAATATAAAAGGCTCAAAACCTATTATTCCATGGTTATAATTTATTACATTGAAATCACGTTCCAATTCATCCGACCTTGTAGGTCTGATGAATTCGATCGGGATTATGGTTCCAATGTAATAAATTATAACCATTATAATAGGGTTTGAGCCTTTTATATTATATTATAGTTATATATATATATATATATATATATATATATATATATATATATATATATATATATATATATATATATATATTCTTTTTTTAGCGTTTCACCCCAAGCAAGGCGGGAAGCCACTAGCACGTAAGGTGTTACAGAGAGATGGAGCTAGAGCAAATAGGAGTGATAGAGGAAATAATGAAAAGAAGGATAGGGGATAGATCAGGGTATCTGGAGACGTCGATTGACATTACATTTGAATATTTGGCGATTATAGCTATCAGGGAAACAGAAAAAGGGGAGGTCACTTCCACAGGCGAGAAGTGCGAGACATGAAGTTATTGAAGTTTTACTTTTTGTATTAATTTTACATGATTATCATTTGTCCGGTGCAGTTGTGCGAGAGACCAACAAAATTCCATGTAACTCCAAAGATGAACCGAAAGGAAGGAGTATGGCAGCATTCACCCACAAGGAAACCTTCTTGAAGAGCTGCAGAAGGTTCCGAAGTCGTCTGGAGATCGTTGTTGAAGCCAATGGAGATTTTATTGAATAAATTTACTCTTCAGTATTTCAAGATATTTTTGTGTAATTTTCGTAAATGTATCTTTTAAAATGAGATGACAGTGTTGTTTTCAATTCTAAGGAATTTAGACAATTTATCCAACACATCATACATATATATATATATATATATATATATATATATATATATATATAGGATTGGTGTATATGGAAAAGATTCCAATAACCAACAAATACTATTCTTAAAAGAGTGGTCAATACAGAGTAGAGCAAATATAATTTATTCGAAAAGTGATGGTGTTGAACTTCAATACAATCACTTGATAAGACACCAGAAGTGTTGAAACAAAATGGCTATTTTTGTAGTGATTTTATAACATATTTATGTTATAATTTTCCAATAAATTCGAATACAGACACACACACACACACACACACACACACACACATATATATATATATATATATATATATATATATATATATATATATACGCGAACATATTAGGAACGATCAGTAAGCCCTTAACCAGACACGTCTCTATTTACACAGCTTTGATCTGAAATTTGCACGTGTTAGATTCATATGGTTAATGGAGAAGTATTTAACTGTGCAGAGTAGCAATTCGAACATCCCTAATATTCCGTATTTTTATGCCCCATGATACAGTGGACACAAATGCTCGATTGATGATACATATTTAATACATATTTTTCAATAATACTGCTTTTAAAAATATAGAAGTAAAAAATATTTAAATTAAGAGAATTTCCAAAACTTTTACACTTAAAAATGCCACTATCTAAACAAGCCAACATTTACATTTTACCTTCTATAGTTCTTTTGCAGAGTTCGCAGATAAAATGAGGTGCCCAGGGTTTGTCTTGAACCCTGACGAAATATGCTTTGCAGACACATTTTAGCAGATGTTACATTTTTGGTTTTGCCGTGATGAATTCGCTACAGACATAGCAATATGCGTCTGCCGGATATTGACGTCCTCTTGATGCCATCTGTGACGAATGCATCTATCATCGACGACTTATCTTCATTTGGACAACTAGAAGTAATCTGGACTGTTGAGCTTACGTTCCCTGTATATATATATATATATATATATATATATATATATATATATATATATATATATATATATATTTGGTTGGATTGATGTGAGTTTGTGATCCTGGGTTTCACGCTTTTGCGATTGTCAGAATCGCAAAAGCGTGAAACCCAGGATCACAAACTCACATCAATCCAACCAAATATGTTAGCTCTATCTCTGATATTGAGCGCTTTCTAATAAGTACCGCGCATATAATATATAAATAATTATATATATATATATTTATTTATTTATATTTATATACACACACTTTTTACACACACACACACACACACATATATATATATATATATATATATATATATTGCCATCTATATTACAAGAACGTTCTAGAAATTCTTGAAACTGTTAGAAATTTTTCTAAAGTTCTTGAAAGTTCTCGAACGTTCTAGAAAGTTATCCTGCATCAACTCAGCGATGAATCTGTCTGGAATTTAATGGAAAATAGATTAGTTTCAAAACATCGATGTCCAGGTTACGAAAGTGAGGTTAAAAGGGAAGAATAGTGATATCCTTTGTTTTTTAGACAGAAGCAATTGGAAAGTAACGCTTACTGACCGAAAACAGAAAAGTCACAATTATTGCACAATTTATCATCTATTTTCTTCCAGCTTCTAGTATCTTTCAGTCAGCTTCAGAATTCCATTCTCGTGGGCCTTTTTAGATTCCGAGCAAATGTCCCAGGAAAATGATTGTTTTTAACACTACAACTTATTGCGGGCACGTTTGTCCATGTTTGCCGAAATTTTATATGTCAGCATTATTTTAACAAAATACAGGAAAAAAGTAAATATCAATATGATTTAAATCAGTGAATCTCAACCTGGGTCCATATGGATAGGATCCATGTAACATAATTGATTGGGGATCCACACAAAAGATATCAGATCGAGGGGTTCATCTACAGTAATATTTTAGTGGTCCATAGAACAATTTCACTTCGGAACGGTTGTTACAATTGAGAATTGGAATTTTTACAGTAATCTACGCCATATTAAAATTCTAAAAATAGAAAAAACAGCTCTAAAATTAGTAGAAAAGGAGATGAAGTGATGTAAGTTAGCGTCCCTTTTACTTGATTGTAAAAGTTGAATAAAAACTGAGAAGGATATATAATGAAAGGAAAATTATAAAGAGATTATGATTTATTATATAAATTATTTTAATATATTAGTAATAAATAATAATAATTTTAAATATTAGGAAAATTAAAGAAAATATTAATACATTAATAACAAACTAATTATTATAGTAGTAATACTCGACATTATGAAAAGGGGTGATCTTCGACTATCATTCACATAGAGGGAGCCAAATATATATATATAAAAAAAAAAAAAACTCGGTAACCAACATCAACTATAAGGATCACATTGAATAAATCTGAACTTTTGTTTTCATACATTAATTAATCACACATTTTAAAATGGTTTATTATGAGTTATTTTACTAGTGTACATAAATGTTCCATAGAATTTAGTTGTTAAATACAAATTTATTTTCATTAAATTAGTTTTACTTCAAAATAAAGCATATACATTTTCTATTTGTATTCTATTCCTAAACTTATCAATTAGTAAAAACTAAAATAAGCCTTTTTTTTTTCATGGAATAGTAATGCGGGTACACACACACAAAATAAAATAAGTGTAAAACTGGTCCATGGGGAAAAACGTTTGAGAACGACTGCTTTAAATAATATAAGTATTAATTTTTAATTTGAACTTGAAATTATTTGAATTTCATAAGTAGTAACATGCTTTATCACGTGGAACGAACCAATTTTTGGCCTTTGCTTCGGGTGATCAAATTAAAAAGAATTTAAATTGCAAAGGGAACCCCTACTTGTAAAATTTAGAAAATATTAAAAAGATATACATCAACAATATCTTTTTTTAATAACAAAAATTAACTTACATTATTTACATTATTCGGACTGTTATCATCATCTTCATTGCCATATTCACAACGTTTCGACTGTTGTACACTCCGGCCTTCTTCAGGAGATTGGAATTTCGAACCGAACCCTTCATTTTGTTCACCGGAGTAGGTTGTTCTAGTTCCAAGTGCCATGCGTCTTCCGGATGTCTTAGTTATTTACATTTAACACAACTCTCCAAGTTGTTGGTCCAAAGCAAACAAACTAAATTTGACATGTTCAGTTCTTCACAGAACCTTCGTCATATGCAGTAAAATCTTTTGTTCTATTGTTTTTGCTTGTTTGTTTAAATATTACTTATCCTCTTAAATCTTCGACGTTAGATTCAATAAATAAAAATTAACCAATTTTAACAATTTTTCAATGCACGCCAATATAACAGTTCTCATAATAGAATCGGACGCGATCATTTTTTAATATAATTAATTAAAACTAAACACCCCTAATACCATGGGCTTATGGTCATATCACAAGGTTAAGTAACGATCCTGTCAGTACGGAGATGTGTGACCACATGGGTATATCTGGTGCTGTAAGTTTGAATATGCTGATGGTGTAATGGCTAATGGCACGGAATTGCTAATCGGAGAGCAGAGTTCTAATTCTACTTGGGGCTTGTTATATTCACTTACGCGCAAATATCCTGTGGAAAGGTATGAATCCACCTCTTCTCCCCAACAGATATGGGTTAATTAGTAACACTTGTATCACTAAATTATCTCCTCACCCACATGAATTCTTAGACTCTAAAGTTATTTTCTGACTTTAAATAATCTGCAAAGTGTTGATAAGTCGTTAAAAAGGAATCAATCAATCAATTTTAAGAGAATATAACAACAAATATAGAAACATTTTTTAGTTATCCCCCCACACACACACACACACACCAAAAAAAAAATTATCAATAATTCTCCCTTTGCACGAAAGTGGTCTTATACAAATAATGGCGGACGGATATCATTGTTTTAACAAAACATTAAATATGTCTTCAACTGTGTATCGTGAACACTTTTATATTATAGTTAGCGTTCAAAATATCGAGAAAAATTTGAAATCTTAATATATGATCAAATTGGGAATGACAGACGCCATCTTAAATGAGAATTAGATGAACGTGAAAATCAACAAATTGCTCGTAATCCTTTTAGTCTCAATTGTTAGTCTTGTAGATCCTTATGAAATACACCTGCTCTGAAAAAGATAATGATAGCAAACATCTGGTGAGTATTCCTTACAGTCGCATGTCTGCATTGCTAATACATAAACCTGACATTTGACTCTGTGTAGTTTGAAGAAGTTTACGAAAGCCAGTTGTTGCGGTCTCTGTTTGATAAACATTGTCATTGTGTCTATAAAGAAACCTGTCTAAGAATTTGATCTGTTGACGTAGTAAATATCAAATGTTATCTCAAGAAACGGAGAAACAATTTGTCTAACGCATTTTATATCTTTTTTGTGATATTTTGGTGATACTCTTTGGTTGCTTTCATAACAATTTAGCAGCTTTAATATATGGAGGTGTATCAAAAATATTTCGTTTCTTACATAGCATTTCTCCAAAGCTTCTTTCATATTTACATCTAAAGACAATCTGATAACCCAATAATATTATTATTGTTTTATTTCCTATGCTTTCTGGTGTATACTCATTTCTTTCCGCGTCCCGACCAGAGACCTAAGGTCAGAAATGGCATCATGACATTTTCCACTGAGCAGATTTGAAAAAAAAAAAAGATCGCCCATATTTTACATAGATAAAGCCCATCGTAAGGTGTCGGCTGTACTTGTGAGTACAATTTTTTGTATTTTTTTAAGTCATGGGCTAGTTGCGATTCCTTCAATGAGTCTATTGGAATCTCTTCCAATAAATCCGATTGTCTCCAACAACAGGAATTTTTAATTTCCTCATGCAACACAGATTTTGGATTTCGATTTCAAGGTCTTTGTATTTTGATAGTTTTTTTCAAAAATACATTACAGTCTGCAGAGACTGCCATGTCAATAAGGAGGCACATTTTGTCTTTGCGGTCTCTAATCATGATGTCGGGGCGAATAGCTTTGATTATTCTGCCTGTGTGTATTATAATGTCCAATAAAATTGTTACAGGTCCGTAACCAGGTCTGTGTGATGTTCATACCAATTTCTTGCAGTTTCCTTTCTATAATTGTTGCAGATTTTCCAGTGCAGATATTGGCCCACTCTATCTTGCTGTTTTATAATCAGTGGGTGTCAATACCGCGCAACCCGATACAAGATGCTCAAATTTTCTGGATATTTATCACAGAATCTGCATATTAGACTAACACAATTTTTTAGTATGTGTGCTTGGTAATTTCTAGTTAGCAAGCATTGGTCATGTGCAGAAAGAACAAAACCGTGTTCAGATTTTAACCCTGCGCTACGTAACAATTGATGTAAAATTATTATTATTATTATTATTATTATTATTATTTATCAAATATATTATCGAATTTTACAAACGTTTACTCTTAAGCTGATTTCATATTCATACACACACACACATACCTACCTATATATATATATATATATATATATATATATATATATATATATATATATTATAACATTGTGTAGTCGGGTTCTATCCACGCAAATCTTTCTTGTTAACCATATGAAGCTCCATAACCAGAATATTGTCCCAATCACCATTTAACATGGTCTGTGGGTACATTTAATGACAAAATATAGGCTAGCTTAAAAAGTTATTTTTGTTCCCATGGCAAAAACATTTCACCGAGCGATAATGCCGAACATTGTATGTCGCATTAACCATTTGTTGTCGAAACAAAGGCAATGCTAGAAAACCATTTGGGAGGTCATGAAAGAGCCAAGAATCGGTCAATTTAAGAATTCGGTCATGCTCGAAATCCAATGGAGTGCAATTATCATATATAACAAAAACTACGTACACCTCTCGCAACACCATTCTACGCCAAACGCAATCATCAGACGATTAGGGTCATAATCGTCTGATGACAAAAGTTATAAGTCGATGTCGCTAGAGGTATTTTGTTTGATGTTGTTGTTATTTCAGCTTTCGATTGGGTTCCCATTTAAGGTTTCTATATTATCTAGGTATTTAGCACTGTTAATTTTTGTTAAAGTAAGTGTTCCTCGTTCTGGGATGGTCTTGGGCGTCGGTGTCAATTAATACAATGTTGTATACTCCACCTAGTTCTGAGGAGGTCTTTTAGTGATTGCGCCAATTAATGCAATGTTGTGTTGTATTTTCTCTCTCTCTATCTCTCTCTCTCTCTCTCTCTCTCTCTCTCTCTCTCTCTCTCTCTCTCTTATCCGGGTGTCGAAATGTTTTTGATAGCCAAATGTTTTTGGTTCGGAATTAAAAGAGAGATATTAATAAAGAGTATTTTAACCTACTACTTTCTGAAACACGTGGGGATGTACATTTTTAACTCACTCTCACTGGGGAGCAATTTCGCACTCACGAAAATATCACGGCTACATTGTTCGACGTGTAAAATTTAGCTCCCTTAAATCCCTTTTTGCATCCAACATTCCCACGATAGTTTTAGCCAATCAAAATTTCTTTGTTCTTCTGTATTTGACTTCAAAAAGCAAAATGGGGAAGTCAGAGCAGAAATACAATTCTCTAAAAAATAATAGTCTGGTAGACTATTATTTAATAGGGTAAACTTTTGCAGGCTTCGTATAGGGAGAATTTATGTACTTTCCCTTTCATTCCACTTTAGTTTGTTTATTATGATATATATATATATATATATATATATATATATATATATATATATATATATATATATATATATATACAAAAGGTGCTATAGATGAATTGCCGTCGAAATTACGCAAAAATGAAAATAACACTGATATCTCATTTTAAAAGATACATTTACGTATCTTGAAATACTAAATAATAAATTTATTCAATAAAATCACCGTTGACTTCAACCACGGTCTCCAGACAACTTCGGAATTTCCTGCATCTCTGCTGAATGGTCACGTTGTTTAAGTTGGCGAATGTTGCTATAGCCATTGCTTTCAGTTCATCTTTGGTGTTAAAAGGAATTTTGTTGGCCTCTCGCTCAACTGTGCACCACTCATAATAATCAAGGGGGTTGCAGTCTGGGAGGTAGGTGGGCAAATATAAGGAGTGATGTGGTGGCAGAAATATATATATATATATATATATATATATATGGGCAGAAGATCTCATTTTTCAAACATATTTTATTAAATATATCATTATTTTTTATCATGAGCCATTCAAAGTGTCGTATAATGGCTGAGTTTCAAGAGAAAATAAAGACAACAACTGTCCAACAGTCCAACATTTCTTCATTATATTGGTCGTCGGCGATCTAAGCTTTTGGCTCACATGACCCATCATCAGAGTGGTTATGTGGACATGACAACAGAGATGTCTAAGATGACATGCTGTTTTGTTCACATAGAAGTTTGCTATGAGACGATAACGGTTGCAGAATAGCTGACGCAGGTCGCAAATTCGCAACGTGGTTCTATGAAGTCGTACATGACCACGTGAGAGAAAGAAATTTTATCAACCATATGTTTAAATGCATTGTAATATGTTGTGACTAGTTTGAAATGTAATTTAGTTGAGTGTGGATTGCTTTGTTTTAATGTAAATGGCTTCTAATATCTTAAGGTTCTATTTACTGTGTGTATGTGTCAGTATTGTTGTTTTATCGACTAATATTGTACATAGCTATGCTTTGCTAAGAAATGTTGTTTAATGGAAGTAAGTTCAATTTACATGCCCTTTCAGAGATTGTATCTCTGACACTAATAATAAACCCACTACTTACAATGGTTTTACTACAACCACGCTCTCCCGTAGACTGTCTTGTCACCATCTATCTATCTATCTATCTATCTCTCAAACAGAATTTTATGTGTATGTTAATTTTTTTATAGACACTTCAATGTACGATCCACTATGAATTATGGATTACATCCCTATGTATTACAAACTCTACAAGTCGTTGTTATACAAGGGAAGCAGCCAACAATACTTTTTCCATAAGTGAATATAAATGAAATAATTTTGTTTTTTGTTTTGTTTAAAATAAGCGTTTTTATTTTCTTATGTCTGTTTTATCGCTGTTAAAATATTGCATCTTCACGCGTCAAGTTGTTTTGTTAAAGTATCCCGTCTTCACGTGTCAGTTCGTGTTAGCGTGTCATTTTTCAGATATCAGGTGTTCGGACAAAATCATTGACTTACCTTTGAAACGTATAATAGCAACCCTGTTGTTTGACATACTGAACTTTGGTCAGACGCTAGCATTGATTCCTTTCAAAACACTTCCTCTTTTACCGGTAAGTTACAGAAAAATGAGACTCGTAACCTTGTGAACACTTGCAAGTTATACTGGAAAGAAGAAAAAAAAAAAGATTTTTTTCTCTTTAGCCACAGAATATTAAACCAGTAACTTAAGCACTTTTCTAAGTCATCTCTACGAACGATTGACTATGCACTTTATTACAATATTGAAAGTATACGTTTCTATACGCCTTTTAGTGTTTTGTATGTACAATTGTTATTTTATGTACAGTGTAACCCGGATATAAGAGAGTTGTCGGGACCATATAATAAGTCTCTTATATCCGGGTTTCTCTTATATCCGGGTTTGGTCTATTTTGTTTAGGTAAGTATGGCTCTAATTTGGGACCAGAGAAAATCTCTCCTATATCCGTGTTTCTCTTACAGTGTTACCCGGATATAAGAGAGTTATCGTGACCGGAGAAGAAGTCTCTTATATCCGGGTTTCTCTTATATCCGTGTTTGGTCTATTTTGTTTAGGTAAGTATGGCTCTAATTTGGGACCAGAGAAAATCTCTCCTATATCCGTGTTTCTCTTACAGTGTAACCCGGATATAAGAGAGTTGTCGGGACCGTAGAAGAAGTTTCTTATATGCGATTTTCTCTTATATCCGTGTTTGGTCTATTTTGTTTAGGTAAGTATGGCTGTAATTTAGGACCAGAGAAAATCTCTCTTATATCCGGGTTACACTGTACTGTTTTTATTTTACCTTGTGTACACATTTAAGTCGTTGTTTCACTCACCATTATTATTATTCTCCTTATTAATTAGGCGGTTAATTACATGCATATTTTCAGTATCATTAACAGCGCTTCGTCTGTTTAAGATTGAACTACATCCGGCAGTAAGGCCTCTGATCAGAAGCTTTTAAGATGCGTCGAATCATCTTTTAATTGCTGTTGTTCCCAGGGTCCCAGCTATGGGCAAATAGTTACCCCTCAAAATGGGGTCAAAACACTATGAAAATATATTTTTTACAGTGAAAATACCAGAAATACATTTTCATAGTATAAAAATATTACCAGTAATCCATTTTTGTAAAAGAAAATATTGATGCTCCCAAGGAAATTAAATTTTGGTATTAAATAACACATAAAGAAACAACAACGATTTTATTCTGTTTTCAATTAAAATATGTATACTCAATCAGGAAGTAATTCTTTCTTGGTTGGGGGGTGCCTCGGGTGGCTTTGTGGGAGCTCTCGGGGGATCAGAGTTCCAAAGGAAGGGAATACTTTACTTTTTCACGAGTTTGACTGTAATCTTCATCGGAATAAAATCAATTTAAATAGCCTGACATTTTATTGATCTTTTTGTCTGTTGAATTATGCTTCAGTTTATTTAATGATTACTATATTTGACGGCATATAAGACGCACGGGTGTATAAGACGCACCCCAATTTCAGCAGGGCAAATCAAGAAAAAATTAGTAATTAGTAAAATTAGTAAACTTACATGTAGCATTATAAAAAGATATTTTTAGAAAAAAAAAAGTGCGCCTCATACGCCGTCAAATACGGAAGTTATTAATTAAAACAAATTACTCTACATCTATTCAAATTTAAAATTCCATGAACATTTTCTTTTGCTATTAAATTAGTAAAACTCGTCGTTGAAAATAATTCATGTAAATGTATATGTATATGGAGAAGAATGAAAATTTTCAATAATATATGCACATTAATTGGAATGCACATTGTGAGTCGGTCGATCTTCGGTCTTGGAAAGCGGGCTATGACATCTATATAATAAATGGGGATGTCAGTGTGTCACTGTGTCACACTTATTCAACTTTACTCCTAGAGTCCGTAGCCCAATATATGATACCATTTTGGAATTAGGCTGACCCCGTGAACAAATTAAAAACATTCAGGGCCGGCTCCGGACTCGCAATTTTAGATTACCAAGTTTTCATTACTAAGTATTAATCCATGTAAATGGTCATGTACTAATGTGGAGAAAAATAAAGATTTTCAATAATATATGCATATAATTTGGAATGCACCTTTTGAACCGGATAATCTTGGAAAGATGTCATTCCTACATATAGTGAAAAAGGTGTATTGGGCAAAAACGTTTGAGAATCACTGGATTAAAGCGTTCAGTCTGTCAAGTTTTAGGCTTGTCTAACATTGTGTATTTTTGTTTTTAATTGAGTATGATTCAGGAGGCATGGTGGAGTGCCTCCTCTATCCGGAATGGATAGCGGCCCTGGTTGAGGAATCGGAGAGGCGAGTTCGAATTCCAGTCGAATCCATTACATTCACTTACGTGCTAATACTCTGGGGAAAAGTATGAATCCTCTTCTTCTCGCCTCAGGAAACCGGTCTACGGCAGAAAGAAATGGCAACCAACTATGGGCAAAAACCTGCCTCGTCAGTCATGTATCGAAAGATACATGATCGCCAAAGCGTGTATCACGCATGGCACATAACTGACTGACTATTCGGGATAATTTTATAAATGACACAATTTTCATTTGAATTATAGCCTCTTTACATTTTAAAAATTATTAATTATAGACACGAAAATAACTTTTAATTAAGTAAATCGGATTTATTTTGTAACTTCTCACAAATATTTTCATAGTTCCGAACAAGTTACGAAAAGAAATGATAAATTAGCGTATTTACGGCCTTTAAGACACACATGGATATTAGACCCCCCCCCCATCAATTCAGTAGGGCATATTCAGTTAAAAAAAGCAAATATTTAGCGCATTTCTATCAATTGTGGTTGGTAGCGAATTGTGTAACTTAATCTCTTACCGCTTACAACCATATTCTTGACAGTATAATTTTGTAAACTCAACCGTCTACCAAGCAGTCCTACCGAACACACCACAAGTAAACACATTCATCATTGCCTAGTCATTCCGTACATCAACCATGGCTATTCTTCTCAGACAGCGTTTTACGATTACCAGTATTTCCTTCCGGTGACTTCTGTAGCTTTCAGCTGGTACCGACGAACGTCGCCGGTACTTTGTTACGATAATTCCTTTTTCAGTGCCTGTAATAATAATAATAATAATAATAATAATAATAATGTGGCACATGAAGACATCAATAATTCCAGTTGTAGTTGGAGTCCTCGGATTGATCGGAAAACAGTCCGATAGACTCATTGAATGGATTCCTGGGAGCCCACGCCTTAAAGAAATACAAAAGATTCTATATCACAAGTACAGCTCACACATTACGAAGAGCTTTATCTATGCAAAATGTGTGAGCGAAGATTTTTTTTTTTTAATGATCAGTGGAAAATATCATGAAGTCATTTCTGACCTTAGGTTTCTGGTTGGGACCCGGAAGGAAATGTGTTTACAACAAAAATCAAAGGAAATAATAATATTAAAAAATGTTCTTATTTACCTGACCATAAACAGTACGGCATTCTACCCGAGGGATTGACTCCCTGTGAAATCTCTGTTCATGAGCGAGAGTAGTGAGCAGAGCCTCATGGTCAGGTTTAAAAAATGAAGCAGCCCAAGCGACTTGTCCCGACATCCATATACTTAAAATCACTCACAAACGGAGACCGTCTGAACGAATTGGGTTACCGGACTTGAAGTTATTTTCAACTGGACTCTACCAGAAATATTATGCACTGCTTTATCTATGTCATCATATTGCGCACATTTCGCTATGTGTGTGCTTCGTATATCCTTATAGAACTGTTGGTGTCGTGGTGGGTATATTATTGGGATTCGTATCTATTTTCTACAGCGTCATTTTCTTTTCGGCGTGCTGATCTTGACCCCAATAATAATCCATAATAATAATAATTCCGTTTGAGTAAATAATATTATCAATGATTCAAAGTATAAGTAGTGATCATCTGAGGTAAAATCTCTTTGGTTATGAAATTTCACTATGAGATGCCTCAACTTCACAGATAAGACACAAGGGGATTTTAGGGGCCAATTTTTTAGCGAATCGTGAGTCTTACATTGGTCTTTATTTCAACTTGATTTTTTAAATTTTTTCCAGCTGTCGTGGAATTGGTTTAAGCGTTAATCAATCTACTCCAGTCATTAGATTAACCTACCACAGTCTTTGGATTAACCCATCCCAGTATTTGGATTAGCCTACCCTAGTCCTTGGATTAACTTACCCCACTCTTTGGATTAGCCTACCCCAGTCCTTCAATTAACCTACCCCAGTCCTTCGAGTAACCTACCCCAGTCTTTGGATTAACCCACCCCAGTCCTTGGATAAACCAACGCCAGTCCTTGGATTAACCTACCCCAGCCCTTGGATTAACCAACCCCCAGTTCTTGGTGGTAAGTTTTAATTATATGCTTTTTTCATTTTAAAGAAATATCTGCAGTGTTCGGATTTTTGTTGGTTTCACCGTAAAATGGCGAACATGGATTAGTTTAATCAATGATATAACAAGTTGCCTTAAGAACAAATGATATTATTTTTATATCAGATCATTAAACATCATGTTTAAATACAATTTATAACTTATAAATTTGTATTTATTTTTGTGCAACCCTCTTCGGCCACTAAAATTTAAAGACGCAACTTTTTTAAAAGAACCAGTATGAAAAAGGATGAAATAGCATTGCAACACACACACACACATATATATATATATATATATGCAGTCATCTCCAAAAGTATTGGAATGACAAGGCCAATTCCATTATTTTTATTGTTCACTGAAGATATTGGGTTTAAGATCAAAAGATGAATATGGGACAAGAATTCAGAATTTCAGCTTTAATTTCCAGCTTAGGATTTACCAAGTTTTGTATCAGTTCCCTCCATTATTAGGCGAGTAAAAGGTACAGATCGTCTTAAAGTAAATAACATTTAATATTTGGTTGCATAACCCTTGCATGCAATAACTGCTTCAAGCAGGCGATCCATTGACAGCACCAAACTGTTGCATTCTACTTTTGTGATGCTTTTCAGGCATTTAACGCTGTCTTTTTCAATTCTTGTTTGTTTCGGGGGGGGGTAGTGGGGTTAGGGGGCTTCCTTCAGTCTCCTCTCTTCAGGAGATGAAATGTTATGGTCCGGTAATTGACTTAACGTCTAAAACTGTTCCTTTGTTGTGTTGGCAGTTTGTTTTGGGATATTGTCCTGCTGCATGATAAACTTCCTCCTCCCGATTAGTTTGGATGAATTTCTCTGTAAATTGGCAGACAAAATGTTTCTGTAGACTTCTAAATTCATTCTGCTGCTACCATCATGAGTTACATCATCAATAAATATGAATGACTCTGTTCCAGAAACAGCAACACAAGCCCAAGCCAAAGCACTGCCTCTACCATGCTTCACAGATGAGCTTGTATGCTTTGGATCATAATCAGATCCTTTCTTTCTCCACATTTTGGCCTTTCCATCACTTTCGTAGAGATTAATCTTGGTCTAATCAATAAAAAAGAAACTTTCTTCCAGAACTTTTCCCTCTCATCTGCGTACTTCTTTGTAAATTCCAATCTTGCCTTCCGATTCTAATTGCTGACGAGTAATTTGCATCTTGTAGTATGGCCTCTATATTTCTGCTCTCAAAGTCGTCTTCGAACGGTGGATTCTAAAACATTTACCCCTGCACCGTGGAGGTTGTTAGTGATGTCACTGACTGGATTTTTTGGGGGGTGGGGTGTCCTCATAACTCTCACAATGTTGCTACCATGAACTGCTGTTGTTTTCCTTGGACAACCTGTTCTATGTCTGCTGCTCCACCAGTAGTTTCTTTCTTTTTCGGGACCATTTCAAATTGTTGTATTGACGATGCCAAATGCTTCACCAATGGCTCCGATCGATTTTCCTTCTTTTCTCAGCTTCAAAATGGTTTGCTTTTCTCCCATAGACAACTCTCATCTACATGTTACTTATACTTTTTTAACAGGAAATAGAGACTTTACAGATGAAAACCAAGACTAAAACCAAAAATAGACATTGCGATATATATATATATATATATATATATATATATATATATATATATACATACACAGAGCAAGTGCATATCGTAATAAACATTGCATGATAATTCAGTTTCACGCTTCAATGCTTTCTTCAGACCAAGTGTCATTAATCCTTTATCGAGCTGTATATACCATCAGTATATATATATATATATATATATATATATATGTATATATATATATATATATATATATATATATATATAGGAAGCAGAGAGAGAAATGTCATACCTACATTCCATATTACAGCTTCATCTGTCACCCCTGCATAAGAGAGTGTCATGCAAGGATTTGTCAGTTAAGCCACTCCAAACGCTGCTCGCAAAAGGACAATGTTTAACTAAAAACAAACCTATTTAATTTCGTTTGCATGGGACTTGCAGTTACTCGGATATTCACATTTTAAATTATTTCAATTTTATTGGAGATAACCGTGTATATATCTTGTCAATCATTAGTCATCGATTCTCGATCATCAACTTTAAACGGCAATTGATGTTTCACTGGAAATCAGCAGATATTGTCAATTGATGACAAACTATTATCCAATGATGCGGACATCATTCATTCATGCTTTGTGTCTAAATGACTAACTAGAAACTCTAGGACTCATGCCGTTACGTCATTGCCTGCTGTATGTGTTTGCAAATAAAGCTGGTGGAACAAACCAAAGAGGGTGCTATGCCTGCATGTAGAATTCTCGAATAGAAAAGAGGTGACAATGGTGGCAAAGAATACACCGTTCCATTGTGCATAGACTTGTTCAAGAAGGATCATACTGTTAAATTTTTTTTGGTTACTTAACATTTGTTTGATATTATAATGAAATAGTGTTAAAATAACATTTTTAAAATTATTGAACAAAATTTAAGTAAAAGTAAGCATGAAATCTACCGTTTAAAAGATGAATATTTCTCTTTTTTTACACATTTGACTAAACTTTATCTGCTGTCTAATATTTAAGAAAGAATAAGCATAAAGTCTACTCTTTAAAAGAATTAATTTTTCTCTCTTTTTACCTATTTCGATGTACAGATATGAGTAAATTTTACGCACCGTCTAATATTTAAGTGAAAATAAGCTGAAAAATCTACCTTTTAAAAGAATGAATTTTTCTTTATACACATTTGGCGTACATGTCGGGGTAAATATGCCGTTTAATTTATGAGTAAAAATAATAATAAAATCTACCCTTTAAAAAGTCGCATTTTTATCTCTTACATATTTGGCGCACATTTCAGGGTAAACTCTACCCGTTGTATAATATTTATGTGAAAATAAGCTTAAAATCTAACCTTTAAAAGGATGAATTGTTATCTCTTTTTACACATTTGGCGCACATTTCAGGGTTAACTCTACCCGTTGTATAATATTTAAGTGAAAATAAGCATAAAATCTACCCTTTAACATGATGAATTTTTATCTCTCTTTACACATTTGGCTTACATGTCCGGATAAATATTACCCGCCATCTTATATTTAAGTAAAAATAAACATAAAATCTACCCTTCAAACGATGAATTTGTATTTTTAACACATATTGGCTTACATGTCCGAGTAAACTTTACCCTCCGTCTAACATTTAAGTGAAAATAAACATAAAATCTACCCTTTAAAAGACTAATTTTTCTCTCTTTTTACACATTTCGCGTAGATGTCTAGGTAGACTTTACTCGCCGTCTATTAATTAAATGAAAATAATTAAAAAATACCCTTTAAATGAATTAATTTTTATCTCTTTTTACATATTTGGCGTACATGTCTGGGTAATTATTACTCTAATATTTAAGTAAATAATAAAATGTACTCTTTAAAAAGATGAATTTATATTCCTTTTGATACGTTTGGCGTACATGTCCAGCTGGACTTTACCCGCCGTCTAATATTTAAGTGAAAAAGAAAGGAATTTTTCATCTGCACATCTCCTTTGGCGTACACATATACATTATCCACCGTAAGTGTTATGGTTATTTTCTAAACGAGGCTTAGATGTGGCACAAGGCCAAAAGTAGGAAGCACTTAGTGAGGATCGAGCGCGACAAGCTTCCTAACCATTACACCATGCCGAGGTCTCCTTGTCTTAGTGTTATGTTTTAAAATAAGAACAAGATCAACTAAATGTAAAAGTTGTGTACTGATTTCAGGCAGATTTGGGGTTCAAATTAAGTGAAGGTAGAATTTGATCTCAAGTTACAATAATTAAGCCTGTCATCTATTTTTCAAACGTTTCAAAAATCGTCTGATTTAAAAGATCACCAAAATCTCATGTTGCATCTTCCATCATACCTGGAATAATTTCCATCGATTCTATATCGAACGATTCACAACAGGTTGCTTGTTCCTAATTTTCATAATCGAGTCCTGAAGTTGAATGTATAAAAGGATATTGTGCAAGCATTGCGACAAATGACTGTAGAACCCTAACAAAATAAATAAAAATGAGAAGTTTTGTATGGCCACCTATTATCAGATGAAGAGCCTTGGGAAATTACATTAGCCTGGGTAGACATGATCGGGTACCCAGTATAAAAAAAAAGAAATACTGAAATTTAAAAAAATGAAATAAAGCTCTATAGAATGCATATTCATGAGAGCGGAAGAGCGGTTTATTTTTTATTCATGTGATGAATCCATTACTGGAATGCTTCCGGTGGTTTTTCTTTTTCAATGGCTCACATTCACATCGCCAAAACAAAATATATACTAAGACATAAGGTTATACAGACAAGGGTTTGAATTTATTTATCCCCCTCTTTGTCTAACTATCCCCTCTCTTTCTCTCTCTCTCTCTCTCACGCATATACATACACTATATATATATATATATATATATATATATATATATATATATGGAAAGAGAGAGGAAGTGCCGAAAAGTTCTCGACGCAACTCACTTCACAAAATCAGACCAAGTGACCAAACATCGAGAACTTTTCGGCACTAGTACACATGTGTATAAGAATCTCTCTCTATATATATATATTAATAAATATGCATATTATCCCTCACTGCTAGCACGATTCTGAGTTTCATGCATAACGCAATCTCCAAGGGCTGATTATGAACGGACCATTAAACAACATGGCCTGACGATTGCGTTGAGGCAGTCGACACGCAGTCACTGACTGTGTACGACTTCTGTCGAACACTCTGCTTTGGCAAAGAGGAAGCCGGACGAAGCTTTGCCGAAGGGCAAAGTTTCGTCCGGGGAGGTAGACAGATCCCGAACTCGCTTATGCAGGTTCTAAGGGAATATTTTTTGGCCGAGCCTACGGTCTCGAAGAAACTCACGTTAAACTCGGTCATGTGCCACATACATCCTTCGTCGGAGGTGGTGGGGACTGTTAAATATTGATCATTAAATAATTTGAATTATAATATATCTATTTATCATAATGCTGGCGTAGTTATATATTATGTTGGGATGACAGTTTTTTTATTTTCTAAAATGATATTTTGCTATTAAAATAAGCGAGATTTATATATATGTATGTAAGAAAAAATGAATTAAAAAATTAAAATTGAAAAACTAGTTATCTTAAAACACTTAATCTATCTAAATGAGAACAAGTATTTTCCCTTTAATTAAAACTTTTTTCAGAAATTAAAATATAAATATGTACAACTCAAAAATGAATTTTTTTAATTTAATTTTTTTTTCTTACATACATATATAAATCCCGCTTGTTTTAAAGAAGATTGTGTTGGACATGAAACTCCGAGTCGTGCTAGTAGTGAAGAATAATATGTATATTTATTAATATATACATAATAGCTCAGTTATATTACATTGAACAGTTTTATTAACATCAGTATTGCGACGTATCATAATTATATTCATAAGAACACACACACACACACACACACACACACACACACACACACACACACACACACACACACATATATATATTATTATATTGGTAAACTAAATTAAAGATTAGGTTAAATTTATATATATATATATATATATATATATATATATATATATATATATATATATATATATATATAAATTTAACCTAATCTTTAATTTAGTTTACCAATATAATAAATAAATTACTTTCATAAATTAATTTTAAATATTAAAATAGATGTTATTGTTATTTTTTTTTTTATATATATATATTGTGGAAATACAATTAGTCGGGTGAATAAACTATTAAAATTTTAAATATTTCTTTATGTGCTAGATAAATATGTTTATTACAATAATAGTTATATTTAGTCCTGAAACTATTTACTTAAAAAATTAAAGATTTAAGTTAATAAAAACAAATTTTTTCAGACATCGAATTTTCTATCAAACATTGTAAACTATCTTTTACATAATTTTGTTAAAACAAAATTATAACAACTCCATCTCTTCCCCCCCCCATCTCTCTTTTTACCATAAGACTCACTTGTATACATTTTCTACAATTCATTTCCGTTTTATTAACCATCTAAAGAGGTCAAGGTTCTCTCACTCCTCCTACTCCAATATAAAACATACTTAAGAGAGATATAAAATTAACCGCTCCCTATACTTTATATTGTCTGTTTAACTACCACTCTCAACCCCCTCTATTAAATTACAAAAATTACACTACCCACCCATTTCTAATCCCATTTTTCCTCTCAATTCGTTGTTGGAAGTTTTACCTGATGATCCTGAATCCTTAAAAAAGGATTTAGGTGAAATAAATTATCGTAATGGTACCTTAAAGTGGTTTGTTTTTCATTACATATATATATATATATATATATATATATATATATAGATAGATAGATAGATAGATAGATATATAGATATAATAGCAGATGACTGTTTAAATATGGTCACTTACCTTTGATTTCGGAGTGTATCAATGACATACCCTTAAAGCAGTGGTTCCCAATCGATTTTGAGTCATGCTCCCCCCCTGTAATATTTAATTATTACATATTCAAAATTTTACTGCAATTCACATGAAGGAAGCTTAAAAAGGCCATTAACTTCATCTCTAAACAAGCCACCATGGTATCCATAACAGAGAAAAAATTTTAAAAACAAAAAGATAGTTAAATATATATAGTTTCAAATCATATAATAGAGAACCGAAAGGTAGAAATATAAAATATTTGAATGAAATCTTATTCTGTAATATACTTTGATCATTTCAATCATGAAATAATAATGCAAAATGAAATTTGAGCTCATTACAAAATGACTGTTAGTGAGATGTGTCATGCCTGCTACAGATAGATTTCATATTAGGCACCAATTTAGTCAGCTTAAGCCTCAAGTCTCCTCATTTAGTGATATCCAGTCAATTTCTTTTCTTCAATAACAAATCATATTCAACACTAGAGTCACATTCAGCTAAATATGAAGATGGAAATGGTAACAAGTTAATGTTAATAACTGTTAGTAATTCATTCTCAAATTCCCACCTTATTCTGTTGGCATACTAAACCAAAGGGTGCACACCCTACGCATGCCCCACCAAAATATTACCATGCCCCACCGGTGAGGCATGAGATCTACATTGAGAATTAATGTCTTAAAGGAAACAATCCATATTTTCTGCGAAGACATGAGAGTATTCGCATAATATATCAAAAGTCTAATAAAAAATGTATCGGGACTAGTGCTATAAAAAGAAAAACTACAACACATTTCAATTCGGCCTTTAATCTCCTTCAAAGTAGCCACACACTTTATCCACCGTCGTTTCCACTGATGGAAGTATTCCTGGAATACCTTTTTGGAGGTTAACGTAGAGCTTCTTATATATATATATATATATATATATATATATATATATATATATATATATATATATATGAATTACATAAAAATGAAACTCTATTATCCCATTCAGATGGCCATTTCACCCGCTGGATATTCATCCTGGAGCTTGTCAATGCAAAAACGTTAGTTAAAAAACTTCTTTTTAAACAAACGTTTTTGCATTGAGAAGCCCCAGGAAGAATATTAGATTACTTACCAACGGATTTTTTACCTATATATATATATATATATATATATATATATATATATAGCCGCATCCCTCTAGTAACTACATTCAACCCCACTCTGCTCCCACTATCCCAGATAATCAAAATTCGCTGGGAAATACTACATCTCAAACCAGACCTAAAAAAATTGTTTGAGGAACCCGGCTTTCTAGCATATTGTAGACCTAAGAACCTAAAGGAAATTATAGGTATTAACCACATTTCAGAGGATAAGGTAATCCGTAATAAACTAACAACAAAAACAACAGGATTTTCCCAACCATGTAACTACAGAAGGAGCTTATGCTGTAACCACATTAGACATACCGATTCATTCACTAGATCAGTTACTAAATTTACTTTCAAAATCTACGACGACTCTAACTGTAGAAGTCATAACATAATTTACCTCCTAGAATGCACACTATAGAAAATAGAAAACAGAAACAATATGTAGGAAAATCTGAATGGCCCTTTCACTACAGAATTAATAATTATCGCAATCGAATTAAATCGGCTCCCCATGAAAGATTATTACCTGTAGAACATTTCCGCCTGCAAAAACACGATTTTAAAACCCATGCCAAATTTGCTAAAATTGAGAAAATAGAAAAGTTCAGAGCAAATAACATTAGCAAAATTTTAGAAGATTTTGGATTCTGCGCCTAAAAACGATCCATCCAAACGGGCTTAATCACAAATTTAACATAAAATTAATATATAACCCCACAAATCAGGCCCTACCCACATTTCTCACCCACACGAGACATACATGTTTGCAGAATTGTTGAGCCCTCCCACTTATACACACACCCATACTAATATACAGACTTACACACATACTCACTCCCTAATGAGCTAAATGGTAACACACACACACATACTAATATACACACTTACACGCATCATACTAGCTGCAGACTAGAGACAAAAGTTCATTTTCTCCATCAAGTCATTCATTTCTGTAGTTCACCGCTGCTAACAAGCAGTAATTTTTTTCTTCTGATGATGGCCATGCTGGCCGAAACTAGTCGAGGAATCTAATTGAAGTAATAAAAACGAAAGAATATTAATATACAACCCAGTGTGTCTGAAAATTTTAATTTTTAATATTTTTTATTGTTAAAAAAAAAAAATATATATATATATATATATGTATTATACAATACATACAAATATAAGTTATATTAACAATACATAAAATAGTTTTACTAAAATTTTGCTGCTTTCCTGCGACTTAAGTTTCATATGCACGCGCATTTATTTGCCAGCAGTCAGTCAGGTGTTTGAAAAGTATATATATACATATATATATATACATATACATATATATATATATATATATATATATATATATATATATATATATATATATATATATATATATATATATATGATAGAAGTAATAGATTTTTTTATTTATTAATCCGTAAGATTTTGTCATTTTAAACGTTATTTTTACTGGATACCCATATTTGAGTAGATGCGCTTATTTATTCAACTGTATATTTATTTGTTTTCGTTTACCGATCTGAATGTTCGAGAAATCTTATTAAAGAAAAACATGCCGGCGGGGGGAGGGCATCTTTTCCTTTAATAAGATTTTTCGAATATTCCGACCTTATATTGGGTGAACTTTAGTAAAAAAAAATAATAAATAAAATAAAATAAAAAAAACAATAAATAAAATACCTAGATGTGTATTCGAAAATGAAAGAGATAAACTTCTTTGGGAATTTTGACATTCAAACGAGTCATCCAGGCCAGGTCAGAGTATATAAATGGAGGATTTCGCACTTGCAGTAGACCAAAGAACAGAAGATGAAAGGAAAGAGAAATATTTCGAACTCGTCAGGAAGCCAATGAAGTTATGGTCCATGGAGGTCACAGTCGTTATGGGAGTAGCACTGAGAACGTTCCACAAGAGTTTAGGGAAAATAACTGAAAAAGTCGAAATCAAGTAAAGAACTGGAACCATCCAGACGACAGCATTACTGGAAACATCTTGAGACATCTAAGAAGAGTGCTGGCGAATTGTGGAGTCTTGTAGTCACTAAATCTTCAGTGTAACCTGCTGGTTTGATAATAATGGTAACTGAAAAAAACATTTAAGCAAGGAGAAAGTAGAAATAAAAAAAAAACATTTATGAACAGCTGTTGCAGGAATAAAAATAATCTTGCAATAAAGGGAGAAATAAATTAAATGCGGAATCATTTATTGCAATAAAAGAAATGTGTCATTACAATGAAGAGGAATAAATTGTCAATGATGAAACATACATTTTTTAAATATTTTGCGCCCGAGGATGTGCAGGTAGCGTAAAGGATATCAGCTCAGAAATTAGAATTATCAAACCGACTTAAAATTTGGAGCTAGACTGTGGCTTTCACTTTTTGTACTAATGCTCTTGGAAGAGGCATGAATGCGTCTCTTCTGCTCCTTCCTTGTATGGTTTAAATAACAAAGCAGGCTTGACTCTCCAGTCCAAGAGCAGGAATACTTTGAATTCAAACTGTGGAGTTGTTAGCGGAAAACAATTACATTTATTTCCAATGACTGCATGACAATTCTCAGAGAACAAGGAACAGGAATCTATGGAGATTCATAATCGTCCGTGTTCGAAAGAGAAATGACCTTAAAAAGAAAAGCCTCTCTGCCAGCTCAAATACGTATTTCCTATCAGTATCTGATAGCAGCGTTCAGCTTCATCAAATCTGTTTCGACTTGAAAACACTGCAAATCAATATGATTTCTCATCTTCAGTATGACTGCTCGTTTCCGGGCTTGCCCGTCTGTTCAGACCTATTTGTGTTTCTTCAGGAATAAATAAGTTCGCCTATCGTCCGGTTCACATTCCTCCGCCGTCTTTTGAACAGGAGTCGTAGTTTATACATTGTTTCATGCTTAGAATTGGGTTGTCAGTTCCTTCTAATGTCTTTGCGTTCTCTTTCAGTCCCAGTAGCCCCTTGTGGCTTGGTGGAATTGATTAAAAGAAAACAAAGACGCCCCCTGTCACAGATCCAACCTGTGCTTGATACTGCAACTAGGCTGAGTGGATCTTAGTTACAGTTCAAACATGTGCTCCACCTGGGACACATTAGTCAGTCAGTTATGTGCCAAGTGTGATACACGCTTAGGCGATCATGTATCTTTCGATACAGGACTGACGAAGCAGATTTTTTCCCGCAGTAGGTTGCCATTTCTTTCTGAGATAGACCAGTTTCCATCTAAGCCCATAGAATCCGGTCTGTGTTACTATTTATCCGTAGCTGGGGAGAGAAGTGTATTAGCAATAATGTAATGGATTCGACTGGAATTTGAACTCGGCTCTCCGATTCCTCAATCCGAGCCGCTATACATTACTCCACCGTAGCGGTTTTTAATTCAGAGTTATCCTTCTCTTATACTGGTTGCATACAACAGTTATAAAGCTCAGTCTGCTCTACTATACCACAGCTGGGAAATAAGAGATGGGTTCATGCCTTTCCCAAAGCGATTTCTGTAACGATACCGAATGGAATTCGAACTTGGTTCGCTGATATCAGTGTTTAAATCTAGATAAATGTTAATGCTTCTGTAGTATCGTATGGAAATTAGATAGACAAGTATAAATAGAGAACAACTGGCGAACATGGGGAGAGCTATATCTAGCAAACCCGGTTGCTGCTCAGGACACGGAGAACTGTACTACGACTACTACTACGCTGAGTGACATCCAAAACATAACAGTTTCGAATACTGATTTTTAGACATACAAAATCTCTCTCTTCGAAGAATAGCATCAAGTATTATTGTTCTATTCGACATTGTTCTAGGTTTCTATAAAAGAAAAGCTGATTTGCAAGTATAAATAAATGCTTATTGTGTCAATGCCTCTATATTTGAATTTGATAGAATAAAACAATTCATATATTTCTAATGAAAGACATGTCTGCACTTCGAAAATTTACTTTTTGCAGCATTAATTTTTGTATTTTTTCAATTACTTTTTTTTGTTTTTTTTTAATTTTTCGGATATTTCATTTCACGTATTCACATCAAAATATACGCCATTGGAAAATCGGTTGCGATCGCCGTTCAAGAAAATAATTCTCCATCCAATAAATGAAAAAGAATTCATTCTCGCGTAGCTTTCATTTTGTTAATGTTAAATGACTAATTCGGTAACCACATATAAAACGAATGTACAGCGTGAAAAACGTTAACCAAAAAAAAAAAAAAAAAAAAAAAAAGCATCTATTGGTTTACTTTTTGTGGTTAATTTAACGTTTAATTAAATTACAAGCATTTGGTTCTGACATTATTCAAAAAGGTTGTTTAATACGACAGCTGTCGTATCAACGTTTATTGTCAAAATGGGCGTATATCAGTTCATTGATTCTTATATTGAATGTAAAAAAATCATGAACATTTGGGGCGTATTATGCTTTCTTTTTTAAAGTAAAAATGGGACTCAAACACAAAAAAAAAAAAATGTAGATTATATTATGAATGCTAGTTGTGCGGTTTCGTAACATTTATTGGCTCGGAAACGGAGCCAGCGATCCGAGTTCAGTTTCCGTCCTAGGTTGCTGCATTTACTTTCGCGTTAATGTCCAGGTAAAGGCACACATCCATTTCTACTCTCACCATCCCAGCTACATATTAAATAGCAGGATAGATTGCGTTCTATAGCCTTGGATGCCAACCAGTCTCAGAGAAGAATTCTTAATTCCGACGAGAAACTAACATATCTTTACTAAAATGCTATGGCAATTCACATATATTAGAAAGAAAGAGGCTATGGAGAGCCATGATCACTTATTTCCTGAAGGGATATATCATTAAAAATACGAACCTTCCAGGTATGACTTGTGCTGCTGATTCATCTCTGAAGCCAGTTAAAGATGGCGGACAACACATGTAAAATCGTCCCAACAATAAAAAAAAAACTTTTTTTTTATTTCTTTTATAGCAGACTGTGGTAATAACTCGTCACTCGTTTTTGAGTATGCTAGGATGGCTAGCTAGTCCCTGCCGCATACGGCTTCTCAGGCACATTAATGTTTTTTTTCAATACCTACAGTCAACCAAAAATGATGCTGAGTGAATGTTAATTACAGTTTCTGTGGGATCAGTAGTTGAACAAAGTCAGTACGCTTAAACTATCGGTCATGATGACTTGCGACTTCGCTATTGACAAACAACTTCATCTCTCTAATTTCAATCACAAGACTTGAATCAAACCCATGGTTCTCAAGTATTTCGCAACGGAACTGCAAGAAACCTGGTTTCATGGTTGGAATGCTAACGCTGTAACTGACTATTATATCATTATTATTCTTTTATGTGCTGTGTGCTTTCAGGATGTAGGCGATCATGGCCTTCCACATTTTCCTGCCCCTTGTCGCTCTTAATAAATATTGGATTCCTGCTATTTCTCCCAAACCCTATTCTGACATCCATTTTTCAAGCTCATCATGTACGTTACGCACTGCTTTCCTCTGTCTATCTTTCCTGAATCGGCCGTGTGCGTATCAGATTTTCCGAGCCCTACTTCCTCTTTACGTGCCCTAAAAATGTCAACTGCCTCTTCCTGATGTTAAGTATAAGTTTTCTTTTTGTTTCCATTTTCTCCAAAACCATGTTGTTGCTCAGATATTCGGTCCATGGTATCCTCAGCATCCTTCTGTAGAACCATATTTCTGTCGCTTCAAGCCTTTTCTTCATCTTTGAGGAGATTGTCCGACATTCGCTACCCTACAGGATAACAGATATCACCTAACTGTAATAATATATGGCATTTTTATGTTTGTGTGTGAAAGAAAGAAAGAATAAGATGATAAAATATTCTTAAACTGGTTTAATTTTCAAAGTTTGAGCGTTATTTTCTAATTGTGTTCTTTTATATTTAAATGTACGAATTTACAGGATTTTTTTGTATATTTTTGAATATGTTTCTGGTTATTGACTGAACCATGTCAACTGAAAGCGCAGAATTTTCAAACGTTGAATTTCAGACGACCTTGAAGTTCTTGCATAAAAACTTATCCAAAAGAAAGCTTGGTAAGGTACCCCACTCGTGTGTAAGTGCATTTGGAAGTTCGTGGCCAAATTATGAAAAAAGTACATTTATCTTTCAATATAATCTCTTTCTGTGTCCATGGACTTAATTTATTGATAAATATTATTGAGATAGTTCGGACATAATACAGTGAACATTTCACATCAGAATTCAAATTTTTGTGTGCATTTCCGGTCCTTACTGTTTCAGCCAGCCTTGGAGTTTACCAAACTATATATATATATGTGCGTGTGGGTGTGTGAGAGTGAGTGAGTGTATATATATATATATATATATATATATATATATATATATATATATATATATATATATATATTCATGTATATATATATATATATATATTCATGTATATATATATATTCATGTATATATATATATAAATTCATGTATATATATATATAAATTCATGTATATATATATATATTCATGTATATATATATATATATTCATGTATATATATATATATATATCTCGCGCGCGCCTTATATATATATATATATATATATATATTCATCTATATATATATATATATATATTCATGTATATATATATATATATATATATATATATATATATTTATATTCATGTGTATATATATATATATATATTCATGTGTATATATATATATATTCATGTATATATATATATATATTCATGTATATATATATATATATATTTATATATATATATATATATATTTATATATATATGTATATACATATTCATATATTCATATATATATATATATATATATATATATATATATATACATACACACACCAAGGATCTTTGTTAAAATCAACCGACATTATCTGAGTATTTGTCCTTTTTTTTAATATATTTTCTAATCTATTTGAAATTACGAAAATAGTATCCAGTTATTTTTCCTGTTTTGTTGTGGTACTTTCAATTGTATATATATATATATATATATATATATATATATATATATATATATATATATATATATAAGACAAATTCTAAGGAAAAACGTTTATTTTCATGTATAAAACGCACCTGATTTTAGAGCAAAAAAATTTCCAAAATACTGTGCACGATGTGGCTTTATTTAGACAATTAATAATAAACGTGCTTGCGTTAGTAGATTTTGAGGAAATCTCGAAAACTCTAGAACTTAAAGTGATATAATTTCCTCAACTTTTCATATTGAACCCTTTTTTTATTTGCTAAATGCACAGCTTTTTTTTTTTTTTTTGTTAGAAAATTTGATTCTGGATGACATGGCCCTCTGTGACAGAGCTTCACACAGTTCTTGAGATATTCTTCAATTTTGGTACTAGCACAATAACTTCCATTTTCTCTGACGGGTATCTCTTGTAGACAATAGGTGGTGATAATACCGTGTAGTTTGGGAATCATGCCAGTGGCATGACCCTCAATCCACTTTGAGTGGGCATCCACATCTGGCCATGTTAACACCTACTCAAACTTATTTGAATATTACAGTGTAACCCGGATATAAGAGACCCGGATATGAGAGAAACCCGGATATAAGAGATATTTTATCTGGTCCCAAATTAGCGCCATACTTAACTAAACAAAATAGACCAAACCAGGATATAAGAGAAACCCGGATATAAGATACTTCTTTTCCGGTCCCGACAACTCTCTTATATCCGGGTTACACTGTATTACAGATTTACTTCCCTTTGTTGCAATACTCCATTAGATAGATATTTTATCTCCGATCAACGAATAAATCCAGTTTGTTCCGACTTTTTCCGTTTTGAGTTCTGGAAAAATTGTTTTGAGTTCTAAACTAAACGAAGCATCCATTTGGACACTATTTTGGATGAAAAATCTGCATCTTATACGCACAAGATGGCGGTATTTCTTTTCGATCTCAAGGTACTGACACAGTCGAATTTCGAATGCTACCCGAGGGGACGGAACAAGACATTTCAGCTTGGTGTCGGCCAGTGTTACTCTTAGATTCTACAACTCACTCTTTAAAATCTTCTAGTTTTAAATGTTAATTTTAATTTCCCACTTTTACCAGTATTTAGCGTAAATCAATCGACTAACTAATCTATTAGTTTGGTGCAAAAATAATGACGTAATAACGTCAAAAAACGACATTATTACGTCATTATTTTTGCACCAAACTAATATATGATAAATGGATTTTACATTTTACTGTACCAAGTTCCATGTTGTTGCGAATCTGATCACTGCTGGTTTCACTTGTTACAATTTGTACATTGTTGAAGAAGCGTTATTCTCTCCAACTATATTGAATCTTCTAATAGAAAACAGCGTTTCTGTTTTCATTCTAAATTCCAGTGTACTGATGATATTGGGGGTTATATTGACGACATAGGTATTCACAGCTCCGTAAAAATGAGCTTGAACAAAATTATCAACATTCTTTACCAATTGTTAGACCTTTCCAAGACAAAACAATGATCTGGAATGAAAGCAATGATGGCACTTACCCTGACGCCATCATAAATATTCAAGATGTGGAATTAGTAAATATTAAATCCTTCAAATACTTTGATGTATGGATTAGTTATAACAAATGTAGTATATGAGATAAGTAAATTGAACATAGAATAGGCTGCGCTAGGGGTAGTTTTGTCCCATGCCACAAGATGTTACAAAACCAAAACATTAACCGAGGAACTTGAGTCATATTTTTAAATAACCTCGTCATATGGTTGTCACTGATGGCGCCAACTAGTTCAGAAATATCTAAACAATCAGCTATATACAAAGTTTTTCTCAGATCAATGACTAAAAATGGCTTCAAGACAATAAACATCTTAAAGACTATCCTTCATTTTATTAGCCAAATAAAAAATCCCTTATAGACTTCCGACTGTGACAACTAAAATGGATAGAACGTGTAACTAAAAAGGAAAATAATGACATAAGCCAGATTTTAACTTTCCACTCTACTTTAAACAAAATGTTAGGAAGGAAACTCCCATCAATACTAGAAAAGGCGATAAAAGTTTGTAGACTGGAAAATCTTTGTCTCTTGAAAACTATTTTAGGAGAAAGATTTTATAAATTTTAAGCCAGGATAACGGTAATTCTTTAGTGAATGAATGCCGAATGTTTTTTGTATGGAAACGGTTGATCTCACCATTACGTGTCTTTCGAAATAATACGGGATTCTGTCTGTTCTGTCAGTTTCTCTGGATATTACTCATTTTATATCTGTGATTGGATATTATATCCATATAGTCACATGTTGTTTCCATTGTTACTTAAGATGTTGTTTGACGATAAAAGTGAATTCCGTATGGGACATTTATGTTGTAAATCGGACACATTTTAAATATGTTGTGGATGGCCTAACAATTAGCAACAACAAGAATCGAATCGGCCAAACACGGCCAAACACGTTCAAACTCCACCTAGGAAAATTTGTTTTCACATCGCACTAATGTCTTCGGGAAAGTTATGAACCCATTTTTAAATTACCTTGAGAGAAAGAGAAATTACTCTGTATGGCACACTGACAATCATCCTAGTAGTCAAACAACCATTGTTTGATTCTAAGAACTGTCACATTTTAAAAGAGTGAATTGTTTTCAGTTTTATGCTTATTTTCAGTGCTTTGGTTACTAATGGCTGACTTGCAATCTCGTATTATCTCGTAAGATGCATACACCCCATAGAAAAACACTGGTAAAATAGAGAGAATTTCGTATAATTTCGTAAAATGTGTAATCTCCATAGAAACTGACAGAATAGACAGAACTTCGTATTATTTCGAAAGACACATAATCCACATAGAATCTGGTAGAATAAACAGGTCCACTTTGAATATAGGTGTTACGTTTTAAAGTTCAAAATAGAGTAACATCGGCAGTTTTAGCTGTGGTAGGGGTGGTAGGGATGTTAAATATCCAAAACATTTTTATCAAAAGAAGTTGTTTTATCCAGTCGATTATTTTGCTTTATTTTCAAATTATGAGTTTCCTTTACTTATAAACTACATTATTCCAACATTAAACGCGTTAAATTTTAAAAGTATGAACAAGAAACGAGTAGCCGGGTATATATTTTTCCGTATATATGAAAAAGATCTATTAATTTGGCTTCAACTGAGACTGCCTTGTGACCGAGGTAGTTGCGCATTTCCTGTGTTTATATACTTCCGTATTCGAACCTAAATTGTGAATACTGATTTCTATGTTGGAAGGAGTTCCTGACCATGCTTCTCTTATTTGGACTTATGTTGAACTAAGCATAGGAAATATCAATAACTCGGTTCGTATAGTTACTTGGGATTATTGAAACACGACAATGAAAGTCTTTTTCATGCGCCTGTATTGATTTGAAAGGAGTTTGGAAAATATATATTTGCCTTTCGCTGATCTATTTCTGTGTAGCAGAGAGGAGGGCAACAAAAAAATTCCAAAATTCTAGGACATTCCGGGATGGACTGTATGAAAAAAAATACTGAGGGATGAACGTCCGTAAATCACCACCATCGCCAACTCAGATGTACACCACCATCACAACCAACAAGAACAACAACAAAGACAATAATAATAATAATAATAATAATAATAATAATAATAATAATAATAATAATAATAATAATAATAATAATTAGTAATAGCAGCAATATTAGGAGTTATTGTTATTGTTGTAATCCAAACATGTGTCATGTGTTGTCGCGTGGCTGCCTTTACCGTGGTCACGTGACTGGCATACCAGACCAAAGGTTAGTGGCATAGGCCGACACACACCAGTAATACCCCAGTTTTTTTCTCAATCTCCCCTTCTCTTTTCCATCTGTGTGTGTTTGTGTGTTTGTGTGTGTTTTGTGTATGTTAGGTGTGTGGGTGGGTGTGCAATCGCGCGTACATGTTTGTGGTAAAGGGTTTGAAACGACCCATTTATACACAAGCAGAAGCGCTCGTCATAGTACACGTGTTAAGTGGACGACTGGGAGCCACCCTTATGTCTTCGTAAGGGAAGGGGTTAAGATAGGCACTCATCAGCCACAGAAGGGGTGGAGGGTTTTTTGGCAAAGATTTGGTCAATTCAAAGCCGTCGAATTTAAGTAGAATGCCAGGTGGAGGCATTCATTCCACAACCAAAGCATTTTTTTTTTTTATTCGTCTTTATTTTACCTCCCACCCTCATGACGGACAGCCTTTCTTTTTGGAAGAACTATGCGAACAACGCAAGAAGAACGGGTGCCCCCCTGCCTTTCACGCTCGTCAGTCGGATATTTGTCCTATTTTATCGCAAATCAAAAATTCTTCCAACTCAAGATATGCCGCTGTTCGAGTTATTGTTTTTGTCTGAAAGAATCAGATATGGTCAGGCGTCACGGATTTTTCTTGCTCTCTTTGCAAGGCTCATCTTAAATATCTACTGTGGAATGAAAACGATGACAATACGTATTGACCAACTAATCTTACCTCTTCGCAAAAGTATGCGACCCAGCTGTGACCAGAAAAGTAATGGCGAAAAAAAAAATATGTTGAGTTAGTCTACAATATAAATTCTGGCAGAATTTTTTTTTTTTTTTTTTTTTACACTATATTAGATCTTATTCTCTACGGAAAGTTGCTCCCTGTCTCGAGGTTTTATTTTTCTGAATGCTAAGTTGAGAAGGATAAATCTTGCCGGACATTGCTTACGCCATCCAGAAGAAACTGAATCAAAAACTCGTTTTATAGCAACCATCTACAGGACTAAAGAAAGGGACCTGGCAAGCCGTGAGACCCCCAGATATACTTATTTACCTTGAGCTACTTGATAAAATCTAAAGAATCAGCAATAAGTTTGCCTCTCTGTGTCTTTTTAATAAATATGTTCAGGATAATTATTCGAATGAGCTCTTCGCTATGGTGTTTTTGATTTAAGCGCAGTACTACATTGGCATCGAGATCTCATCAATTTACAGTTCACTAACTAGATGTAACGGTAAATTATATGCTAACAGTTTCTTTTCCCGAAATTCTCGCTATTAGAACCCCCTTCCGGTTGCATGCTTACCAACCAAATATAATCCGGAAAAATTAAAATGTAATGTCAGTCGCTATAATGTTTCTGTTACTAATTCTTCCACACCTTGTAACCCCCTTGTGTCTTAGTGTCAAGCAGAATACATGTACTGAATGTCTGGTTGAACTCAAAACAGCGTTAATAGATCGGGATAACTAGAAACAACACGCTAAGACTTTGTGAGCAGAGAATCAGCCAAACTATTATATTATGTTGGTGCAAAAATAATGACGTAATAATGTCGTTTTTGACGTTAAAAAATACGTCAGAAAACGACATTAGTACGTTATTATTTTTGCACCAACCTAATACAAGCCAATGTTTTCGCTTTAAAATTGGTATTAACTCAACAATACTGTTAAAATTACCAGGATTAACTTATTCAGAGTGCGATCAGGAGCTTCTCTGTCAAAGGACAGAGGGGCAACTGGGACAATAATACTATATATCGTGTGAGTTTCACTTTATAATATCTGTTAAGTTTGAGCCATAAATAATTTCCGTTTTCGTTTATCAAGTTTTTTCTACAAAAAATAAAGTACAATTACATTTTATTTAATTATATTCACCATTACTTGCAGTGACCTGGTGCAGCATATTCTATGTCTAATTTCCTTTCCTTCTATACTAAATTTGTTATAACTGACTAAGCTAAAGTAAAAAAATATCGGTATTGTTCTTATATTATGGAATTCCTTAAAAACCACGACAGAATATAATCATATTTTCGTAAAAGCAACAGGAGGAAAGTAGTTGTAGGTATTTTCTTGATTCTATAAATATTGAAGATAAATCTGTTACTATTTGTGATAATTGGATTTGGTTCATGTTTTTAAGATAGGAACAAATACGAAAAGACAATGGCTGAAGAAAAATGTTATAGACCATAACTTACAAGTGCTTACCCTTTTACAACTGATGAATTAATAAATAGAAAAGACATTTAGCAATTAATTTTTTAAAAATATTCATTACTCAATAAAAATATATAGACTGAGTAAATATATAAGCGTATATTTGTATAGAAAATTATTATTAGCCAATTGGAAGTGACTCATTAATTATATTAATGGATCTTATTTTAAAAATACAAATGCAAGTAGTAATTGGATCTTGGATCTAAAAGTGTGTAAGCAAAACTGTATAGAATTAAAGACATTTTTCGTATTGCTTTCAGTAAATATTAAACAAATATACACAAATACTGATGAATCTGCGTAAAGACTAAGTCATTCATTTAATGGATGCAGATTCAATCTTGAACAAAATAAAATCTTAACCAAAAAGAAAAGGATTACATTATTGCCTATTTCTCTCATCAATGTACTTCACTGTGTTGTTTGCTTTACTCTTAAATATGTATTTGCAATTAAACAAAATATACTTTAATTATTACCAATAGAGTAATAATGTCGTATCCTGTCGACACTCCCACATTTTTTTTTAAATAACCGGAAGAAAAAGCTTAACCAGCGATCGTTGTAAAAATGATTCAGGATACAAAACGGCCTCAAAGTAACGAAAAGGCATCAACTCTGTGAGAACTCTGTGGCCCACGCGGTATTTACTCTGTCCCCCCACTAGGACGAGATGTGACACAAGGTCTATTTTTAAGTAGGGACCCGAGCGCATACGCCCGAGACAGGAACAAAAATTCCCCTCAGCCCACGGAACCATCGGTTGCGCTGGCCTCGGTGCGAGCCCCGATCCCTCCCTCTGGTGCAACGGCCTCGGGCAGCTGTTCCTCAGGACTGGCCACCTCTTCAGTATTATTTTCCCAGTTGTCCCTCTGTACTTTGACAGAGAAGCCCCATGATCGCACCCTGCCCAAAGACAGAGACGCAACTGAGAGACGATAAGTAGACGTCAAATTACCTCAAAAAGAGTAAATCCGAGGCCAAGATGACTAGGGTAAAAGTGTAGTATCTGTTCCGAGAGCTAGCCCACGGCTCCAGCCAGCTAGCCATCATCATCTCGGGCAACGATATGTAATAAACTGTCAAGACAACGCTTTTCAGAGATAAAAAAACACTATCCCTTTCAGGACAACGCACCTCAACGACTACTTTATTTTGTCTAGTTCCACGTGCCGTGCTTCTTCCGGATATCTCAGTTATTTCCCTTTATCTCAACTCTCCAAGTTTTGGTTCACTACTGCTGTAACCTAGCAATGAACTCACAACTCTTTGGGTCTTGTCACTGGATCTAACCAACGCCTTTATCCAATGGGCCATGTGTCCTTGAGGACGCGGTGAACGAAATAAAGGATTCGGTTCAAAATTTCAATCACCTGAAGAAGGCAGGAGCGTACAATGACCGAAACGTTGTGAATATAGCAATGAAGATGAGGATAAAAGTCCCAATAATGTAAGTAATCATAATACCTCATCTCAACGATAGAGACAGATGTAATCTAAAATTGATCATTTTTGTCATTCGAAACTTTCGACAAGCGTTTTCAATTAATTACTATCTTGATTCCTGACTTGATGAAAATGTTTTTTTTATATATTTTTTTCAGATTGGCGCTAGAAGTGGGAAACCATATTGTTTTGTTCGGAATATTGGGGAACGAATCTGATCGCTAAGTAGAGGGCGGTCTGAAAATCTTGTCATCCCTACATGATACAATTTTCTATTTAAGATGGCTGACTCGAACACCTACAGACTAGACTTTCGGACTACCCTTTAGATCGGAAGCTAATTGACGTTATTTTTTTATTTTTTTAATTTATGAGGCCCACTCATTTTGAGATCAAGAAGTTGATGAAGCAAGACACTGGAAAAATGTTACCGCTCTAGAAAGTGCCCGACTCCTTCTGACTTTTTTTTTTTTTTTATAAGCATTTCACCCCAAGCAAGGTTGGATGCCACTAGCACACAAGGGGTTACATAGGATTTGGAGCGAGAGTAGATAGGAGTGATAGAGGAAAGGGTGAAGAGAATGATAGTGGATAGATCAAGGCAACTGGAGATGTCAATTGACATCATTGAAACAAAGAGCTTGGTGATATAGCCAGCCTGTACTTTCATTAACTGACCATGATAATGAAAGCGGACGAATATGAACACTTGCTGCCATAAGAGAGTATAATTCGTTCTACCAAAATCTATGTAGTCAGTGTTTTGTTTTTTTTATATATACCTTTTTTTCTGTCCGACAAGCTCTGTTCTTATAACCAGTCCAAAAATGCAGTATTGTTACCTTATCTGAGTCGCAGCTGCCCGATCTTTACTTTCCTGCCTCAAACGAGATCAGAAGCATTTGCGCGGCCTTGTGAGTGATTATTTCTCCCCCCCCCACACACACACACTTTTCCACAGACGAAACGTTGCTAGCGCCTCGTTACTCTATCGCTATTTTCGTGGCGATGTTTGGGAGAACTACATTCCATGATTTCAACATTCCAGAGCTTCACCTGACACCCGATATGCCACTTACACCGAGGAGACTGATCTTCATTTCCTTCGTATTCCATTAGTAAGGAATATGTTTCACCTAGACGGCTTCTTCCCCAGAACTGTTGCATTGTGGGACAGATTTTCGAGTGAATGTTTCCCATCGCTACAATCTTCATCTATTTAAGTCAAAGGTTAACCGTTATCTATCCTCCAGATCTTCATAATACACAACCCTTGCTCCTTCCCTTTGCTACATCACCATTTAGTAACGCTCTTCCTTGAGGCACTCTTTGGCCTTATATTAGATGAAGAATAGTAAAAAAAAAAAAATCATCCATAAAGCTTGAGACCCTGGTGTCTAATCTGCTTCTGGTTAGAATTTTTCTAATCTACTCATCGCCGGGTTCCCACCCTTATTCCCGGAAAAAGAAAAAGAAAATAACCAAAATGTTATTTCGTCAAAGTGTGGGACCCAGCAGGTCATCTCCTTCCCACACGCTTAGCAACACAATACATTGTATTAAATGACGGGCAATAAAAGTTACTCTTAAATCTTAAGTTTGCAAAATCCACTTCCGTTATTTAATTTTCAAGCAAACTTTGTCACCATTTTCTTTCATATCTCTTGCTTTTTATGAAGACCATTACAGCCTCCTCTTTTGTATTTTTTTTTTCTTTTTTACAGTGATTTTCACCCTGAAAAAGGCCCGGGAGCCACTCGAGATAGAACCACTCGAGGTTGAGGATTACGGAGTAAGAGGCACAGCTTATTCGGATATGTGAATATAACGTTTAACCATAGATTCGAATAGGTTAAGATTGTAACGATCGAGGAATCATCCTCTTGGGAGTCGGTTTCCCAAAGAAGACTTGGAAGAGAGAGAAGAGAGTAACAGGTGTGTACTACTTTTTGTATGTGCTTTCCAAAAGTCATATAAATCTATTTCTATCTTTTATTTTGCCTAATGGTTGTGCGTTGTGAGAACTCGGAGAGCCGAGATCGAATTCCAGTTATGATCGTTAGATTCCCTTACGCACAAATATCCTTGGTATGAATCCATCTATTCTCCCCCAGCTATGGGTTGAATATTAGAACGGACTGGGTTCTTTAGCTTTGGTTGGCAACCAGTCTAACGTAGAAAGGAATGGCAAACTACTGCGGGAAAATAATATATATATATATATATATATATATATATATATATATATATACATATATATATATATATTCGACATTCAACACTATCACTTGATAAGACACCAGAAGTGTTGAAACAAAGTGGCTATTTTTGTAGTGATTTTATAACATATTTATGTTATAATTTTCAAATAAATTATATTTGCTCTACTCTGTATCGAGCACTCTTTTAAGAATAGTATTTTTGGTTATTAGAATTTATTCCGTATACAACAATCCTATACTTGGATATATATATATATATATCACCTATCTTGTCCAAAGATTATATTTTTGTTATCTATCTTGTCCAAAGGTGATACGTTTTACAATGGTGCTCACGCCGCATAAGTCCCGAGAGCCGCTTAAGGGTTACAGAGTAAGAAGTACAGATAATGCGGATGTGTGGGGATGATAACAATTAAGTCTAGATTGGAACAGGTTATGGTTGGGAGTCGGTTCGACTGAGCAGCGGTTCGTGGAAAGAAGCTGCTCGTGTGAAACTTATATCTCACCAGGAGGTTATGAAGTGAATGATGGCGGTTCGCTACAAAATGTGAGGTGTGGCGGGTCTTAACCGTGAAGGTAGGAACTCGTGGAACTTAGGAATGTACAGGGTGGTCCGAAAGTCTTGTCACTCCTATATAATATAATTTTCTATTTCAACGCTCTGTCGGGTATTATCAAGGAAAGAGTTTCACATGAACGATGCCAGAATGCCTATCAGTTGAAGTACGCCGTTCGGAGAACCTTTGCAACAATCAACAAAGCACAGCTTCGTAAAATATCACACAGATCATGGAGCCGCATCATTTTCCTGCCACGAAAATAATGGTGTTCATACAGACCTTCACGATGTACGACAGCGTCAAAGGAAAGTGAATAAACTGAATCAAGTACATTTGCTTTGTATTACTGTATTTAATTACTTGTTCTTCTATTTTTCTCATTACTTTTTGCTGGGGGGTGGGGACAGGAATTAAAATATACTTTTCTGAAATCTTATTTAAGGAATCTTAGTTGATGTAAAGTTTTCTTTTGAAAGAAAGTTTACTTACTTTTTGGTAAAAAATCGCAGAAATGCATCTTTTAACACAGAGGTTATTATTTATTATTAGCGGCTGACATGTCTATTGACAGATTGATCGCCGGACATTTAACTATTTATTTCTACTGGGAATATATGTATTAAAATTACTTTCCGAATATAACGTAAGCGCCCTTTTTTACATAATTTTTAACTACCCAGCATTCTTTAAAATTTAGGAGAATTTTCTCCGTAATCTAATGTTTTATTGAATTTTAGGTTCTTTGGCTATAGGTGACGCTCTTACTTTCTAATAATGTCTTGTATGGACTTTTGTATTTACAAAAATCGACACGTTTATACACACAAATTCAAAATTATTTTTAAAATACTGGCGGAGAGGGGTCGCTGAATTGTATTAAACTTTTCCATTTATTATTAGTAAATATAGTTTCTACTTAACAATATCACCTAACCTGTACAAATTAATACAGAATTTTGAATGGTTTAATACTTTATAAATTATGCTAATTATTTTTTTTTTTTTTTACAAATGAATGAAATTCTTGTAAAAATTAATTATTCATCGAAAAATATTTTTTCAGTGGTGTCCAAATATATCTTACTCATGAAAGCAATTAAAATCTTTTCTAATTAAATAACGTATTAATTTGTTGCATTTTTATTTTACGATTCAGGGACGATTTTCTGTAATTGTGTACCCATCAGTTACCGGAATCTAAATCGTAAAATTAAAAAAAAATTTTCACAAAAAAATTGAGGATTTAAATTCTCCAAGAACTTCTGTTTATACCTAATATAAAGATTAAATCGTACAAAAATGAATTTCTTGGAAGTTCATAAAATTAAATAATTAGGGACTAACAAATGTAAAAAGAAAAGATTTTTAAAAAGATTTTCTAAAAAAGAAATAATTCTAAAATAATTTCATTCATTTGTGAATAAGTCCAAAACGTTTCATTATAATCCGACAATTATTTCACTTTTGCAAGAATTTCCAAATCTATATTTTTCACCGCAAAAAAAAAACTCTAAAATGTCCTATACTTATTTATGCACCCCACGCACGGACGAAAAAAAATTAACCAACATTTCTAACGTTCTAAAAACGATAAAAATATTTAATAATAAAAAAAATCACTTGATTTTTTTCTCTTAATAATAACATAAATCTTTTGACGATTAAACTTCGATTTTATGAAGTTTGGAGCGTTTGTTTCAAAATGCATGTCCAATTTTTGGGAAATCTTTGGATGTTTCTATATGCGAGTGGCTGTATATTTGTTTATATTGTATTAACTTGCAAAAGTTTCCAGAATTCTTTATTTAAAAAAAAACAAACTATATATATATATATATATATATATATTCATTCACTAGTTTTCTCCACCACACGAAAAAGAAAGTTTGCATCTACCCACTATATATATATATATATATATATATATATATTTACATATTCGACATTCAACACTATCACTTGATAAGACACCAGCAAACAATACATTGAAGTACATTGATGAGAGAAATAGGCAATAATGTAATCCTTTTCTTTTTGGTTAAGATTTTATTTTGTTCAAGATTGAATCTGCATTTTAAAATAAAATACATACATACATACATACATACATATATACATACATACATATATATATATATATATATATATATATATATATATATATATTCAACGATAATGACCACTTTTCTCCCATATATATAGCAATATTAGAATTATATATATATATATATATATATATATATATATATATACACACACACACGAAAATGATAGATAAAGGTTTATATATCAAGAAGCATATATTTTAAAAAATATTTAAAATTTTCAACGTTCCCTTTCCTTCGTGCGCATGTGCAGTTGCATCCGATAAAGTCACACCAAAATTTTGACATTGATTTCCTTTATATATATCTTTATAAGAAGAGACAAGTTAAAATACAGTAAGAGGTTAAGTAACCTAATAATAACAAACACAACCAATATTTATTTTTAGCATGATCTCATTTTCAATGTAGTTAATTCACACAGTTCGAGCATAATAGAGTGAACATTCCTGATACAAATAAACGGATTTGACGAACCATTCATTTAAAATGGCGTTACTTAAATTAAAAACGTTTTTTAGGTTGGCTTAAAAAATTGAATTTATATTACTTTATCGAATTGAAATGTATCCTCTAAACGATGCGCTTTCAATATTTTATGATTTACTATGTGTAGTTTAGATGTAGCACACGGGCGAAAATATGGATTACCCGGTGAGGATCGAACTATATGTCTATCTATCTATCTATACCTTTTTGTTTTCATGTAATGTCCGCAACGTTTTGAAGTTCAAGAGTTATCACTGGCGACACTGGGTGGCAGTGTTTTTTGCTATCACAATGATAGAGTTTTTGAAAATATTTACGAAGCAGGAAGGCATAGAAAACGATTCGGAAACGATCAGGAAAAAACAATAATATATGAAATGCTGTCAGGTTTTACGCCGTGTGTAACTTGGGATACATATGAACCCGTCAACAGCTATAAGTTAATTAGTAGGACTTATAGTTATTTCCCAGGCGTAGCTTAGGTGTGGCACAAGGCCGAAAGTATAGGGCACCCAGTAAGGATCGAACTTACTACTCAGTTGTAATTGATCTAGCCAGGCACGCTTGCTAACTATTACAACACCTTACATCTGGAAAAGACATTATTCTCTAAAAATTATTAATGCAATATTCATTCGCAAAAAAAAGGAATTATTCTTACAATTCAAAATATGTTTCGACTTTAAATAAACCACAAAGGGTTGATAAACAGTAAAAAATAGATGAATCAATGTAAAGTCGTTGAAAAATGATAGAAATATTGTAATCTTATTGAAAGTTTTATAAAAAAAAGGAATTGGCGTGTAGGTTTAAGACAAAAGAAATTTGTTGTTCATTGTTGCATTTTCTAATAGTAAACAATTCATAATAATGAGAAAGTGCTATAAAGTTTGTTTTAAAATATATTTTCTCCATTTTGCCAGATTTTAGGAAGTAGGTCACGTTATCAATGAAGAACAGAATGACATTTGTATTTACGGATCGCGACATCTATCAGAGAAATACGTAAAAAATATATTGTCAAAAATTTCTTTTTCCACAATATAGATATTTGTGCTATGTTATAATGCTTATTACCTAAAAAATAATAATACTGAATAGTTTGTTTTTTGTTTTTTTTTTTTAATTAAAGTATATTTAATCACATCTCCCTAACAGATGTCGCGATCTTTTAATAAATAAAATGTTTCCAGTCATCACGCGATTTTAGGGTCACCAGTAAGTGGGAAGACTTGAGAGGTTGGGCAAGTAAGAATTTGCATACTAAATGCATCATCTTCATATGGGGGTGCAAATGATTTTCTGGGGACAGACAGGCCCTCCTCTTAGCGACGGACCAGTTTGCAAAATTTGGGATCACCTCTTCATCAAAAAATCTGGATTGGTTTCACGTGTCAGCGATATTTCGAGTTAGGGATCAAACCTGCTTTTATTTTCACCAATACTAACCATTCAAATAAACGCTGACCATTGTGACCTGCCGCGTGGCTCAAATAACCGGGCAAATAACAGCGCATTTTTCCGTCCAAGGTCTATGTTCGATCCTAGGTTGTTGGTTGATTTTGCTTTGCGGCATATCAACATCTCTGTGGGTTATTTAATGCCGAAATCTAAATACTTTGTACGTAATTTTATGCTTTCAGAGTAAAGGTTTTTTTTTTCAGATATATAGTTTGTAGATCATAAAATGTATTGTTGGTAATTTTACTATAAAAATGTATTTTTATATTTTTTAGTATTCCATTGATTGCCATTTTGCTATAAAAATGTATTGTTGCTCATTTTATTATAAATATGAGCTGCTGATTTTTATTTGAGGGGGGGTCACTATTTGGCCATAACTGGGACGCTAACAGGTGCCACGACCCCAAGTCAGAGTGGATCTGGGAACAAGAGCAGTTAAGAGGTGGTTCCACACTCCTCAAAACCTCCAATCTAATCAATTGGAGGCCTTGCTCCCGGATGTTGTTTATCTTCATATCCAGGACGATCGATCCTAGGTAAAAACAAGGTATTGAACGCTGATTTTCTCCGTATGTAGACAGGCTCTCCTCTCATTTCTACCTTCAAACTGTGCCACACGAATCTTTGAGATGTATTGTCAGTACCCTTTAATTTAATTTATTCAAAGTAATGTCCACATTTGATCACTATAGATTTTTAATATAGACACAACGTTTCGACCAAGTACTCTCTGGCGATTTTCAGGTTTCCATTGTTTGGTTGATTTGGATATCCGTTGATTACTCTTTTATTTTGCCTCTTGGATGCCAGTTTTTCCTCGTTCCTGCTCAATCAGTACATATTATTTCACTACGTGATCCAGAGTTTGAAACTCGCAACCTCTAGATGACCGTAGTATACATTTAACCAACTCCTAAAGAGAGAATGTATAGTCGTTAGCAAAAGGGACAACCCTAGATACAAGCTACATATTGGAGATGTCAAAATCAAATAAGTACAGAAATTTAACTATCTGCACAGAAAATGCCAGACAAAAAAAAAAACAAAAACGGAAGGTGCTTTGGAATATCGAAAGATGTCTTCCAGAAATTAAACAAAGCATTTAGAAATAGGAAGATTTCAAATAAAAGAGTGGCCAACTGTTGTGTAATATCAATCTTTCTATATGGCAATGGATATTGGAAAATTTCCTCACATATAGAGAGGTGACTTGAAATAACAGAAATGTGGTTCTCCATAAAGTGAGAATACCATGGAGGGAACATGTGAATAACGAAGAAGTTTTAAGTAATATATATATATATATATATATATATATATATATATATAATGAAGGGAAAAATGTTCCCCAAAACGACACAAACGGGAGATATCGGCTGTAGCACAATCCAATGTGTTGTACATATAGTCCATCGTGACGACGTATTATATTATGGGAGATGCCACCGTAAGCACGAAACGCCGTACGTCGGGTCCGACGTAATTCGAGGACCTTCTGTATTGTGTCTCAAGGTTTAATAATATACAATAAATGCTATTTTTATCATTCTTCTTCTTCTTCTTCTTCTTATTATTATTATTATTATTATTATTATTATTATTATTATTATTATTATTATTGTTGTTGTTGTTTTTGTTGTTGTTGTCGTTGTTTTATCTCTCGAATTTCTTTCATTGGCCTTACTATATATGCGTATTATAGAATGCATACGTGGACAAACTTTCTTTACTATAATGTATATGTGTGTGTATGTGTGCCTACTCCTGTTTGAGCGTACGCGCGTTTGTGTGTGTGTGTAAAATTTCAGATATAACTAAAAATATATCTGTAAAAGGAATAAAGAAAAATGGAAAACTTAGACGACGTGATTTGTCCTCTGATGGACATTATCAAGGCAAAAGTATGGACTTCATTTTGCAACAAGTATTTCTAAACAAAAATAAAAATGTCGTTAGTTTTACAAGATTTTTAAATTTAAGAGACGTTCATAAATATTCATCCAATTAATTGAAAAGTTTAATAAACTATGGAAGATGATAAGTGACGTAATTTTAATTCGTTAGAACAAAGAAAAGTGAGTAAATGTTGTTGAATTTTGTTTTTATAATTAAATTATTATTTATATTATTTTAGTTTGGGATTAGTTTATGCATTATATCTTATAAATAGTTGAAGCTTATGAAATTGTTTCGTTTTAATTTTGTAACATTTTAATAGCTATATATCTTGCCATGGGAATACATATATTCTGAAACCGTAGCATCAGATATCGTGGTAGAATAAATGGTGTGCATAAAACACTTATAAAATCCCCTTTTCAAAACTGCCTCGAAAGAAAGGTCTCAAACAAAACCCGTTGTGTTCTCTTTTTCTTTTATTTTTATTTTCTTTTTAGCTACCATCAGATAAATGGAAAAACAATGAAATGTATTGGAGGTGAGCGGAATGCCGAAGATGGAACGCCAAATAATAGGAACAGACAGAAGTGTCTGTTGCTCATTGGAGAGAGGATGGCAAGGACCGACGTTATGCGGCGCGTGGCATATGGCACAGACGCCCTTACTTATGAAATGTTAGAGGCGGGGGTGGCATGCCGACAGACATTACACCAACCTTTCAAATCATCTGATTCTCTTCTTACAGTAATGCGTACACAATAATGTATACTCACACTACATACATACGCATTAGCGTACACATAAACACATAAGTACACCGCTACACACACGTGACCCACCTGAAATGTCTTTCATGTTTTCTAACTGAAAACAACACACGACCCCGCATGATCGCTCATACAAACTCACCCTCTCCTTGCATGCCTTCACAAATGGTTATTCTCTTTTTAATACTCTTTCAGAAACACGTTTAAGCTTCATGATTATTATTATTATTATTATTATTATTATTATTATTATTATTATTATATTACTACTTTTACTGTATCACATTATTATTGCTTTCGAACATAAAACTCTGGGTCGACGTTATCTTCAACCACTAGCGCAACCAGCATGAAATAAACATTCATCGATATTATAATTCAGGTGCACGTCGCCCTAACCTACATTGCCAAAATTAATAATGCAACTTTGATAATAAATAACTGCAACGCTCATTATCGACCTTGACACGAGTTAAACCAAATATATTCCCAAATTTAACGTAACAAAAATTTGGACAAAAAAATTGTCCAGAAATTATCCAGCTATTTAATTTGTCCGGAAATTATCCAGCTACGTAATAATAATAATAATAATAATAATAATAATAATAATAATAATAATAATAATAATAATAAGTAGCTTACCTTGAGCAGTTTCTTTCAACATGATTCTAGCTATCATCCCAGCTATCCTTTTATAAAACAATAAGCAATGTCCTCTTTCGGGATCGCCATCAGCTGACTCATTGCATTCTCCTTAACCTCGTCCAATTTCTGAAATATTCTCCCTTTCAACGACGATTTTAGATTTCTGAAAAGCCAGATGTTTCGAGGGCCAACTGTGGAGAGAGTGCATGGCTGAAAATCTGGGTGATGCGGTATTTTACCCCTCAGGAAACCAGCACGAGAAAGGAAAGTTGGACGGTCGCGATATTCCAAATCGCTGGACACTTTACCGACAGTCCGTGCAATCCCCAAAATGACATCTAGCACTGCCAATCACACATTTCTTTCGTTTGCAACCCGCAATATTTTCGAATGTTTTCCTTCTTGGAAGTAGTTCCAGAGCGTGGATTGAATTCGACTGCCCCCCACCCCAGCCAAGTTTGAAGCATCTGGGATTCTCTCTGGGAATAATCTCCGAATGCCTTCTTAATCATTCGAATAGTTTCTGTCCAAGATTCAATCAAATTTGGTGCATGTTCGCAATGAATGCGACGCTTTTTAAAAAGACAAAAGCTAAGTCAGTGACGTCTCACTACCAACTGAGTAACTCCACAGAAGAGTATCTGTTCAAGCTGTTGCATTAAGGTCTCATTTGATTGGTTACTGAGTTATATTATGGCCGTGCAACTCGATCCCGTGCTATTCTAAGTGAACATTTTCTTGACTGACATCATATCGCGATAAAATGTTTTCTGGTCAGGGCGAAAAGTGAACATTTTTCTGAAAATTTAGACTCAAATATTGAAATTTGACGTTGCAAATTCAGGTTCCATCTTTTTCAATATTCCTGTTTGATTGATTCGTTTTCTATGGCTTATCAAGCATTTACAGGTTATTTAAAGCCAGAAAATATTTAGATTGACCTCAAGACAAAATTTCTTACAGTCTTGAAAAAATAATTATCTAAAAAGATAATAATCATCATCAACTCACCTCAATGTGAGATAATGATCATCATCAACTCACCTCAGTGTGAGATTCAAATTTATCGCTGAATATCTTTTTTTTAAAATTACTTTCAAATGACTTCGCTTTATATGAGATTGAATCTATAAATTTGTAATCAGAGACAGCTATTAATTGAAATGTTCATAATATTTTGTTAAGTGCATTTACAAATAAGGATAATTATGGCAAAATAAATATATGCGTAAAATAAACACTGTTTCGCTTATTTTTATACAAAAGTTTACCCTGTACATATTGGCCAGTGGATAAAAAAGATGGTTGATCAAAAGAGCTGTGGGTTCATTATATGGCCACTACAGAGGTGAACAAAAATTGGGAGAGTTGAATTGCTAAAGGGACTTCGTGGAAGGAGAACAATCTACCCAATAGACAAAATACAGGGTTCGGTTCGAAATTCCAACGTATATATCACCTGAAGAAGGCAGGAACAAAGAACTGCCGAAACGTCGTGAATATGACAATGAAGAGGACAACAGTTCGAACAATGTAAAGAGTGTAAATGGTTAAAAACCTCATCACAGAAACATAGACAGATATGAATGAGGTGTGTTATCTGAATGAAAGATGGCGGTGATAGGAAGTAATGTTTATGAAGATAAAGAGGATATATAGAGATTAACCATTGACTTGAAGAGTTTAGATTTAAATGGAAGGAAGGTTCCACGAGAGAAACTGTTATACAAAATAACGGTTCGTATGAAGAAGATGGCTAAATGAAACGTTCTCTTTACATTTGGAATAGGGAGGAAATCAGGGTAATTTAACTTCATGGAAGTAGCAACTGCTGTCCTAGCTGGAAAGGTCTGAACTAGTGGAAGTAAAGACTAGGGTTCACCTGAAGATTTGCAATAGAAATACAGATAGGCTTGCAACGTTGTGTCTGCGAGAAAGAGGTGACAGAGGGAAGAATAAATTTCCCCAAAGGGCAGCGTAAACATTTAAACTCTATCAAGGATAGAAGGTGAGTATATAGCCGCTCCATCCCAAATATGGTGACAATACGGTATAATTTATTACTAATGAGGAGCTAAAGAACGAGCCGACTATTTTTTCCAGCATCTTTATCGTATATATGTGTTCCACTTGAAATTTGTACAGAATTTGAGATCCAGTAGATGATGCATCATTGAGAGCACAACTGTTCATCGTGACTTGAGAATATATATATATATATATATATATATATATATATATATATATATATATATATATATATATATATATATCAGTATGAAGAAAAATATAAATCCAAATTCATTTCAGTTATATGTTTGGGTTGGTCTTGCTTTTATGTCCATCGTCTTTTTCATGTTGAATTGAATATGGTCGAATGTTAATTATGTTTTATGAATATGTCCTGAAGATGGTCTATTAGACCGAAACATCCGACGTTGACATTATATTAACATTAAAACAGCATAATTGCATATTAGGATTTTTGTTTGTTTTTTCCGTATATTTTTCTTCATATATATATATATATATATATATATATATCTTGAACAATAAAAAAATTAAAAAATTAAAATCTTTAGACACACTGGGTTATAGATTAATATTCTTTCGTTTTTTTATTATTATTTCATTTAGATTCTTCGACTATATATATATATATATATATATATATATATATATATATATATATATATATATATATATATAGTTGGATTGATGTGAGTTTGTTAGCTCTACCACTGATATTGAGCGCTTTCCAATAAGAACCGCGGATATATAATATATAAATAATATATATAAAAATTGTATATATATATATATATATATATATATATATATATATATATATATATATATATATATACACACACAAACACACACACACATATAGATAGATAGGCATGTCTGATTGAATAAATTACAAACATTATGCCTGCTTATTTTTATCACAATCCTTTCATATTCACGAATATTTTTCTGTATATTACAATTGAATAAGGTATTAAGTTGTTATTAGTTACTTAGATCTGCCTTTTCACAAAGCCACGTTTGAATTGCCAGGTGATGTTGTTTTGGTGAGCTGCTCGATTGTATAATATAAAATTTGTGTATTTAGGGAGAAAATTCTCTTTTAGGCATGTGTGTTTGAATAAATTACAAACATTATGTTTTGCTTACTTTTATCATTATCCTTTCACATCCACGAACATTTTTCCGTATATTACATTTGTTATAAGGCATTAAGTTATCATTAGTTACTTCGATCTGATTTTTATCTTTTCATAGATAGATAGATAGATAATTAATACAAGTAAAAGGTTTGTCACTTAACTGATTGATGTTATCTTCATCAACCCGACTCCGGAATTTTCGTAGTCGGATCCGTCCGTACACTCGTCAGTGGATATCACCAACTGAGTGTTTATACTTCTCGATTTTTCCTTTTTATATTGTTTATATGAACTTATCATAGATAATTATCATTATAAGATATTATCATTATGCGTACGTGGAAGGTGTTTTGAGGATTACGTCATTTTCTTTTCTCCACTTCACACACATTTCTTAGCCTTTTTTTTCTTTCTCCTCTTTTCTTTCAATTGTTACCATTATTTGATTTCCAGTTTTTCTAGACAGGCTATTGTTTTTAATTTTATATATATATATATATATATATATATATATATATATATATGTGTGTGTGTGTGTGTGTGTGTGTGTGTGTGTGTGTGTGTGTGGTATTAAAGAAGAGTGTTTTAGGCCTGTAAAAAACAGAAAGGTTATTTGCCAATAACGTTAAGTAAAAACGTTTTCATCCTGATTTTTATTGCAACCATTTTGTCAAACATCGAATGATCTTGTCAGTACGAAGTAGCATCGAAAAAATTTCCGGGTTGTACGCGTTGCGATTATACTATTCAATGGAAATACGCGCGTAGAGAACGCGCACCATTGCCCAACGAAATGAAGAAGATTGTTAGTAAGCGCCGTGCTATTTTGTCGTGTTCAGTTATTACATTTTATTACAGTCTCATATGAATATGAACATACATCTTTATTTTGTATGAAGATATAGCGTCAATTCATGTTTTATCGAAACTATATTTTGTTGTTGTAAACATGACTTTTCGGAACTGCGTGATAAGATTACGTAATTAAGCATATTGTTACAGAGTGTGCGAAAACCAATTCCAGAATGATCAGCGATCGGACGGAGTGCATTCTGGGCATGGTATTCTGACAGTGATGGATTGCTTTTGTCTGGGTTTTGGATAAAAGTCCAAAACGACGTCAATTCAAAAGAAAGACACATGAATTCTGAAGCGTCGATATGTCTCCCACACCCAGGTTGAGAGTCTGACTAAGACAAACCGCAGACGTACGCTGAGTCAATATGCAACATGCTTCCCTGTGACGTCATTCTTCCGACTGTCTCTTAGAATCCAAGCTGTTGTTATTCTCTCGTCATGAATCGAATAAGAATATAACACCGACGATCCTGTGACCTTCCCACACAGGTCAACTGCTTCGTTCCTTCATCTGCTTTTGCACCATGTTTTGTTCCTTTATTCACAGAGCAGTGAACATTAAATTTCATCCGTACTTGGGCGCTGGGTCGAACCTTGCTATAAAAGGACAAAGAAAGCTTCCGAAAGGCGAAAAATAACATAACAAAATAACGAACAAGTTCGCCGGGTTAATGTTCAGTTGGTTTATATAGTTTTTGATACAGGAAAATTAACCCTTCCCGTTTAACTCTCTATTGTGACACTTTTTCTATTACTTCTAAAATTTGGAGCAGGTTAAAAACAACAACACGAGGTCATGAATTCTCTCGGCAGCAGGTCGCGTGGCTTCTTCCTCCTTCTGTGGCTTCTCCTACTTTCTGTCGGCTTCTGGTACTTTCTACTCTTTAGGTCACCTAAGCGACCGTTTATATGTATTCCATCGACTCCTACCGCACCTAAAGATTCATTAATATTCATAACAATTCATTCTCCCGATTCTCCAGTTCCCATACGGGGTTTCCATTGAATCATTTTAATCTTAATTTCATACCAGTGTAACATTAAAAGGCTTATTTCTTTTTTAGTTACACACTAAAAAAGAAATAACCCTTTTCGTTGATACCATTTGATCTGGTGACCCAGAGATGACACAGAACGCAACAGTGTGTATTGGTGGACTTATGACATATCAACGCTTACTCAGATATTTGATGTCGAAATAACTTTTTTATTATATTTGAGTTCGAAGATAAACACTGCACGTGGTTTTAATTGAATCAATAGGTAGACATTGGTCGTGTTTATACTTCGAACGACAAAGTGTCGAAAGATAAAATGACAAATGGATAAAATGTCGAACAGACATATTGACGAACGGACTAAGTATCGAACGAACAAAGTGTCGAATGGTCAAAGTGGCGAACAGAAATAATCGAATTTACTAAATGACAAAAGGTCAGAAATATGTCTACAATAGAACCATTTTTACTTAACATGAAAGTATCCTGCTGCTAAATAATTGTTTTTAAATTTTAAACTAATATAAAAACCTCGGATTTGCGTCTTGATATTTTTCTTTATGGGGGGTATGACAAAATATAGATCCGAATTATGACGCTTAAAACTTGAATGTATATATAAGAGTAGACGCTCAATTCAATTCGGTAAAAAATAGAGCATAATAAACGGCCAGTGCTTTTAAATCGGGCCTCAAACCGATGATTACGGAGGCTTCGTCACTTTTTATTAAATGATTCCAAAACTAAGCAATAAAAAGTTTAGAATAACAATTGATTATTCGAACGGAGATTTTGAAATCATGACATGTTTGTTTTTACTTTGTTCAACATTTTATCCTTTTGAAACTTAGTCTTTTCGACATGATGTCCATTTCTCATTTAGTCAATTGGACTATTTTATCGTTCGATACTTTGTCCGTTCGTCATTTTGTCCTTCGACTCTTTGTCTTTCGACACTCTGCCTTTCGACACTCTGACCTTCTACCGAAGAGTCGAATGACGAAAGGCCAGAAATGTGCCTATAATAGGATAACTTTAACTTAGCATTCAAATATCCTGCCGGTAAATAATTATTTTTAAATTCAAAACTAATATAAAAACTTCTGATGAAAAAAAAAAAAAAAAAAAACTTTCTACAATAATTGTTAACTTTTTTGAATAAGGATTACAGTAAACAATTGACGTTTTATTTATGAGAAATTAGAATTGTGGTAAAAGTAAAAAATAATTTTTTATGAGAAAATTTAGTCAGTTCGATTCTTTTTTCGTTAGGTTCTTTATCCATTCGACACTTTGTTCATTCGACATTTTGTCCATTCGATATTTTGTCTATTCGACACTTTGTCCATTCGATACTTTGTCCATTCAATACTTAGTCCGTTCGACACTTTGTCCATTCGACACTTTGTTCATTCGACATTTTGTCCATTCGATATTTTGTCTATTCGACACTTTGTCCATTCGATACTTTGTCCATTCAATACTTAGTCCGTTCGACACTTTGTCCATTCGACACTTTGTTCATTCGACATTTTGTCCATTCGATATTTTGTCTATTCGACACTTTGTCCATTCGATACTTTGTCCATTCAATACTTAGTCCATTCGATACTTTGTTCATTCGACATTTTGTCCATTCGATATTTTGTCTATTCTACACTTTGTCCATTCGACACTTTGTCCATTCTTCGTTTTGTTTTTCGACACGCTGGCCTACCAGCAGATACTGGTTGGGTTTATATTTGAGTCTATAGATATACATTTTTCAGGTTGATACTTAAATCTATAAGAAGTCATTGGTCAGGGTTATACTAGAGTCTGTATGTTATACATTGGTTGGATTGATACATTTTGTCTGTAGATGGACGTTTGTCAAATTTATACTTGAGGCTATAGAAAAGAATTTGTCTTATTTATACTCAAGTCCTCAAGCACCAAAGCATTCAAAGCCCCGCGGGTAGAACAAAATGAGCAATAATTTAGCAATTCTAAATTCTGTAAACAAAAGACATCATTCATTCCTGACAGAATCTGGCAAGTAGACGAATAAATATAAAAATAAAATTGCAGCGTGAAGAGAACCACATGTATCCGTAAAGATTCAGTTAGCAAACGATCCTATTAATATAGAGACTGGGTTTTATGCGCATAGAAATATAATATCCGAAAATGATATATTTATAATATTTGTTTTCAAGGATCCACCCAGTGATTCGAAGATATATTAGGTACTCTCGTCACTGCACTTAGCCAATGACTATGAACGTTCTCTGATACATCTAATCGCAAAAGAATACGATTTTACGAATAACGCTAGGTTTATTCCACACTGGCCCACCGTTGTCGTGGCTCTTACAACTAGTAAGCTGTTTCGTTGTGATTTGTGAAATTAAAGGAATGAAACGCGTTCATGCAATTAATCCCAATTTCACACCAGGTGATATGAAGAAAATTCTTAGAAGCGGACGTTTTGGAGAGATTATCGGATATTTACGAGTAATGTTTCTTTGGGTGATTGATTGACCTAAAAATATATGAGAAACGTGATTCAATTTACATACATTCACAAGTAAAAAAAAATAGTAATAAAAAAATAAATGGAAAGAAAAACAGACATGCTTTTCT
>OZ010595.1:46378377-46548377 GCA_963932145.1 Acanthosepion lycidas | reverse complement strand
AATGCCTCAGGTTTGAATTAAGACAAGCAACATGACAGAAACGTTTCCGTTTTTCGAGACTTTGGTAATAGCACAGAATGATCGAGCGAGACTAGACGAGATGTGTGCTCAGCAGAAATGTCCGGTGTAAAAAAGGAGGTGGTCCTAATTAAGTTGTAGCAAAACAAAACAAAATAACAAAAAAAAAAAACATTTTTAAGGCAATCTGAATTTTCCTTAATTTTTGTTCAGATATGACACGTAGTACAATGTTGTTCTTTTTAGTAGGGCGTCCGACATTTTTTACAGAGTCTCTCCGCAACAAATCACTTGTAAATTAATGAGTTGATGAGCCTTAACGACATAGCATTGACCGTCTCCTTGGAAAGATACCTGTGCAAGAACACTGTAAATGACATGGACAGAAAAAAATGTGCATCTTTTTTCGAAATTTATCACCTTTTTTGACAAACCATCAACTGCAAGAAGACAGGATGTATGATCATGAACAAGAGAAAAATCCCAAGGTGCAAGTTAGAAAGTGAAGATGGCAACATAAAACAAGTGCAGGAGTTTAATTATCTCGGAAGCGTTTTAACAGAGGAAGGAAAACGTAAAAAGCTAACATGCTTAGAACCATAAACATACGTTAGAAACATAGAAAAGATTGGTGGATTACTATGAGATATCCGTCTTCTTACATAGCAGTGAATGCTTGACAATCTCTCCACGGAGAAAACAGGAGACAGCAGATGTCGTTCTACAAAAGGATTCTGGAAATTCCATGGACGGGCCGAGTAAACATCAAAGAAATCTTAAAGAAAATGGCAACAGGAAGAACACTTATACTTAGAAAACAGCTGAAATTACTTGGACATTTAATAAGGAAGGAGGACTTGGCTTATAAAGGGCAAGAAAGATAGAGGAAGGCAGCGGGCCACTTATCTGATCACTTTGGAACGGGGAGGAACCAGGAGCGGAAGCCTTAGCAAGGGGAGAAAAACTGCTAAGGGCCACAGGCGTGCCAGATAATTATTCAAGTCACAATACACCTTGCACATTTATAAATCTACCATTCGACCGTGCATTGAATATTGCTGCTATTCAGGTCTGGGGCTCCTGCTATATAATTCAAAGAAGGGTCTGCGATGTAATCGATCCTTACCTGGCATTTCGACTTCAGTCACTTTCTCACCGACGTGACGTGCTTTCCCTCTGTTTACAAATTTTTCAACTGTTTTGATGAGCTTTTTTTTCTTTAGCGCCTCGAGTGCATGAATTTAAGCGCGCAACTAGATTGGCAGCAGGTTTCACCGTTTTACAGTTAAACTAGCTAGATGCAACCATCAGGTCTATTCTATATCTTTTCTCGCACTTTTCACCTTTTAGTTTGTAGCTTATAGCCAATATTTTTTCAATGCAAATCAAACTGAAAAGATTAACAATATTGGAATATTTCCTCTCCAAGTTGTGTGTGTTTATATATAAATGTCTCTATTGATACAGATCTCAAGTTCCTTTCTACCTTAAGGATATTCATTCAAAATAATGCAGACTTTTATAACTAGAATAGAAACCATTTTCCATGGTGTCTCGACTAAATGAATTTAAGTGTGCTACTAGATTGGTAACAAGGTCTCACTGTTTTACTGTTGAACTAGCTAGATGCAACCGCCCCTTCAACTCTCAAAGTTTGTTTTTCTCGCACTTCCCACCTGTGGAGCTCCCTTCCGATTTTTTGCTTTCCTGACAACTACATCATCAATCACCATCTTTGGTCCTCCTGAACTCTGTTTATTTTTTGTCCTTTCCTCACTCTTCCTTATTAAAGTCTTCTCATTCTTTCGTTACCAGTAACACCTTGCGTCTTAGTGGCATTATCGCCATCTTCTGTCTTTCTGAGGCCTGTTCTTTTAATATCCTTTCTCCTCACTTAAGTCTTCTCATTCTATTTCACTCCCTGTAACCCTTTGCGTTCTAGTGGCATTATGTCCTTGCTTGGAGAGAAAAGTATTTTAAAAAAGGGATATGAATTTGTAGAGAGCTACGATCGCCGATGTCCTGGACGGACGCGTTCCTTAGAAGAAGAGGGGGATTGTTTGTAGTTTCTTGACTGGTGAGCTTTCTTGTAATTTACTTTTTTATTAGAAGCATGTGTGTTAATCTTAAAATTCAAAAGTACGTTCATTTGTTTCTCGATAAATCTTAAGTTTAATGCTACTGACTGGAATCAGTAAAGAGCTTTGAATATGATATATTTTAAATACAGCAATGAAAAATTATATTTTATGAGAGTATGGTACTGCCAGAGAGAAAGACAAATTTTAAACCTGGTGTTGACAAATTATATAAAATAGCTATAATTATAAATTTAATATGAGCTTTACCGGTTCTACGCTCTACACACACGCACACAAACCAGCACACACACACACACACACACACATATATATATATATATATATATATATATATATATGAACAGTGGCTGCTGCTATGGATGCATTACTCTTCAAGTACGAATTGAGTTCTCTTAGCCACTGGCGTATTTCGTATAGAAAAACGCAAAAATTTCCCTTTCTCTTTGCCGTGCGCCGACAGCTTAGGGGTAGGATCTCTGACTGATGCCAAATCGCTCTTGAAGTAATCGGACGTCTAGCCACAGTGAAAAGCTGTGATACAGCGAAACAGTCTGTCTGTGGATGACTATATATAGAGAGTGTTCTTGAATGAGCCTTCGGCTTGTTCAGAGGTTTGAGCATCCCTAAATCTTTGCATATTTCCAGCATTGGAAACTCTCCAAGCTGCCGTTTGATCTGGGTTTTCATTTACACGGGACTTTTTTTTTCTCGCAACTTGGCTCTTTTGATTGTAATATGGTCAACTATTGGCGGAGATTTCTTTTTGCGAGGCATACTGCTGCCGTATGCATTAGGCAATAATAAACTATAGAAGAACTCAAAATTGATCGCTGCATTTAAGTACTGCATTAATATTTAAGCTTATCATTTAAAAGTTCAACAATAATTCTTCTGTTGCCCATTTGATGTGTGTAGGGTTTTACTTTCCGTACAAACAATTATTTTTATTTTATGAGAGACTTTCGCTGGATTTCGTAATTAATTTCGATTATTCTCAAATTTATTTCCAAGTTATAGAAACTGTTATCGTGCAAAAATTGTCGCAAAAATCACGTAAAAAATCCCTCCAAACAGTCTCAGTAAAGAACTTGGGAATCCAAAATTTCTGTAACATGAGCTACTTAAAGCTAGAGAGTTGTGTCCTTTTAAATGAAAGAGTGCGACACAGTGACACACTGATATTCGCATTTATTATATAGATTATAAAAGTTGTTACGGTACAAAATAAATCGTCACAAAAAAAATCAAGTAAATAAATAGCCGAAAACAATTGCAGTAATGAAAACTTGGGAATTCAAAATTTCTGTAACGTGAGGTATTGAAAATTAGGAAGTTGTGTCTTTAATTGAAAAAATATGACACACTGACTTTCGCATTTATCATATATATATAAAACCGCTTTTTTTTCCCCCTAATAGGTAACGTTTTTTCAACCAACACATCAGAATAATCGTTGGCTACTAGGAAAATGTTAACGATAATCGCGGAGTGATAAACAGACTGGGAGTAAACGGGGAACTGCGAATAAAATACAATATAATATTAAAAAAGTGCGAGAAAAAAAATAAAAGAAGAATATCAGAATAAATAGTTCCAGTGAGTATAAAAAGGAAAATATATACTCACAAGACGCCCAGTAAAGAATTATTATATTTCTCTTTCTGTCAGCACAAAGACGGTCAGTGTCATTTTATATATATATATATATATATATATATAGATAACTAGACTCGTTTCGAAAACCAAGAACCCCAATATTTAAACACGAAATGCAACCACCCAGCCCATATCATAAGACATATACCTAAAAATATTGGGCATAGACTTTCCACTAATTCCTCCAATAGGGACATTTTTGAGGCCAATAAAACAAATTATGAGGAAGCCCTATTTAAGAGTGGATATAAAAATAAATTAGAATATATTAATATAAATGACCACAATAGTACTCGGAGTAAACGTAATAATAGACAAAGAAAGATTTTGTGGTTCAACCCTCCGTTTAATTTAGAGGTAAAAACTAAAATTGGCAAGATATTTTTTGATTTATTAGAGCAACATTTCCCAAAAAAATATAAAACATAAAATATTTAACAAAAACAATGTAAAACTTAGTTATTGTTGCATGCCGAACGTAGGAACTATAATAAATGGATTAAATAAGAAAAAAACTAGGAATAATCCACGCAGTAATCCCCCTGCTTGTAATTGTAGAAACAAAAACATCTGTCCATTACAGGGAAAATGTCAACAAGAATGCGTAATTTACCAAGTGAAAATTTACAAAAATAGCGAGGATACTAACCCTAAAACATACATAGGTGCTACTCAGAACAATTTAAAAAAAAGATATTATAATCATATGAGTAGTATCAGGAACGAAAAAATTAAGCATAGTACTACGCTATCTACATATGTATGGAGAACCAAACAAGAAGATAATATAGACCCCATCCTTAAATGGGAAATACTAAAAAAATGCCACAGATATAAAGCAGGCCATAAATTTTGTAAATTATGTGCAGAGGAGAAATTAGCCATAGCTTTATTTGATCAACCTAGCCAATTATTAAACTCTAAAACTGAAATCCTTAACGTATGTAGACACAAAAAATCTTGGTTACTTATTTAGACGGTTTCCACCTTAGATTTTTTTTTTTACTCCCACCTCCCCATTTTAGTTGAATAAATTTTACCCCCCCCCCCACCACCACCATCTACTTAGTTTGTGGTTCTTCGGTCACGTGGTATGGTTTTAATTATCGCCTATAAATATGTGTTTCTCTTTACCTCGTTAGCCACACTTTCCCTGACGATCCGTTTAGGTGAAACCTTGGTAGGTTTGTCTGGCTCACTAGGTGTATCTATCTATCTATATATATATATATATATTATAGTAAAAAAAGGAAGAACAATAACATATGTAATCCTGTGTTCTTATTGATATTTTTATTTTTACAAAACAGTGCTCAATGTAAATTTACATAGCATAAATATAAATTAACTGATTTAAAAAATATGGTTTCATAGCTACACAGGAATTACCATGTTTCAAAAACAGAAAACAAAAACTTCAAATTCAATTATATTAAATTAAAAGCATTAGTTCTGTCTCATCTTCAAACGAATTATGGAATAACTTATTTTAAAATTTACTGAGTTTTAAAAGCACATACATTCATAAGTTTTGTTTCCAAGGATACAGAGAAATCTAATCATTTAGACAGGGGCGGTAGCGTGTTCTTTTTTTATTAACTATTATTGTATCAATGTATGAGTTACATTCGAAAATGGGTTAAGTCTAGGTAGGGTAGGGGTGCCATTTTTCAACGAATTTTGACATCCGTTCAACGCATGTCGTCTGTTTTTTTTTTATCACCGGCAAAAAGTTTTTGGGTATTTTATTCGTTAAATTTCTACTTGTATACATACAGATTCTTTCTAAAAGGGGTGTTTGGATTAGAATCCGTTTTATTGATCTACAATTTTAAAATATTATTTTTACTTTTAATTACTAATAGATTATATTTCTCTTTAAAACAAATAAATGTAATAGAATTACTTAAATTATTTAAAAATTATTTTTACGTATAAGAATGTATATTACCAGCTACGTTTTTTTTTTTTTAAAAAAATATTATTTAAGGAAAATGTCTCTGATTCGGTAAATTTTTATTTTTATAAACGTAGTAATATATAGTTTCTCATGTATGCACAAAGAAATTTGAACAGTATAAAAATAAAAAAATTTGAAGATAAACAAAAATTATGTAACTGCAGAAATCCTCATAACTGCCCTCTATAAAATAAATGTCTCGCGGAATCATTAGTTTCTCATCTATTGAAGATCCCGACAGCATAAAAGTCTATATAGGTTGCACAAGCCATGAGTTCAAGAAAAAATTCAATCAACATCAAAGTTCATTTAGAATAAATAATACCGAAATCAGACATCCTTATCGAAATATTTCTGGCACTTAAAAGAAATCAATAAAACACCTACAGTAAAATGGAAATTAATAAGAAAAGCTAAAATATGTAGGTAATTAAATGACCCATGTCCTTTGTGTATACATGTGAAACTATATATTACTATGTTTATAAAAAATGCACAGTGGATAAAGGCGTTAGTTAGACCCAGTGACAGGACCCAAAGTGTGAGTTCAATACCTGGTTAAGGCGGCGGAGAACTTGGAGAGGAGAATTAACAGAAGATAACTAATAACTGACATCCATTAGAAATAGTACGTGGAACTAGAATAGTCTACCCCAGCGAGCGAAATAAAGGGTTCAGTTCGACATTCCAACCACCTGAAGAAAGCTAGAGTGTACAAAACGAAATGTTGTGATAAATGTGCCAACAAAGATGAGGATGATAGTCCGAACAATGTAAATAGTGTATATCTCAGAAATATAGACAGATATTCAATATTATCCTAGCATTTATTTGGTATTGTTAACATTTTTATTTTTGTTTGTTTTTTATTATTATTATTATTTATTTTTGGTTTTACAATCCGTTAATTCGTTTCTCAGTAGCCTGTATTATTAAATGAAAATATTTTATTTTTTTGCCTTCCATCCGTATGGCTGATGCTAACCTCCAGAAGAATGACTCATTGCACTCATGTTTTCCGCTGTCATATAGTGTGTTTTGAGGGAGAATATTTCCCTACAAGTTTGGACTCGCCCGTCGGACGAAAGACATAAAAAGAAACTCCTACATCAAGATCTTTGGATCTCATCCTCGTCGCCAAATTGTTGTAACCGAGTTATCAAAAAGACCAGTAGAAGACCGGGATTGGTTTAACAACAAGTTTATTAGCTTTTGGTACAGGGAAACATAATGTAGAATAGAAACTAGGAAAGAGAATATTTAGCCGTGAATGACTAACTGTTTTCAGCAAAAGCCAATGCTGCTACTGCTCCTCTTGCTACTCCTCTTGCTGTAGAAGTGATTTTATGTCTTTCGATCGACGGCCGAGTCCAAACTTGTAGGGAAATATTCTCTCTCACAACATCATCTCGTCAGAATCTATATTACATATTTATAACTACCATTCATCCTTGCTTTGAATATTGCTGCAATATCTGGTCTGGCTATCCTGTTATATATTTAGAGATTCTTGATAAAAACCAAAGAAGAATGTGCAGTATTACCAGTCCTGACCTGGCATCTTGGCTTCAGTCCTTTTCCCACCAGATATAACGTAGCTTTTACGTGCTGTTTCTATAAATACTTTCATTGGTAATTGTTTTATTGAACTTTCCTCTGTGCTATCAAGACTTTATGAATTTAAGCGCAGTACTAGATTGGCGGCAAGGTCTCATCATTTTACAGTTTAGAATTGCTACATATAATCCTAAGATTTATGCTAATAGTTTCTGCTTTTGCATTTCTTTATTTTCTGTCTTCTTAATTCTTGTTCTTTTATTGTTCTCTCTCCTTAATAGTGTTTTTATTCTCATATTCTTTTATATTAAGTAAGCCCCTTGCGTCTTAGTGGTTTTATTGCCTTCCTTGGTGTGAAATGATTTTTTAAAATCTATACAACATGACTCTATACAAATCTTAATATATCGAGCCTGATTGATTTGTAATATTTTTCTTCTTGGTATTTCTTCTTAATGTCTTTTATTTACTCTCCACCCTCGCCACACCCGACTTTCTATCATCGTTCACTGTCCGCTGTCATCACCATTGCAGTCCTTTAGCTTGTTGTTACCATGTTGTGAATGTAAGCAAAGTACTGTTTAGCGACGTTTGAAAAATGCGAATCTTCTATGGCTTCAGACGAGAGCTTCCCGTGGGGCACAAGTTTGCGACCAGCGAGTTGGTCTGTGGGCAGCCCGGCAGTCCCTGCTGTTTCTGTTGAAACAACGGACGACCACTTCCCGCCAAAAACGTTTGTGGTGTCAACAGCGGTGAGGCGTTGTCCGTTTCCCTCACTATGGCGTCATTAGTTGGTAGAGGACGCCTTGTAATTCAGAGCGACTATCGTGCATACATTCTCTCTCATGTGTCCTTATGTAAACACATGCAGTGACTACAGGCAGACACTGTCTTATATGTACACCTGTATCAACCATAGATGCTTACGGGTATCTCGAACAAAAATACCTGTATAAGTTTTTGTGTATTTCTTCATATGTGTATGCAAACACGCACACACACACACACATATATATATATATATATATAGATAGATAGATAGATAGATAGATAGATAGATAGATAGATAGATAGATAGATAGATGAATGTGGCCTGATTCAGCGTTTGTATTTCTCAATATAAATAGGTGAAGTTACTCGACACTTGTGTGCTTAAGCGGGTTTTGATGTCTATAGAGAAAGAGAGTCCTCTGTGAATGCATACATCTGCGCATTTATAAATATATGACGTAAATGAGATTATTTCAGCATCTGAAAGATCATCATAAAAGTGTGGATGACGATGTGCATACATATATGCCTATATATGTATGCATTATTTCTGTGTTTGTTTTCACTTGGAAATATTCTTTGTTAAAGAAAACGGAGCATCCACGAATTCCCCAAATAAAAAAATAAATAAATTATAAAAAAAAAAAGAACAAAGTTTAAAAAAAACAAAAAAACTAACAAATCCTGAATAACTGATTACCACATCTGAGATGGAAATTTATGTAGCTAAAATTAAATAGAAAACAAAGCAGTGTTTAATAAACAAACTCGTAAAAGGATTTTTTTTCTTGACATGTATATGCATCTATTATGTATCAACATTGTAGACTTTTCCGTTTTTTTTATTATTTTAAAAAGATGTATTTTTCACGAGAATTGACACCAAAAATGTTAAACATTATTCTTGTAAATAAACAGTTGTCAGTTCTCGAGAAAAAAAAAAGTATAAATCCAGATACTGGCAACCTATTTTAGTGAATTTATGAGGCTACAGTAAATAAAAGAAATTCCCCAAAAAGTTAATTTTTTTTTTAAATGTTATAATCGTCTTGTTCTCTTGTTCACAGACATTTTTATGAATTCACGAATAAAAAAATTGTTTTCATAGTTATTTCTTTATAGTATGCTAAATTATAAATATAAAAATCATATTTTCACACAGTTTTATAATCTTGCAAATATAAAATTATTCTTGAAAATAAACAATCTATTAAATAAATAGTTTTTTTAAAATATTTTGTTATTTCTTTTCACCAATTCTACTGAAAAAAGATAATCCATAAATACATTTTCACATGCTTAGATTTTAATAAAATTTTAAAATTCTAAGAAAATTTTTAAAAATATATACTTCCGAAGGAATATACAAGAATAGCGGTGTCAAGAAAAAAACATCATTTTGATACATTTTTTTTGGCGGGTATGTTTGTTAAACTTAGCCGAAAGAAAAGGTCAGAGAGAGAAGAGAGAGAGAGAGCTGGGTGGTGAACGGTTGTGATATTAACCCAGTAATAATTTTAAACAGTCTGGAAAGACAAACAAGACGGTACAAAAATAACAGAATGACGGTACAGAATTAAGTCAGAACGTCACAAAAATGACAGAATGACGGTAGAGAATTAAGACAGAACGATACAAAAATAACAAAATGATCGTACAAAAATATGAATAGAAAAGTACAGAAATAAGGACAATAAGAAAATAAGGACGGTGGAGTAAGGAATAGCGGTTCGGCGTTCGAATTCTAGTCTAATCCGTTACATTCACTTACGTGCTTATTGGGAAAAGGTATGAATCTTCTCCTTCTCCTCCCTCCCAGGTATTTTCCCATAGCTGGGTAAATACCGGCTTCTATAGCCCTGAATGGCAACCTACTGCGGGGGAAAAATCTGCCTCGACAGTCTTGTAACGAAAGATACATGATTGCCTAAGCGTGTATTACGCATGACACATAACTGACTAACAGTACAAAAAGAGCAGAATTACTGTACAGAAATTAATAAGAACAATGCAATAAAAAAATATGACTGTACAGTCATCTTTCTTATTAAATCAAGACAGTACAGTACGGTACATAAATAAAGACAGGACAGCAGAAAAAGTAACCGAATGACTGTACTGAAATAATAAGAGCTCAGTACAAAAATAAGAAGTGAACAATACAAATTCAGAAAATAACTGTACTGGAATAAGGACAGTGCAAAGCAGATATAAGGACTGGATAGTACAAAATAATACATAATGGATCTACAGAAAATAATTTTAACAAAGCAAACAATTCTTAAAGTTTTCCTGAGAAAAATAATTTCAAATTCAGCAACATTGGGAAAAGTATGTTTATTAATATATTCCTTCTTACACAAGAAATAAAAAATATTTACACTATGAAAAATTAACTCTAGTTGAATAAATATTCTGATCCCCCCCAACACACACACACACACACACACAAACAAACAAACAAACACACACAAACAAACAAACAAACACACACACACACACAAACAAACAAACAAACAAACAAACACACACACACACACACACACACACACACACAAAATGATGCAGTCCCTGAAGTTGACACGGCCCCTGGGTGCGCAACTTTGAGTGCCATTATGTAAAAAATTGTTTGGAACTCCAACTCAAGAACCATTAACTTAGAAATTGCCATAAGAGAAAAGCCTAAAGAAATCAGTCTGAGAGTAACGAACTTTTTTTTTTCCATTTAAAAAGACTAAAAAGTATAATCAGGAGAATTTTTAAATATTTTGATTTTTGTAGAAGCGCAACGTTTTACAAACAAAACAAGAAGAAATCAAGTTAAGCATTTTGCCTGGAAAAATTATTTGATAAAAATTCTGACCTTTTTTTACCCAACTTATCTTTACTTACCAATTTACCTTTACTTACCAATTTACCTTCAACAATGTAATTCTTTGGCTGCAGATTATAAAGTCTACAAAATAATTTGATAAATAAAAATAAAACGAAACCAAATTTATAAATGTAATTCCATGCTTTGACAATGGAATGAGACTATGTATTTTAAGTCTAATTTTAATAACGAACTTTATAAATTTAGTTTCAGTTTTGAAACACGGAAATTTTCTGTGTCGCGATGGAATCGTATTTTTAAAAAGAAAATAATTATATTTTGCTCCACTGTTTTGTATCGAGCACAAAAAATAAAAAAACTAAGAACACCGGATTATAAATCGTTCTTATCATATATATATATATATATATATATATATATATATATATATATATATATATATATATATATATATATATATATATATATATTACAGGGGTTAATGTGTGTGAAAGAATATCAGAGAAAGAAAAACATTAAGGCGAGATAACAATAAAAGAACAGGATTGAATAAAACACACACATATATATTTGCATGTATATATATATATATATATATATATATATATATATATATATATATATATATATATATATATATATATATATATATATCAACTATTTTCCGATATAATGTATCTGTAAAGAAACAAAAGGAATAAAAAAGCAAGAGGGGAGATTATTCTCAGCCGACGCATTTCGTCCTTGACAAAACGTCAGAACAGAAGACAAAACAAGTCAGTTAAGAATAGTTTCTCCTCATGTCTTTTATATATATATATATATATATATATATATATATATATATATATAATTTAATATATTTTTCGTTTATACGTTATTTTTATAGATACAGTTATTTAAGTAAATGCTCTGTTTATAATAAACAGCATTAATTATATTGACTGACTTGAATGGCCGAGAAATTTCATATATGTTCTCTGACAGGAATCGAACCCGATTCGGTCGGGAATGATCGTGGGTAATTTTGTTGTTTAAAAACAGTAATTTGGACTTTGCTCCCCAGACGCTTCCTCTGTAGCTGTGTGGTATAGCACGTCAGATGAAGTGATGTTTCTGTGTAGGACACAGTTTCAATTCCTGTCAGAGGACACATTGTACTTGTATCTATAAAAATAACATATAACCAGAATATATATATATATATATATATATATATATATATATATATATATATATATATATATATATATATATATATATAAAGACAAGCGGAAATGACTGTCGGACTTTTCTCATTCCATTTTATATATATATAAATACAAGTGAACATTGAAATCAACACTCAGAGGCGACAGGCTGTTTCATCCTAGACGCAATTGTCAGGCTGCGAGTGTTGAGGTTTCTTGACTATTTATATATATGGGTCTGTGATGCATTGTCGTTAGTCTATTTCTGCGGTTATTTTGGCGGGAGTGGCTTGTTTATTTATTTATTTGGATTAATTTATTTTGCTTGTTTTTATTTATTTTCATTTTTTTATTTTAGATATTTATTCTTTTCGGTTTTCGATGTTTTATTTGAGAAAAAAATGGGGGGTATTCCAGAAAAACCCAACACTCGCGGCCTGACGATTGCGTCTAGCATGTAACAGCCTGTCGCCTCTGAGTGTTGACTTCAATGTTCACTTTTATATTTACATACTCTCTGTCTCTGATATTGAGCACTTTATCCCATAAATATAGCAAATCTTAAAAGTATATTTCTTCATATATATATATATATATATATATATATATATATATATATATATATATATATGACATGTTTGAAATTGTATCGAGTCAAGTTTGATTAAGGTGTAACTGCCAATGATATGAAAGAGTACCTTGCAGATTACAAACGACATGCTGGCTTTATTACAAATTTCTTCTATAAGATATGTCTGCGGTATGAAATCGTTCTCACTTCAAAATGGCTGTTTTGTTTTCAAAATATATCAGTAAAATCCCTTCGGCTTTCATATCTCAATTTCTCTTTTAATTTCCACTCAGTCTTTTTCTTTCTCCGTCATTTTTTCTCTTTCTTTTTCAACGTTTTTCTTTCTTCCCGTTTTGTTGAAATATTTTCTTTCTCCTTGAATCCTTTATTTTCCTCCATGTTTTCTTTAACGCCTTCAAATCACATCTGTAGACCGAATCTGTGATATAGCATATAAAAGTCCACCGACATCGAGGTGATCAGTTTACCTTCTGCACTCAACACCTTGCTTTTCAATCAGCCAGATCCAGACTCTCATGCCTTCGTTCATCTCACTTTGTCAAAACTAGTTTAATGGCTACTTCTCTTCACCGAATTTATTTTTCGTTCTTGTTTTTTTTATTGTTAGTTTTACAGTTATTTACTTTTCTTTTTTTTTTTTTTTTTTTTGCAACTCACACGAACGCCACCACACGTTGCGTGTACAGATATTTTTCACTTTAAAGAAAGCATAACAAATTTCCCTTCAATAAGTACCATTTATAATATTAGTCAGCCACGAATCAATATTGATTTTACAAGAAAATAACTTTATTCGGTGCTGACCAAAGGGTATGTCAACATTTTTGTGCTTTCAATCACAAAAACGTTGTTTATGACTTCTGTTACTTTTGTTTCTTTCTCTCCCTCTGAAGATGGTATTTATTTCCCCCACCCACGATGTGATACAATGTCTCTTTAACATGGCGGGCTCATAATCGTACAAAGACAAAAATTGCTAGTCCTCGTGACCATTGCCATGCTAGTATCGGTTTCTACCGACCTACCAGTTTTAATGAAATAGGGAGATTCTACTGCACGGTAGAAATCCTGAGACTACGCTTCTATAATTGCTTTTCTGTAAAAAGCCCGAATGAAGAACCACGTCAGATATTTGAATAGATACTACACTTTGATCCATTACCCCTCGATGAGTTACCTTACCTCCACATGAAGATTATTCTCGACATATTCATGTGTAACTTGTCAATCCTTCAACTATGTCGTTAACCGTTAGCCATTAAGCAAATACCTACAGCGAGGAGAGCGTCTACTGTAAATTAATAGTTAACGATCTAGTCTGACTGAATATTACTACTCGCTTGGTACTCCATACATGTGACCTTATGACTATTACCCCTAAGCTGTGAGTCTGATCTTCACTGGGTGCCCAATATTTATGGCCTTGTGCCAAACTAAGCTAAGCTTTGTAAATCTCTGGTCGTCGAGGTATAGTTTAATACTAAACAAGCTAGTCTGGTTGACCATTACACCTAAGCTGTGAATTTCATCCTCACTGAGTGCCCAATACTTATGGCTTTGTGCCAAACTACGCTAAGCTTATTAAATCTCTGGTCATCGTAGTATGATGTAATAGTTTCGAGCTAGTCTGGTTGACCATTACTCCTAAGCAGTGAGCTTGATCCTCACTGAGTGCTCTATCCTTATGACCTAAGCTTAGCAAATACCAACTCCATACAGTGAGGGGCCCAATATACATATACGTGTGCCTGAGTACGTGTTCTTGATACTGCTAAGCAAATATTTATAGATAGCTACATTAACAGTCACTGAAGAGCAAAAATGGTATGTTTATGCACTTATGTAGAATCACTTACGCAGATTCTCATAGGCTTGGAAAATAATACTGTCTTACGATGATTGCTTACTTGTTGTCTACATACGTATCAGTGCGCGCATATATTTGGCCGTGTGGTTAGAACGTTCGCTTTCTGTCCACGGGTTCGAATCTTACGATGGACGATTTGTCAGAAAGGTGACTACTTCATATTATCGGTCTGGAGGAGGCGATCCCAACGTACGGCACCTTTGGAAAGTGTCTGAAGACAATACCACAGTTTGACCCAAGGCTTCTGAGTGAAATTGGTTAGACGTCGGTGTCTGTGTTAACACGAACTCACAAATCATCGAAAGTTCGAATCTGCCGAAAGTGATGTGATGTATAACGGTCAATGGAACTGAGATCGCATAAGAGAGAATGCATCAAATATGATTGTTTTCACACATATTAAATATTTTATGCACACTTCAAGATACCACCTCATGTGATTTGTTTTTAATATTTGATATTTTTTTATTTACCCTCGTACACACACACACACACACACACACACATACATATATACACACACGCACACACACACATATATATATATATATATATATATATATATATATATATATATATATATATATATATATATATATATAATAGCTGGACACTCGTATTCGAGGATACCCGTCTACTAAGGCGGCTAGCCAATCCCTATTCCAGACTCTTGCTCAGGCACATTCTTTTTTTGTTCGACACCCACAGAGCCAACCTGTGTTTTATACTGCAACTAAGCTGAGTAGACCTTAGTTATAGTTTCTGGGAGAGAGAGCATGTTATCTATAATGATCAACAATCTGAACAACACCAGCACACTCAACCCTCGGTCACGATGACTTGTGACTTCTTGCTGGCACAGCTATCGACGGCGCCAAATGTTCCGTCTACCCTATTTCAATCACAAGGCTTGGGTCAATTCGTGGTATGGTTTATACATACATACATACACACACACACACACACACACACACATATATATATATATATATATATATATATATATAAACGAGTGTAAGTAAAAAATAATCTGCACTTTCTGCATAACATATCTTGTCACACATATCTTGTCTTCTGGTCATGCATGCTTATAGTTGGTACAATTGTGGTCAAATGATCGAAGTTTGAGCTTGATCGCGCCAGCTTTCTTGCTGATGTTATAGCGCAAGCATGGCCGCTCTTCTAGCAGCGTGCAGTAAGGAGGAACAAAGATAGCAATCCGATTTCTCTGATCGTAATGTGCGTCAGGAGCTGAACTTCATCGGAGGTTTTTAATGTAATACGGCGACAGTAGACGTGTGTATGGACGAATCGAGAAGTTTAAAAGTGACCGGACAAGCTGTGACACACAAAGAAGGAGCAGGACTCCATTCAAACCCCACCACTGAGGAGAAGACTCAGCAAGCTTTAGAGATTGTAATGGAGAACTGGTGAATTGTCATCGATGAGGTAGTATATTTTCTGTGGTTGCTCAAGAAACGAACGGATTCCAAGTCTACCTGAAAAACCGTAAATATTACTTTATGTATGTAAGTGTATAATAATTCTAGTTTGTCTATGTGAGATACAGATGAAAATATGTACTCGTAAGTGTGGGTATGTCTAATAGACGTTATGTTTGTTGGTTTTTCGCATGTTGATTTTTGGAACGTTTTTAGATGCATACCGTTTGTTTTAGATAAACATACGTTAGGTGCTTTAAGAATAGTTTCAGTAAAGGTTGTTAATGTAATATAATGTTTTGATGTGTATTTATAGTTGGTAATATTGTTATTAGTAGGCCCTCGAATTACTTTCTCCGTAAAGAACTGTTCTCTTTTAACTAGAGTGACATCAGTAAAATCAAAGTTATGGCCAGTGTTGTTCCTGCGTATTACGAAAGAATTTACGCATACACGAATATATCTTTTATGTTCGTAGATACATTAGAATAGATTTCATTAGATACATTAAACTTTTAGATCTGACACAGAAAGGAAACTACAAAATCTCCTACAGAATGTAGCGATGGAAAGAGGGAAGAAAGGACTAAGTATAAACTACAAGAAGACAAAATGCATGATTATCAGCAAAAGGATAAGCCCCAAATGCAATTACAGGTCGGAGATACTAAAATCAAGCAGGTACAGAAATTTAAACATCTGGGAAGTGTTCTAACAGAGAACGAAAAGGGCAAAGAGGTATTGGTATGGCCAAAGATGCATTCCAAATGCTAAGCAGAGTATTAAGAGATAGAAAATTTTCGTTGGAAACAAAAGGTACTGAACTATTACGTGATATCTGTACTCGTGTATGGTACTGAATGCTGGACAATCTCCTCAAAGATGAAGAAGAGACATGAAGAAACATAAATGTGGTTCTACAGAAAGATGTTGATAGTACCATGGGCCAAACAACAACGAGGTTTTGAAGAAAATGGAAACAAAAAGGAAACTTAACATCAGGAAGAGGCAGTTGAAATTTCTGGGGTACGTAATGAGGAAGGAGGGCTTGGAAAACCTGATACTCACAGGACATTGAGGGAAAGACAGACAGAGGAAGCAACGCGTGACATACTTGATGAGCTTGAGTAAATGGATGGTAAAAATGGGTTTGAGAAAAATAATTAAAAAAAAGACAAAAACTTATTAAGAGCTACAAGGGACAGGAAAATATGGAGGGCCATGATCGCTTACGTCCTGAAGGGACACGACATATAAAAGGAGATGTATCCCCGATATACATTCTTTACATTGTAAACAATTTCTTAAGTACCAGCATCTGAATTGGTGTTGGATTTTTTTCCCTAATTATATCTCCGATTGTCTTGGACTTGGCGATAAATATCCTAGTATTAAGGATGCACAGTGGAGTAGCGGTTCGGATTGAGGATAGGGAGAGCTGAGTTCGAATTCCAATCGAATCTATAACATTCATTTACGTGCTAATATCCTTGGGTAAGTTATGAATCCTCTTCTTCTCTTCCACCCCAGCTATGGGTAAATAGCAGGACAGATCAAGTTCTATAGCCTTGGATGGCAACTGGTATACCACAGAAAAAAAAGGTCAAACAAAAATCTGCATATTCAGTCATGTATCGAAAGATACATGATCGCCTAAGAGTGTATCACGCATGGCACATAACTGGCTGAGTGAATTGATTTACAAGTTTAGTAGAAAGATTATTAGAGAGTAGGATTATGAATTTACTTTTTGTTGTTAGAATTGCTAATGGTGGTGTCTATTATTCTGGGATTTTTTATGCCCGTTTTCTGTCGTTGAGGATGAAATAGTGAAGAAGTTTAAATGCTTTCTCAATATATTTCTCTTTTCCACAGATATTCTGGGTACATATTCTAAAGGCTCTGGGGTAGACTCCTATGACTTATTTTTTGATTGTGGTGGGAATACAAATTAATTAGATCTTTTTTGTTAGTGAATTTACGATAAACTTTAAAATATGACTAGCAGCATGGCCCGGCGTTGCCCGTGCTTGATTCAAAAATCGTACGACTCATACAGCAATCGCTATCACTTGACTTAAAATATTTTTGCCCTTCCTTGCCTTTAAAGGAGTGCTCTTTGCCGTGCTGATGTTGCTACATGCCTTACTTCTTGCCTATCTCACACTGCGAATTTTTCTAAGCTCTATACTAAACATTAAATCTGTCACGAAAAAATAGCTAAACAAAATGGACACAAAATAATTTTTTCGACACCACAAGACTTTTTTTAAAACCTACATGATTAAAATTCTTGTGGTTACCTGTATCCTTGTTTCCTAAGCAACAAGTATATATTTTTCTGTACTCTTTCACTCAGTATGAGTTTCCAAAATCTTTGTAACTCCGGTTACAACTTGTATTAGTTCCTGAATCCTCGTTACTGTTATAAGTCTAAGAGTCCTAAATTCTCGTCACAACGGTTATAAATCGCTTGAGTTTCGAATCGATCATCGCCACTGTTATAACGTGCTTCATAGCGCTTATAATATAAGTAATCCTTCGGTTACTTGCCGTGACGTCTGTATTACTTAGTCTGAATGGCTCCAAACGGCTTCTTTTTCTTACTTCTGACCTAGAGCTCTTAATTTAAAGTTATAGTTAAAGCTATAGTTCATATAGTCACCAGGGGTGTACTATTTACTCCACAACAGAATATGCAATAAAATACATGTATATTCTTAACAATTAGCAAAAATATAAATATATATATTATTAAATTATTATATATCAAAAGAGGTCTTCAATGAGAGTTTTGGTTTTTTCTCTTTTGTTCTTTTTTTACATAATATCTGTGTATTATTTGTGCTTTGTCTTAGTGTTTGAAGACAGAGAGATGTGCACGTGACTCTTCCATCATGTGACCATCAGGTCATCATGTTTTAAGTGGTGTTGAAAAGTGACATAAATAAATGTTATTTCGTTGTTGTCTTGTTCTTTTTACTAAAAGCTTTCATGTCTCGCTTGTCACCTTTGGTCGCCGTAATGCGATGATAATCCATAAATCTTTGCCAAAGTGTCAGAACTCGGAAACTGTAGCCAAGCCTTGCAATGTCGATAGCCACCTACTCGTCTGGATATTTTCGGCTCCAAGTTTATTCAAGCCAGCTTAGTAAACCAGCTTCATAGAAGCGAAACATTAACAGCTAGGATAAAAGCGATTTTTTCACTCTGGTTATCACATTAAATGTTACATTGACTTCTTTTAGGTCTGATTAGACTAGACGAATTCAGTAGTTGAAATGAAAAGAAATTCAAATAGCAATGATAAAAATTCCTTTCTCTTTCTTTTATGCGTGGTCTCTCTTGAGGACGTGGACGATCATGGCTCTCCACTAATTACTACCCTAAGTGATAAGTATTATTTGTCCGCTTATCATCTCTCCCAATCCATCTTCTATTAGGTTGGTGCAAAAATAATGACGTAATAATGTCGTTTTTTGACCTATTTTTAATGTCAAAAACGACATTATTACATCATTATTTTTGCACCAACCTAATATTATCCATTTATACAAGATTATTAGGTAGGTGATTTCCCTCTGCTCCTCTTTCTTTTATGTTATATAGGAATAAAGAGTCACTGCCGAGACTTGAGTTTGAACATAGATCGCCAGTGAGCAAACAGATAAGCGATCCCATTATTGAATTAAATGGATCACGTAACCATAAAGGGGCATATGTGAAGTATCGTGACGACTAACGATCGCTATTTCTACTCTATCCTCTATTACTATACGGACCGCTATTCTCTATACTATTTCATTATACGGATTACTGTTCGAGCGAGTATAATCGAGCAAGTACTATTAGCACGAGATTATTCGAAGGCGTGTGACATCAGTATTGCTCAACGGCATTACTATAGTTGTATCTGCGATTACAAAGTCTCTACTACAACGAGCATTACGAAAGTGATAACGAGTATTCGTTGACATCACAAAAGTGTCAGCAAGTGTTCGTTGACATCACAAAACTTTAGTATGTCATATTCACAACGAAATATATAATATATATGTATTTCTTCAGGCTATGCTTTATTAAAATAACATATGGTATAAAATAACATATGGTATTTTATATATATATATATAAGTGAACATTGAAGTCAACAGAGGCAACAGGCTATTTCATGCTAGACTCAATCATCAGGCCTGACGATTGCATATAGCATGAAACAGACTGTCGCCTCTAAGTGTTGACTTCTATGTTCACTTTTATATTTTACACACGCTCTATCTCTGATATTGAGCACTTTATCCCATAAATATAGCACATCTTAAGAAGACTATATTTCTTCATCTTTATATATATATATATATATATGTGTGTGTGTGTGCGTATGTGTGTGTGTGTGTCTATGTGTGTGCGTATGTACGTATGTATATATGTGTGCTTGAGAACGATCAGACAAAGAGTAAAATTTTATTAAAGACGTGTTTCGCCGAAGAAGTAAAAAAAATCGCTCATTTAAAAACCAACAATACCAAACAGTAAATACAGATATAGCTAAAACAAACAAGCACACAGCGGACAGACACTCACGAAGTCTGTGCATTAGGAGGTATTAATCTATTGTAATTAATTTGATTTATGATACCCACTTATTCTCAGAGATCCCAAGGTATTTTCCACACACACAGTTTTGTTTTTCTTTCATTTTAGACTAAGGAATTCAAAGAGAGCATATGCTTCTCCGTCGAAACACGTCTTTAATAAAAATTTTCCAGCGTCGTCTGAAGATCACAAGAGCGTTAAACTCGGTTTACGACTAGGGTTATCCTTCCATAGGATTTAACGTTGTTTGGCATTTTTGCTCTGTCTAACCAATCTAAGCTTCGAGGACTTTACTGTGTAGGTAGGTGTGCCTGTAGACTATTTTTTCTTTTTCTTTTTGTTTTTTAGCATTGTCGTTTTTTTTTTTCGGGACCTTATCTGTGTTATGTGAACTTACCTATAACGATAATGGACTCTTCTTGACACTATAAATATTGCGCCTCTCAAGAGGTATAATGAATGAATGGTGTAACGAGCACCAGGTCATGACTGTTGAACTCTCTACTTTGGCAGAGAGGAACCCGAACGAAGCTTTGCCGAAGGGCAAGGTTTCATCCGGGGAGGTAGACAGGCCCTGAACCCGTCTAGGCGGGTTCAAAGGGTATATTTTTGGCCGAGCCTACGGGCTCTGAGAAACCCACTTTAATCTTGGCCTCATGCCATATATATTCCTCGTGGGTGGGATATTAAATACAATGAATGGTGTAACGAGTCAAGACAATATTAGTTCACTCTAAAACAGACGGACAGTCATTACTAACACCTTCAACTTCTTGTACCATATTTCTTTTGTAATATATCTTTGTTATTCTACTCTTGTGTTCGTGTTGTTCTTCCTTGGTTGTAACCTTGGACCATAACTGTGGTGCGAGGATATTGAACCATAACAATCTGTATAAAGGTTTTAGGTTATGGCTAGTTGTCCATTGTTTCCATCAACCCTTTTTTTCTTTAATATATATATTTTCTCTATGTGTATGATTCTCTGTATATCATTTCAAAAGAGAATGAAAAATCTCGCTCCCAAAATTGAATTGTTAGGCAATTCAGGAATTTACAAACTTACCACTTCGTTCTTTTCTAAATATATTTTGCTACTTGTCACTCAGACGAATTCTGTCTGTGTTCCTAATTTAGAAACACCTAATTAGAATACTCGCATTTTTAGCCGAACAGCTTGATAATAACCGCAAGTATTTTATCGTAATAATGTTAACATTAATTGTCTTCTAATTAATTTACAATTAAAACAAAGAAGGAATATTGTTCACTTAACAATATATAAGAATGTATTAAACGTTTTTTAACCATCACAAGAACAGCTAAATGTTTTTGGAATTGTATGTAATGTTCTACGTATGGTGTTCTTTGATGTTTCTAGTTCTCCTGAAAGTCTTCAAGGAATGGGGGTTAGGTTATCCTGTACTTTACGATTTAAAATCATATAATAGACAACTTAACGGCTTTGTTTCACCATTCTTAAAACACTAAAAAAAGGTTTATGTTGTAAAATCTGACATCGTTTCATCAGATTTCGTTTTCTGAAATCTGTTGAAAGTTTCAGTTGAATTGAGGCCCAAATTAAAAAATGCTTCAGACTTGCCAGAATCTCAAAACAGATTGAGAATCCTTTATCTGAAATCCTGTGAAAGGGAAGTGCTTCGGTTTTCAGACTTTTACGGATTCTTTTTTATACAGACTATATAATTTGTATATAGCTTGAGAATGGAACCCAAACATAAACTCAATATCCCTCTATATTTCATAACGCAGCTTATACATTGTTATGTAGTGTGCGAAAGGTTTTTCTTCCTCCGTATGAATCCGAATCCTTCGTCGCCAAATTGTTATGTAGTGTGCGAAAGGTTTTTCTTCATCCGTATGAATCCGAATCCTTCGTCTCCAAATTGTTATGTAGTGTGCGAAATGTTTTTCTTCCTCCGTATGAATCCGAATCCTTCGTCGCCAAATTGATATATAGTGGTTTCACAGTAAAGGCTTATATTTGTTCTAAGTCGGTCCTAAAATAGGTTCGACGTACAAAACGTTAGGAACTTGATATAATAGGTAATGACGCAGTAATCTGGTTGGGGTGGCTGATACTTCAATATCCGACTAACGGTCGTCCGACATCGACCGACTGACCAACTCTCTGAACGACTCCTACTACTACTCCTACTTATTATAGGTGGGAGGGTCTATTAACAATAGAATAGTTGTGTTCCAGTATAACATACATATATTCTGAAGGTAGTTTTATATAAATAAGTTATACCCTTAAAGTAGTTTTACAGTGTAACCCGGATATAAGAGAGTTGTCGGGACCGGAGAAAAGTCTCTTATATCCGGGTTTCTCTTATATCTGGGTTTGGTCTAATTTATATACATTAACACAGGCTCTAATTTGGGACCAGATAAATTCTCTCTTATATCTGGGTTTCTCTTATATCCGAGTCTCTTATATCCGGGTTACACTGTATATAAAATTTAACAAATTTTGTGTACATACAGATTCAGCTAATGACGATATTCATATAATGCTCACATGGATTTTTAAGTGATGAAATTAAGATTTCACCTAAAAATAATGTTTTCATATTTCGGTTCGTGTGTAAAAACATGATCACTAATTACAAAAAATAGATAAATGCAGAGCTTTTTGACATACTGAATAATATGTTTGTTGTGCACGAAACACTTTGGTAAGTAATCCACTCACGAAAATGACGCCAACGTTGGCTACGCATCTGGGAGGGGGGGAAGATGAGGCCACTTACAACATCTACACATTACCTAGGAAACTTGCGCAGTGCTTTCTGAAATTTTCCATTTAGGGCAAGTCGTGTCATCACCTGAAAAACATTCGGATTTTTGAGGGTTTCGAATTTTGGAATTTCGGATAAAGGATACTCAAACCTATCCTGGTATTTGTCATAATAATATCTAAAGCAAAAGGTACAACTGTTTTGTATTGATAATAATACGGCATCTATACTATCCGACCACTTTAATCCAGCAGCGTGGGGCCAGGAAACTGCCGGACTACTTATAATTCCGGATGAAAGAAATCACCACGAAAGAAAAACTATGTAAAAATAGTCTAGTCAGGTCATTCAGTACAAAGTTTAAGACGGGAAATAAAGCAATCATTAATAATTCCAAACAAGGTTTTTATTGTTTCATGCAATACAAAGGCTAAAAAAAAGGACTAAAACGCAAAAATTGATATATACTTAATATCCTGAATAGGTAAATATACAGCTATTTATAAGAAATGAGCAAAACCGTATTACCAAAACTTGTGTAGTACGGCCCTTGTAGCCGCTCAACGATTTGCCGAACCATTGGATGTTACCGGACCACGGAGTTGCCGGACCACTGGATGTTGCCGGACCACTGGATGTTGCCAGACCACGGAGTTGTCGGACCAAGGAGTTGCCGGGCCACGGAGTTGCTGGACCACTGGATGCAAGATTAAAGAGGTCGGCTGTTTTATAAATAATGTGGAGTCATAGATGTATACACGAAATAGATTGTGGTGAATATTTAACATCACCAACTTTTTCTTTTTATACAATGAGAACATTTTTCTGCATGTAACTGATTTGAAAAGCCTTCACCAGAATTCAGCTTAATGCTTCCAGATATAAAAGTCTTTTATCCGATGCTTTGCTTCCCGATACTGAAGAAACCGCTTTAGTTTCAACAAGGCAATACCACAAACCATCAAGCACAAATCACAACACAATGGTTTCAGAAACAAGCCATTGATATTATGAGTAGGCTAGCGCGTTCTTCTGACCTTAAACTAATTGAGAACCCGTGGGATAACCTTGCACGTAAGGTATACGAAGGTGGGCGTCAATGCCATTCAACCCGAGAAGTAAAAAAAATCTATACATGATGTCATGGGCTTTAATAGACAATGATCAATGGTTTAGACTGGTAGAAACCGTTCCAGAACCTATTTTTCAGGTTATTTATCGTCAGAGACTTGTTATGTTAATAAAAATAGATATATCGTTGATATGTATTATATAGTTAAATGTATTATAACAGTTGCTTTTTTATAATCGGTTTCACCCTATGCAAGGCAATAAATCCACTAAAACACAAGGGGTTACAGGGTGTGGAAGACTTAGGAACGGAAACATTAATAATGAGCGGGAAGCGGAAAGAGAAATCAGTAGATAACGATGGACATTGTATTTAAATTTTTGTAGATTAAAGTTGGCTGAAAAGCATGGAGCCGGAAGAGAGTTGCACAAGCGAGAAGTGTGAGAAAATAAATTGTTAGCATAGAATTCACGGTTGCATCTAGCCAGCTCAACTGTAAATTAATGAGATCTCGATGCCAGACTAGTACTGCGCTTAAATTAAAAAAAAAACAAACTCTAAGTACCAGAGCGAAAAGCTCATCTGAACAATTACCATGAAAGTATTTATAGAAAAGACACAGAGAAGCAACCTTACGGCGGTGGGCAAGTGACGGAAGCCGAGCCGCCAGGTCAGGACCAAAAATATTGCTGATTCTTCTTTGGATTTCATCAAGAAGCACAAGGTAAATAGGAGGGTCACCGGACGGTAGCAATATTTTAAGCTACTTTAAGCTAATGGACGAATGGGTGCCATAAAGATATGTAAAACTCGCAAGATAATTTTCTCATGACATATGTATAAAAAAACTTGTAAATATTTGTACAAAATAATATAGCGGCAAACCAGGCACATTCAATCGTCGGTTGGGAATGAACAATAATGGCTTTCCTATTTGGCTTTATCAGAAATGATTTCATTAGTTGAAAGTTTAACTGGTCTTATAAATATGAACTATGCGATAAGCGTTGAAGTAAAGTTCTTTAAAGGACAAGAATAGTTTTGATATATTCTGACAGTATGTCTACAAAAGCCACCTTTTATAAAAAGTTCGAATTATACGAGTTGGAAAATGATTTCCAGCATGAATAATTTCTTGGACATGGTTTCTTTTGGCTAAACACGGTTTTCAAGCTTATAAAGAACTTTGTATTTATTTAATATAAATCTAATGTTTTTTTTGTTTGTTTTTTTTTAGTTTCAGATTTTTCACACCGATGCTTCGAGCTTCTAGAATTCATTTACTCTTGTGCAAAATTCCTTTCGCATCATATATGTATATGATTTCCATTTGTAAAAAGAAAAAAAATTGTAAGTAATTAAAATACAGTTATGGCGGAAGCGAATGTCGAAATAACGGACATCAAAGAGTAAATTGCGACCCCGATGAAATTTCATACTTTTGAGCAATCATAGCAGATTACGATCAAAACATGTAAAATTCTCTCACTGTAGTTTTGTATATTTTCGCCTTCGCCCACCTTCACATTCTCTCTCTCTCTCTCTTTCTCTCTCTCTCTCTCTCTCTTTCTCTCTCTCTCTCTCTCTCTCACTCTCTGCATATATATATATATATATATATATATATATATATATATATATATGGAGAAAGAGAGAGAGAGGAAATAGAGTGCGATGGATAAATTGTCGTCTAAGTTACGTTAAAATGTAAATAATACTAATATCTTATTTGAGCAGATATATTTACCAAAATTACAAAAAATATCTTGAAATACTAAAGAGCAAATTTATTCAATAAACTAATCATTGGCTTCAACCACAGCCTCCAGGCGACTTCGGAATCTCCTGTAACTCTTTTTGATTGTCTCCTTGTTTAAGTTGGTGAATGTTGTCATAATCCTTTATGACAACATTCCTTTGTTGCAGTTTTTTGTGTATAATACGTACTAGTGAGCCAATCCAAATGACTTGACTCACTTTATAGTCCACCAATAGAAGGTTAACCAATCAGAAGACATAGAACATTCAATCCGTCGTGTATAAAGGCGGCCATTTTGTTTACTCTACCCGAATGTCCAGTTCCAGCTTTTCAGGGGAAGAGAAACAGAAAGACGAACTACGCTCTGCTACTTTTACCAAAATATCCACTGCTAACCTGAACAACGCTTTCCTACTGTCTTCAAAATATTCACTGCTAACCTCTGGATTCTATACTCGAAGACGACCGTCATCATGAACAACATCCTTTAGTTTACAGAGTTTTGTTGGTCTCTCGCTCAACTGCGCCAGACACATAATAATCAAGAGGGTTGCAGTCTGGAGAGTTAGTTGGTCAGAATTAAGGTGTGATGTGGTCACAGAAATTGTCTGACAGCTATGACTGTGTTATCCTGTTTGTATGGTATGGCGCAGAGTCTTGTTGCCAGATCTACGGTCTTCCAGCAGTCACCCTCTTGACCCAGTACAGCACTAGCTCCTTCTGTAGGGGCCTCCGTGTTGAGTCTGAGGCCCTGGGGAAATGTGAATGGGGGGCATAGCGTCGCCATTACTAGTGATCACTCTAAAAACTTTCGTAATTACTATTAGACATCCAGCTCTTTCTGAATCCTCTGAAATGTCATCAGATTAACACCCAAACATATGGAGCGAATGCCAAGCAGTATATCGTGGCGTTTTCAAATTCCTAGCGGAGTAAAATGCGTCATTGTGCCCCTTTCCTCACAGACAGTGCCCAACTGATATTATGCACTTGAAAAAATTAAAATATAAACAACGCGCATGGGCGAAATTAAAAATCTAAAATGGCGACTATTTACCCATCGTACCATATATATATATATATATATAATACTTTTTTCCTAATATTCGGGATCAAAATTGTGGCGATCCTGATGTACATCTTTTTCGGAAAATGGAAAAATACAATATAAATTTAAACTTAATAATACATGATTGGATGAATTCTTGCATAATTATTTCAAACATTATTATAGTCGACACCTTTTATTTGAAATAGATGCCCTGTTTATTACGTCTATCGGCCAGCATATTCCAGAAATCTTAGTAAAGAAACTGTGTTCCCCAGCTGGGATCTGATTTCGTCCACTTTTCTAAGGAAAATTACCGTTTGTATTCGTATCCTTTACCGCTCGGTCATGAATGACTTCCCAAGTAAACAGTGTTTGTTTTATCCTAGTTAATGAAAGCACATACCCTTCACTCAAATTATTTTTATCGAAAGACCATCAGTTTCGTATCCGAAACGTAAACAAAGCAATTTCTAAAGAATTAATGGACTTATCTTTAATCCGACATTTTTTATTCCTTCAAACGTATAACAACCTTTGAAATAATACAAATGTCAGTTATGTGAACCCTTCTCTTTTGGAATAGGCGCTCATTTTTATTTATTAAACAGTGTGTATTATGCCTATCGGCCCTCGCATTCGAGAAATCTTAGTAAAAATAAATGTATCATCCTGTAGGGATCGAACCTGCTCTCCACTTTGTAGGGGAAACTACTGCTTGATCCGGTATGCGCTACCGCTCGACCACGAACGCATTCACATGGCTTTTTTTGTTTTTTTTACCTTATTTCAGGAAAGCACATCCCCTTCACTCAGATTATTTCTGATAGGAAAGTGAGGAGATATGGGCTCTCGAGAAAGATAATCTGGCTGAAGAGACTGGGCTTTCCTCAAATAGGGATTAAATTAGGGGAACAATTAAAGAAACTTGAGTAACAACTTGCCAACAAGTTTGTTGAATTGCGTGATCGGTATATGGAATAACATCTACGTTTCGTGGGTCCTGTTCGTTTTGAAAAGTTCTATTCACAATGAGATCCCACCCCCAGCCATATTGTATATCAGATTTGAGGAATGCCGGTGGAATTAGAGAAATTTCAACATCCTCTCACTCAAAAATATACATTGTTAATGTAGTGAAGAGTTCTAAATAATAATCTGACATTAAATGTTACTTCTTTAAATAATTGTTAACGATTCCTGTGATATCTGTTTTATCATAAAAGTTAAAATCATGGTTGGCTTCATTTAAATATAATTAGTTTATATTATTGCAGTTAGATAAGTAAATAAATGGATAAAAATAAAAAAATAAATGACTTTTATATTTCAATATCTGTCTATATCGCTATTATGATTATTTACATTATTCGGACTGTTATCCTCATTTCAATATTCACAACGTTTCGGTCGTTGTACGCTCCGGCATTCTTCAGATGATTGGAATTTCGATCGAACCCTTTATTTCGTCTACCGGGGTAGATTGTTCTAATTTCATGTGCTATGCTTCTTAAGGATGTGTCTGTTATTTCTCTTTAACTCAACACCCGAAGTTTTTTTTTTTTTTTTTTTTTTTTTTTTTGTTCACCTCTGCTGTAGTCTGGTATTGAACTCACAACTCTTTGGATCTAGTCTAACCAACGTCTTTATCCATTGGGCCATGTGTCCTTGAGCGTACAACGGCCGAAACGTTGTGAATATGGCAATGAGGATAACAGTCCAAATATTGTAAATAATGACTTGTACATTTGTCTATATTTTTAATATTTTTATATGGCATAAATAATATATTTATTATTATCATTATTATTATTATTATTATTATTATTAATACACTATCACTTGATATCAAGCACGACAGACGTCTCTGTCTTTGCTCGTAACGAGTGCAGGTGTGTTTGAGAAGTAAACTTACTGTTTGCTTATATAATGAAATATCATGTAACATCTCGCAAGTTCTATTGTAGAGATTATTGGCGGCTCTGCAAGAGTGTGCTCAACAACAGCAGATCCACAATCCCTCCTCTATTCAATCAATTCGAAGTCCTGATATCGACATCAGACAAGGTTAAATACTTTGCTCGGAAATTCTCTTCCAACTCAACACTCGACTCCTTTGGAGTACCCACACCTGATTTCCCCAATAGGACAGAAGATCTGCTGAGTGATATGCGCATAACCTCGTCACTGGTCTCAGACATCATTTCTAAATTAGACTCTCACAAAACAAGTGGAGGTGACGTTATCCCAGTCATCGTCCTCGACCTGGCTCCAGCTCTCTCCAAACTACAACTATTGCCTCGATGCTTCCTGCCTTCCAGCTTGTTGGAAGTCAGGGTTAGTTCCTATTTATAAGAACTCTGGAGAATCTTCTGAACACTCTATCGGCCTATTAGTCTCCTACTGCTTTTCGGCAAAGTTTCCGAGGCTTTAATCAATGCTGAAATGTTTAAGCACCTTACCTCTCACGACCTACTCTCCGTTTGGCCAGATCTACCGCTGATGTGCTAACGGTTATCACTTAATATCTATATCAAGCTCTTGATAATAATGGTGAAGTCCGAGCTGTGGCTAATGATATCTCGAAGTTGTTTGACAAGGTTTGGAATGCTGGTCTTCTACATAAGCTCCAGGACTAATGGTATTACTGGACGACTGTTTGATTTAATTCAATCTTTCCTATCAAATCGTGAAATGAAGATCGTTTTGACCAGGCTCGCTTCCAGATCTTCGCACAAACGCGCGTGTCCCCCAAGGCATTATACTGGGTCCCACGCTTTTTCTGATCTTCATCAATGATCTTCTTGATGTTCTCAATTCACAAGTAGGCATTTATGCTGAAGACACTACCATTTACTCCAGCCTCAATAGCAAATCCGCCAGATACGATAAAGTTAACCTGACCACTGCTCTTGAAAATGACCCTCAATCTGTGGTTAACTAGGGTAGGAAATAGCTCATAAATTTTACTGCCTCCAAACGAAACTGCACTCATTCAGCCACCATCGAGAAACTTTCGTGCCTGCCATCAGCGTGGTTGATGCTAGATTCATGGAAACCAACACATTGTGACTTCTTGTTTTCAATTGAATTGAAGTGGAACAACTACGGGTAATCAATAGCTGCATCTACTGCAAGGAAATTGGGGTCACTGTGTCGTGCCAGAAGATTTTTCTCGTCACAGTCCATCTTGCACATTTAAAAATCTACCATTCGCCCGTGTATTGAATACTGTTGCCATATCTGGTGCTCCTGCTACTCATCTCGATGTTCTTCAGTCTCTTTCTTACCGACACGACGTAGCTTCCCTTGTCTTTTCTGCAAATATTTTCAAAGCAACTGTTCTGACGAGCTTTTTCGCCTGCTGCCCAGTCTACGTGAGTTTAAGTGCGCTACTAGACTGGTACCCTTTTACTGTTAGATGTAACCGCCACTTCTACTCCAAAATTTCTTTTCTCGTACTGCTGTCCAGTGGAACTCTCTTCTGTTTCATTTCTCCCCTGATAGCTACAATCTTCAAAGATTTAAATGCAACATCAATTGTCATCTTCTATCTTCTTGAAATCCGTTCAGCATTTAACCTTTCCTCGGTACTCCCTATACCCAGTCTTTTTTCCTTACTATCACTCTCTGTAAACCCCTGCATATCAGTGGCATTCTCACCTTGCTTGGGGTGAAATGATTACAAAAAAAAACTATAATTACAATAGCTGGTTGCTTTAAAAACGTTGTTATAAAAATACAATATATATATATATATATATATATATATATATATATATATATATATATATATATATATATATATATCCTTTTAGCAATGTGTTGTTCTAACGTCCTCTGTATCTCTCACTTTTTCTACTATGTTATATCCTCTGTCTGCCTGTCTGTCTCTGTCTGTCTGTCTGTCTCTCTCTCTCTCTCTCTCTCTCTCTCTCTCTCTCTCCCTCCGGTTATAATGCGGTAAAGAGAAAAGCTAATAGGAACGAGTAACCAACTAACTACGATGGGCGACTTGCTAAACGGAAACGTCAATCAAGGGGATTAATTTCATCCTTGCCGTTTGTAACCTAGCTATTTAAGTGGCGCGTTCATACCAAACGATTGTGATAGGTACAAATGGCGGAGATTTAAAACTGTTAAATGGCTGGACTGTTCCTTTGAAACGTGTCACTAGCCGATAATGTTGACCGATGATTCCGTAATATCATCCCCCATTGTTAAAATCCTATATTCAGTACTTGGCTGCTAGTTTTAAGTAGCTTTTAGAATTCTATATTCTCTCTCTCTCTCTCTCTCTCTCTCTCTCATTTAACCCCTGCCATCAAAAAATGACTTTAAAATATAAAAATATTAAATAATTCTGGTTTCTACATCAACGAAAGGATGATTACAATTTGTGTTAAACTATTTATTAATTTATATTTAGACTATTGTTCTCATCTTTGTGGTTGTTATCACAACGTTTCGACCGTTGTGCCCTACGGCCTTCATCAGGGGTAAATCGATCTGGATCACCTATAAAGAATTCTGAACTGAACCCTCATTTAATCAACGGGTGTAGACTGTTCTCGCTCCACTGCTTATGTCAAGGGATATTGTCTACTTCTTATTTTTATTTAGTGCTGTTCAGTTATTGCTCGCCTGAGTGTAAGTACATACTGCCAGACCCAGGGATTGAACTCACAATGATTATTCAAATTTTGAAAAGTATGAAATTCTAAACAAAGAAAATAAATGCAATAAATTATAAAATTACCAACTTGTCGAAAATAAAATATTAAACTATGTAGCTAAGCTAAAAACTCAGGATTTAGCAATGCATACATATTTTTTATATCCTGTTTGTACAAACACTACCCGGATATAAAATTGTTTTCAAAGAGTTTGTGAAGACGGATGGAAATTTAGGGGAATATGTTCTAATAATGTGTCCGCTATAATTTGAATCTATACATTGTTATTTACACTATTTTTATTTGAACTATTGTCCTCATCTTTGTTGTTGTTATCACAATATTTGGGTCGTTGTACTTCTCAGACCTTCCGCGTTGGTTTTTCAATTTGGCAACATTGTAGTTGTGAGTTAAATCACTTGGTCAGGCTGTGTAAACGGTCGAGCAATAACTGAACAGTACTAAATAAAATTATTATTATTATTAGTAGTAGTAGTAGTAGTTTTCCGGCGGCAAACTCGTCATCAATAATGGCTTGAAAGTTTCGTTCAGCCTTGTACTCATGTTATCGAAATTTGACCATTTATCGATGAAAAATCACAAAATATATCGCCAATTTCGCAGAAGCCGCTGCGTTGCTTGATCTGATTCAATAGCGTATACCCCTCTATAACCAATTGTTATTATTGGATTTAGTTGCAACAAACGTACGAGTTATGTCCGATTCATTTAGGAAATGTTAATGAATCTTGATATCACTGGTTACATTATAAACATTTTGGGGATTAAATTGTTACATTCAGTCAAACAGAAATTCTAAATAATATCTTCTCTTCATAAATTTATCTTCTCAAAGAGGCTCCTAATCTTGAACGTCTACTGGAACTCACATCCCTGCTATAATCAGCCGAATCAGAAATAGAGTATTGCTACCATATATGAATTGGACCTGCCCAATCTTTACTTGCCTGTCTTATTAGAGTTCAAAAGCGTATACACGGACTTGTGGGTGATGAATTGTTTTACAGCTTACAATCGTTTTCCCACAGACGAAATGTTGCAAGCCTCTCGTTGCTCTATCGCTACTTGCGTGGCATGTAGACTAAAAACCTATATTCCTTCGTCTCATCACCCCTGACCTTACAACTGAGACCCGCCATATCACACATACAAGGGTGAATCGTCCCTATTCCCTTTGTATTCCTAAAAAAAAAAAGTAAGTTCCATTTCTAAGAAACGGGTGCTTTGTGGAACACACTCCCAGTAGGTTGTTTTCCCAATCATTACAATCTTGACTACTTCCTGCATAGCCCTATGAACTTCACTTCTTGCTTTTCTTACCCTCATACAACACCATACAGTAACCCTCTATCTTGAGTGGCTCTTGGTCCTTGTAATGGGTGAACATTAATATAAATTAAAAAAAATAAAAAAAGTTTCTTCTTCTTCTTTCGCCCTTAACTCCGGAAGAAGTCGTCGATCCGTCGACGTGCTAACTGTTCACCATTTTCCTCCAGAGTGTGCCAGAGCCGGGGTCTCCGCGAATGGTTTCTTGGTGTGCTCATTACGTGGTGTGTCTTGGGCGTTTTAACCTGGCGGAACCCATCCCTCTCCATGAAGAAACAAAACACTAGACATGGTGTAAATGAAGTGAAGTTAGTTTCTGGAGCTCAGTCTCACAGGCAGCACTTCCGTATTGCACTAACGATGACATTTATTCCCTGAGGCGGTAGAACGCCAATGTACCTGTGCTATTATTGGATCCATCTCCTACACATTTGTGTATGGGATACGACATGAACGAAAAAGCCCTTGTATTACATAGCATATACGTGGGAAGAGTTTTAAATACCTTCTCCGTAACGCTATTATATATTATTCTATGTTTTATGCTTTGTGCTTTAAATTAATTCATTTTTATGTCATTGTTTGGCTCAAGACATTTGATGAACGGATTCTTTTTGCATGTTACTGCAAGCTGATAATTCAAACAGCATTCTGTCTTGCCGAATAGCGAGATAAACGTGTTAGGTGACTGGTCAATTTGGATGCGTATCGTCCTGAATGTTAACACGTGTTGCCGTCTTCTCAGAATGGAGAAGGTATTGTAATGGGAGTAGATGGTAGCGGTCGATGTGACTGCCCTGGTCTGTGTTGAATGCAGGTGTCATACATGTCTTTTAGCCGAATCATAACCACACCGTGTCATTTGTCATCATAGAATAGAACAAAAAAAATTTTTTTTTTTTTAATTCTTTCCGAATACTGCCTGACTCGTTTTACAAAACCTTTAATGGGAATAGTGGGTCACGTGCCTTTCATTTGGCTAAATCTCCGCGGTTTTACATTTTTCTGAATATATGGATACTTTTTAACTGCAGAACTCCAGAAAATATTATTTTAATAACATGATCATATATATATATATATATATATATATATATATATATATATATATATATATCATTATTTTAAAAAATATGATTCTATCGTGACACAGAAATTACTATTTCGAAACTTGACTCAAGTCCTAAAGTTTAATTTCAATATTAAACTTAAAATTTAGGGTACAATTTCATTCTCAAGCGAAGTTTCAGAATTATTCTAAAACTTCACTTGAGAATGAATTTTAGAGAATTTTAGAGTTATTCTAAAAGCATCGCTTGAGACTGTACTCTAAATATTAGGTTGGTGCAAAAATAATGACGTAATAACGTCGTTTTTTGACGTTAAAAAATACGTCAAAAAACGACCTTATTACGTCATTATTTTTGCACCAACCTAATATTAAGTTTAATATTCAAATTAAATTGTAGGACTTGAGTCAAGTTTCGAAATTAATTTCTGTGTTGCGATGGATTCATATTTTTAAAAGATAATTATAATTTAAGCCCTACTTTTGTATCGAGCACTGATTTTTAAAAATAAAACCATAAATACTAAAGAACTTTGGATCGTTAATCTAACTGTTCTATTACATCAACACACACACACACACACACACACACACACACACACACACACACACACACACACACACACACACGTGGTTATGGAATACAGGCTATTTAATTTGTATATAGCATCTAGAAAATGGGGCATTGGGAATGTAACCTAAGCATAAACACGTAAATCATTTTATAACAGAGCTGATATATATATACCCTAGGTAGTTTTATATAAAATTTAATAAATTTTGTGTACATACAAATACAGCTAATGACGCTATTCCTGTAATGCTCACATATATTTTTAAGTGGCGAAATTAAGATATCACGTATGTTTTGTAATTTCTGTACGTATACCAAAAAAATATGATCACTACTTAAAAATATATAAATTCAGAATTTTTTGACATTGTCAATAATATCTTTACTTAGCACGAAACACCTGATAAATAATCCATGAACAAAGGTGTTGCTGTGACGATCGCTAAGAACAAACTGGCACCAACGGAGGCTACGTAGCTGGACTTCGACGGTGGGGTGGCGTGCAGACGAGGTCACTCACAACAGCTGTACATCAGCGAGGAACCTTCCCAGTGCTTTCTGAAATTTTACAGTTTGTGGTAAGTCATGTCAGGACCACCAGAGAACTTCCGGAGGTTTTCGGATTTGGGAATTTCGGATAAAGTATACTCGACCTATATATATATATATATATATATATATATATATATATATAGTTGTATGTTAGCTTTATCTTGGATGTTGAGCGCTTTCCAATAAGTACCGCGCATATATAATATATAAATAATATATAGAGAAATTACACACACACACACACACACATATATATATATATATATATATATATATATATATATATATATATATATATATATATATATATGTAGATATGTATATACATACATATTATATATATATATATATATATATATAAACGATCATAACCATCTTCTCGATGTTTATATATATATATAAAACGATATTCTGGGTGACTAGCTATATATATATATATATAGATATATATATATATATATAGCTAGTCACCTAGAATATCGTTTTACACACACACACATATATATATATGTATGTGTGTGTGTAACACATTCACGTCATAATAATAGTAAAAGAAAATCGAGAAATACTAACAGTCACTGTTCTGCCGAGAAATTGCATCTATTTAAAAGAACATAAATTAAGAGTATAAATTTCAATTACTATATGTATATATATATATATATATATATATATATATAAACAACGATATGTTATTTTAATATAGCATAGCCTGAAGAAATTTCGAACTGGTTGCAGTCTGAAAACAATTCTTATGTCTCCATCAACAACATTATCTGGTCATGTGACATGATGTCACCTCTTAGGGTCGTGGGGGACATCATGTACTTCAGCAATATAAGCTGTGTATTCAGAGTTTTCCTTCTTCTAGACTTCACTTCAGGGAAAACGCGACCAGCATTTCCTTATTTAACCCATAGAAAGAGAAAGAGAAGAAAATTGGTATATCCCAAAGTATTTCTGCGAATGTGAGCATAACGGATTCGACCGGAATTCGAACACATTTTTCTTTCCGGGTCGCTAACCGTTACACTACCTGCACTTCATTTGTCGTTAAATATTCTTAATAGAAACAATGTTTCAAAGTATATTTAAATTTATCAATTATAGATTCCACCAACGTAAATAGTATGTCCGTAACCTAATGATGAATCAGAGCCATTCATACAACAAATATCTTCTTTTTTTTCATTTTAACTCCCTTTTTTGTCATTGCACTTGATCCAGTGGTGATTATTAATTACATATCGGATCAAAATTCAGCTGTCTCAGGCTATTAACTTATTGATCTGTGCATCTACTTTAAAACAAATTTTAAATTGTGTACAATATTATTTTAATCATCTCACCCCAAACAAGTCAATAAAGGCACTAAGACGGAAGGGTTGATCGATTTTGAGGGAATATGAGAAAAGAACTAACATTATTAAGGAGAGAGAACAGTATAAGAACAGGAATTAAGAAAATCGACGATAATGATTGACATTGCATTTAAACCAATGTTGACTGTGAAACAAGAAAACCGGAAGAGTGTTCCCCTAGCGGAAGTGTGAGAGAAGCTGTTAGCATACAACTTATGGTTACATTTAGCCATTTCAACCGCTGACAGTTGTTATTACGAAGTTGACCGATAAATATATCTGAGCCCGTCTCATCTGTGTCACAAACCGATAAAGTTGACCCATGATATCATCTTTATTGCCGGAATCCAGTATCCATTATTTAATGTTGCTTTTATGCAGATCCATAGAATTCGATATTCATTCTTGTTCGACTTCTTTTCCAATGAAGACCGACGTTATCAAAATATTTCTGTTTATGTAACCAGCGAGGAAATTGCCCACATACTCATTTCTCTCTCTCTTTCTTTTGAAGACACGGACAATCATTGCTCTCCACAGCTTACTGCCTTTTGTTACTCTCCTTTAGACGCTTCTTTCTTTACTTCTTTTCTAAGCGACTTTAAAGGGTGCCCACACTTATCAAGTCTGTTACTTGTTGCTTTTTTTCTACTTCTCTTGTTTTTGATGTGTCCTGGAAGTTTAAGCTTCTTTTCTTAATTACGTGTCCCATGTATTCAATTTCTCTTTCTGTGGTTCTAAATAGTTTCTCTATAGTTCCTATTCTCCTTAGAAGTTCTCAGCATTCAGTAGTCCCAGTATATATCTACATTCCAGTTGCCTTCATTTTTTTAATCCAATTCACCCCAAGAAAGGAAGTAAATCCACTAAAACACATTGAGTTTCTGTGTGTGAAAGAATTAGAAAACAGAAATATTACTAAGCAGCAAGAACAGAAGAAGAGTAATCAGGAGGACAGTAGATAGCGATTAACATTGCATTTAAATTTTTGAAGATCAACGTTGGCCGGAAAGCATGAAGTTGGAAAAGTGTTCCACTAGCGAGTAGTGCAAGAAAAGAAACTGTTAGCATAGAACTTACGGTAGTAGCGTGAAAAAGGAAGACAGAGGGTAAAACGGCCCCGAGAGAGCATCTAATCAAGAGTGACATAAAAATTTAGTTTTCGAAATTTGAAATTGTCTCTGTTAACTTCGTTGGACAAGCGCCCTACATTCCCACAAGCTGGTGTGAATGTGGATCCGTGTTTTGATAAGCGAGATCGGAGTAGCACCCTCCCCACCCCCTACTACTTGGGTTTTAGGAGCATGCAATCAAGGAGTTGGCCCCGGGCATCACCAAACCTCTGTACGTCACTGACTTACGGCAGTCTAGTACTGTGCTTAAATTTTAAAAAAGTCTAGGTTCCATAACGAAGAGTTCATCCGAACAATTACCATGAAAGAATTATATTTATAGAAAATGCACGGTGAGTTATTAGGTTGATGCAAAAATAATGTCGGTTTTTGACGCATTTTTAACTTCAAAAACCGACATTTTTGCACCAACCTAATATTTTCTGATTCCTTACTATCTTTTGTGGTTGCAACAAAATAAGACTCACTTTATCAATGATAAAAGAAATCACTGTTTATTAAATTCCTTACTATTTGGTTACATCGACAACAGATTTTAGTCAACACTTTAACCCACTACACCATTTAATTCTTTGACGTACTGACAAGAAACACAAGTCCGAGTTGATTAAAGAGTTCGTTAAAACATATCTTGTTCCCTGGCAGTTGTAAATTCTAATCCCAAGATCGAGTAGTGCTGAAAAGTTGCGTACACTGATTCAGTGGCAGAAACGGACAAACGACGAGAAGGTGAATAATAATAACGGATATTTAGAATTTTTTGCGAATAACAACGGTTTTTCGCCAATACTATTTAGCCCATAGCTGGGGGAAGAGATGGATTCATACATTTCCCAAGTGAACTTGCACTGATTCCTCATTCAGAGCCTCGATCCATTTACACGAACACACACGTTCCATTTAGAGAAGGCCCAGGAATACAATGTCCGAAGCATTGTAAGTATACCAACCAAAATTAACGTTTTGGTCCGAACAGGAAGGTAAATAATAGCAATGATATTAAAAAGCATGAAGATAACTGCATATGCAAATTACTAACGGGTGAATGAAGAAAATGACAGGAGAGTTCCATAAGATTGACACTAAAATGATTGATTAACCGCAATTACTAACAAACCAACTAACGGAAAATTTTAAGAGGAGTACGCTCCCCATCATGTACTCGCATTTTAGTTGCATTCAATACAGATTGGCAGCGTTTCAGTCGTTTTGAAGATGTGATTTACTGCGTTGGAAACAAATCGTGTATATAAGGTTTTATTATAGAAATATATATCACATAACTTTACAATGTGTTTTCCATTATTTTATCATAGAAATGCATTTGAAAGCAAGTAGAAATCGTCAATAAAATAAAGAAAATGGAAGGACTAAGACTTGTATGTGTAACGATTGCGATCTATAGAAACGCAGAGTAAACCAGGAAATAAGCGATTATCTATGATCAGGCAGAATACAAGTGTTATTGACAGAATCAATTGTTAAGACTGTATATTTCTTAAAATTCTCTGGGCAGTGAAAATTGTTTTTGATTACACCTAAATTACATATCTCGAAAGCAATGTGCTGACAACGTGTAAATAAATGCGGCATTTTGAATAAATATTCGGCAAAATTTAACATAACCGCAAAAAAAAAAAAAAAAAATCTAAAAATAGCGATGTATCAAAAGGGGATGTTTTTCGCTTGACACCGCTATTACTCCATACTCCCTCTGAAATTTTTATTGCTTGGAAAAGCTATTGTTAGTATTTTGATAAAACCTCAACACATGAAACTAGATTTATGCATTCACTTACTTTCTCGAGAATTAACGAAATTAAAATTAATAGACGAGAGTGGGATTTGAACTCCGCTTACTGATTCCACTTTCCACACAAGTAACTGTTAAATCACATGCATATAAAACTAGTAATGGTGTCTAAATGAATTTAAACGGGGGATTTTTTTACTAATTTGGTGTTAGGATTAGTCGACAGAGAGCTAGAAGGCCTTGATATTACTGGGGTTGAGTTGCGTAGGAAGTTTCACATTAGGAAAATGGAAAACCATGTTGATCGTTAAACATTTTTAATTTCAGATTTCCCATTAAATGAAAATCTTCACAATGATATTGTTTATTTTGATGAAATAAAAATGATTTTAACTTTGAATTGACTAGTAGTTTGTGGTACTAATCACATCATTTTCTTTAGGATCAATATGTAGTATCTGTTTTTGTTATGTCAACGAAACATAACTTAGGTTAGGGTGTTGCGTACCTTCACTATAGAGAAGTAGAGTGATGAAGTCAAGGAAAGGTGACATTGTGATGTTGACTAACTGAAAAAATATAGTCTCAAAGAACAAAAACGATTAAATTATTTTTCTCATATTTTATAAAAAAAAACTTATTTTTTTATTACTGTTAATCCTTGGTATAATAATAAATGTTTATTCGCTTAAGGTTTTTTGTACAAGTTCTTTTACGAGAAGCGTATTATTGAGTAAGCCAGATGGTTTGTTGAAAAATGTCACACTTGTATATCATTTAGGCACAGTGGTTAAAAACGGCCAAAATTTTTAAAGATTCATTTCAAGTTTATGAAAAATTATTTTTTCGTATTGTTTACCCAATGAGAGACATGGTTTTAAGCCCTTGTGAAAACTTTGATGGTGCCCTTCTCTATGCTTTTTTGTTTATATAAATAAAACTCCAGTTAGCAGATAACCCCAGAAGGCATTTGACATCAAGGAGGAGAAGGCATTGTTGACATCAAGAAGAGAAGGCGTTTGAAAACATCTAGACATTCAGGCGAGGAGGCACAAAGTTGCAAGCCAGCTGCAGATTGCCTAAAGAATTTTGAAGTTCACAAGTGGAAATTCTCCTGCGGTTGGACAACAAAGAACAAAAAAAGAATTCAAAGAAATTTTCCCAAAAGCCTCAGTGAAGCACGAAAAGTTTGAATATAAAAAAAGACATTTCCAAAATTGTCATATGTCCCAGTCTCGTGAGACAAGTAAATGTATGTGTGTGTGTGTATGTATGTGTGTGTGTGTGTTTATATAAGGTGGTTAAATCTTTGTTTACTGACTTCTTGAAAGTGCTTTCTCTTTTTGTCATTTTCGAAATTGAATCCTTGTGTCTTTTTCTAAACTGTCATCTTTTCTTTCATTCTCGATGGTCATCCCTTTTTCGAAATATATCTGTAAATATTATCCTACCTTAATTAATTGGAAGAACCGTGGAGTAATGGATAGCGACTCGGATTGAGAAATCGGAGAGCCGTGTTTGAATTCCTGTCGAATCCGTTACATTCTCTTATGTGCTAATACCCTTGGAAAAGGTATTAATCTTCTTCTTCCCCCAACTATGGGTAAACGGCAGGATAGGTTCTATAGCAACTAGTCTACCGCAGAAAAAATGTCTCGTCAGTCATGTATCGAAAGATGCCTGAACTTCTCTCACACATGGCACATAACTGATTGACTTAATTATTTATAAAGTGCAAAGAAGGGAACTTTTGTGCAACAGTCTTAGATGTAAATCTGTGTATTTTTGGCTTTTTTATATACTGTAATAAATGTTCGTCCTTTAAAATTTTACGCAGTAGTTTGAGTCTTTATTGCGCTTTGTACGACTTTCTATTCCTATTAAGTTTTTGTGTTTGGCACAAGAATTTGTGTTTGGTAGGGAGTTAAAATTTTTATAATTTATTCAATCGAAACTCTGACCAAAATTATTTAGTATTTAAAATAAAGCCGGTCTTTTATAAGCTGTAGTTCTATTAATTATTCGATATTATTAGGTTGGTTCAAAAATAATGACGTAATAATGTCGTTTTTTGACGTATTTTTTAACGTCAAAAAACGACATTATTACCTCATTATTTTTGCACCAACCTAATATCTGTGAATGCTGGTTATGTTTCGAATAAAAAAAACGGAATCAAAGATCCTTAAAGAATTTGTACCTACAATTTGGAATAACGAACCAGTCGTGGATTATTTTCATTCGTAATATATCAGCTGATATTTGATAGAGTTGTGCAATTAGGAAAGATGGTGAGTAGCATTAATTCTTTCAACAGATTCCAAAGTACTTCATCAAGAGCTCAAGCGGGAAAAGTCTGCTACTGATTAATTCCCCTTCAAAGCTAAGCCGTAAATTAATGGCCACTGAGCGTGAGCGCCCTATCAGAAAAATAAGCAGCAAGAAATGGCGTAAAAATTAATGATTATCGAAAATAAGGATAAAAATGTTGGATTCCGTTTCCAGTCAATGAATTCTCAAGATTCATGTTAGCTCATTTTTTCTTTTCTTTTTGTATTTAATGAGTTTATCAAAAATATTTGGAAACATTAACACAAATAGTTAAACATCGGGTAGGATGCATACAGCGTTCTGTCAACATTAGAAGCTGTTCCAAAACATGGGAGCAGTCCCTGGCAAAATGTTGACGGACAATATTCCCAGGTGAATAAATACAAACCAATTGACTTAATTAACGACCAAAATTTGGGCGTCGGCAAACACTTAGGTCCTCATTTTTTTCATCGCTCCGACTTTTCTTCAAAGATTTCTACTTCTTTCAGAAGCCAAAATATGAGCTTGTATTAGAGCCATTATTTGATAGTAATTTACTAAGCTTATCTTAGTTGTGGATCAAGGCCAAAAATTTGGGGCACCCTGTTCGAATTGAAAATCAGTTATAATTGATCTAGCGAGACAAGCTCGTTAACCATTACACCACGTCGAAGTACCCTGAGTGTGGCACAAAGCCGAATGCGTGAGGCACCCAGTGAGGACCGAACTCACTATTCAGTCGTAATTTTTCTCTGCATTTTTATTACAGCACATAGAAGTGCCCAGACATTATTTGACAGAATGTGCTATTGAGGCCGGACTAATTGATGATGATTAAATTTAAATATGAGAGCATTTTGGAAAATACTGTATCGGAATAAATTATTAAACTATTGAAGTTTTTTTTTTTGTTTGTATGCTGGGACTAGACCCAACAAACAAACAAACAAAATAACTTTCAATAGTTTAATTAATTAATACTCATCTTGATTGTTATTCTCAAAACATTTTGGACGTTGTACTCTCACGACTGTCACCTTCTCGGGAACCTTTGAGCTTAACCCTTTATTCAATCCACGAGAATAGATTGCTCTCAATCCGTTTTCTATGTTTAAAGGATATCTGGTATCAGTCGATACAGTCCAGCCTATTTCGTTTTTGCGTCACTTGTCCGTTTCTACCTTTCTACGGAATGATGATGTTTCACAAGGTACCATAACCTAGTGGAATTGAGTGTCTGAGTCCAGTACTGAAAAGTCACCCAGGCTGGAACCAAACAAGCGACACAAAGGCGAATAAGACTGGAAAATATTACCTGATACGAGCAATTCTTTAAGCAGGTAATGCGATCAATCCACCCTAGTGAATAGAATAAATTATTCTGTTTCAAAGTGATGGAGATTTTCTAAACATAGCTTAGATGTGGCACAAAGCCGAAAATATGGAGCACCCAGTGAGAATCGAGAATCAAACTCACTAGTCAGTCGTAATTTATATAGCGATACAAGCTTACTAACCATTACACCACATTGGAGTGCCCGAAAGAATTATCTTCATTAAGGTGATTTTCTAAGCGTAGCTCAGGTGTGGTACAAGACCGAAATAATGAGGTACCCAGTGAGGATCGAAATCACTAATCAGTCATAATTGTTTTAGCATGACGAGCTTGCTAACGATTACGTCGAGGTACCCAGAATTACATTTTTAAGCATAGCTTAGTTGTGGCATAAGGCCAAAAGTATGAGGCACCGTGTGAGAATCGAGCTCACTACTCAGTCGTGATTGTTTTAACGAGACAAGCTTGCTAACCATTATACCACGTAGAGGTTCCCAGAATGATATTCTAAGTGTAGCTTAGATGTGGCACAAAGCCGAAATTATAGGGCGCATAGTGAGGATTGAACTCACTATTCAGTCGTAATTGACCTAGCGAAACAAGCTTGATAACCATTACATCACATCGGGGTGCCCCTGTTCAAAACTGATATGTCGCTAGATGATTGTTTTTTTTTTATTTTTTGTTGTTTTTTTGTTTTTGTTTTGTTTTTTTTTGGGGGGGGGTTTACAGTCACATCTTTTTAGTAGTTGCGCTGTCCTGGGTATGACGATAAACTATATCCAGCAGCAAAGCATTTGATGTGGAGATTGGGTTTTTTGAGGAGCGTGAAAGCACCCTTTCATTGCGGTTGTTCCCAGGTCCACCCTGACTCGGTACGGTAGCACCTGATAAAGTCCCAAATATGAGCAAATAATGAAAATGAAAACAAAACACCATGAAAATATAAAAATACGATTTTGTAGAATGACCAATAATACATTTTATCTGTTGTTGAAGTCATACAATTACGTTTAAAATATATTTAGTTGAAACCAAAAAATTGTTAAAATATTTAGATTTTGCCATTAAATAATTCCTAGAGGTTGATATGCCACTAAACAAAATCAACCAACCAACATGAAAGAACTTTCATGGCATTAATCCTTATAATATCTGGCAATTTCTTAAAGGAATCAAACTGTATTCCAAAATATAACTTCAACAAAACTACAATATAAAACACACCCATCAACCCCACTAGTAATCATGACCCCACAAATATATATATGCACAAAAGCTGAGTATCATCTACCATATATTCAATTGTGGGAACAGAATAACATTTATTACTTCAAAGCTCCACCAAAAATTAAATTTCAGCCTTAAATGACCTATAAATAATTGATATGCCGTTAAACAAACATACATACTTTAGTAGTTGTGGTGCATTTGATTTCGGTAAAATATATTAATGGTATTATTATTCATCTTACCTTTAGAACTTGGGATTATATTATTGAAATTATTGTTATTTAAGTGAAGTTTCAGTTGATTGTCTACAATATAATTAGGGAAAATATTATCATTAAGTGTTCGTTTAATGTTACTTATTTCCTACAGAAAACTTTTTTTTTGTATGAGGAGATTAATTTAGCTTTACAGATTAAATTGTTAATGAAGGTGAATTTATATATTTCAGAACATTCACTTCTATAGTTTAGGAGGCAGAATTGGAAGTGGGTGAGATTTTATACCCTGAAGTGCTGAGTTTATAGCCAGTAGCCAGTCAATATTCTTGAATGCGATCAAGAAAAAAAAAACAGATTATTACACGTTAACACTCGCTGCTTTACGCGTTCCGCCGCTCTAGAATTAGCTTTCAAAAAATTACGACACTTCTGAAAATAATGACAAAATTTGCTACTTAAAATACACTTAATTTTCATTTATATTTCTCACTGGCATCCCCCGATTAAAAAAAATGCCTGCCAAAACCCCGAACTACACAAGATAAATTTTGGCTATTTTATATATAAACAATAATCATGTTTGCAAAACATTATTCGTACACAAGAATAAAAGATTAACACCTTTGTCGTCATGAGCCAATATGATAAAAAAAAAAGGGAGCTTTACGTTCGGAGGATTTTATTCTTCTTATAAACGTTTTTTTCATGAAAATCGTCTGTTTATTTTAAACGTCCATGATACGATTCAAACAAATTGTGAAAACGTTTTCGGCTTAAATGATTTACTTTACGTACTGAATATAAATATTATATAAGTTTCTTTAGGACACGTTAATATTTATTTCTACAATATAAACACGGTGCCTTGGCAACATCTGTGCGCATAAGAGCTGTGCAACACCACAAGTGACATGTATGCAGATGCGTGATTGTGTATGTGAGTGCACGTATGAGTAAGCACGCTCTGGCGTCTGCATGTGTGTGGCGTTCCACGAAGATAATTAATATCTAATGGATGAGCTTAGTCTGGCACAAGGTTATACACATGTTAAAGAGAGTAGGAGAAGAATTCTGCACTAAGCTTTCAATTAAAACGAATCTGATTACCTTGAAAATCGCATTCATTCTCCTGGTTTTTATTCAGGCTTGAATTCTGATCACTGTCGTAGATAGCAAATCTTCTTCTTTATATGAACTCTCCATTCAGGGCGTTGGCGATCATAGCTCTCCACAACTTTCTATTCCTTGTAACTATTGGTAAGATTTGTCTCCTTACTGCCTGTACAATCCATGTTCTGCCATCCAACACATATAAGATCTTTACTTATGTTCCAGAAATTTCATCTGTAATTTTCTGCTTCTAATTAAAAGTGTTATTTTTTTTCTTTCCAATTCATTTAAAACTCCTAGGACTCACAGGATCCGTCCATGGTATTTTCAGCATTCATCCATAAAACAATATATCTGTTGCTTCAAGTCATCTATTCATACGTGAGGAAATTCATTACTTAAAGTAATTCATCTCAATTCTCCTCTTCGTCTGTGAAGAAATTGTTCCCTGCCAAATAGGAGGATTGATATTACATACCAATTCAGCATTCTTTTTGTTTCTAACTAAATTTTCTGATTTCTTAATACTTTGCTTAGCTTTTAGAAGGCATCTTTCGCTATCCTAATGCGACATCTGATTTCTGTGTCACACTTTCCGGTATCTGTTAAAACACCTTCCAGATTTCTAAATTTCTGCGTGATATTTATATTTCCAATTCGTAGCTCGCATCTTACAATGTCCGTCTTACTGACAAGCATTCATTTTGTCTTCATACAATTGATAGTCATTTCTTCCCGCTTTCCTTTACTTCCTTGTCTAGGAATCCCTGCATTTTTCCATCTATGTCTGTTATCAACATGGCGTCAACTGCCTATCCTATATTTCTAATTAATCAACGACAGTCACAATAGCTTCTAGCAGCAATATCACACATGATCAGGATGATGTGTCCTTGGATCTTTTAGTAGTTGTGGTACATGTACCGCTGCCCTTTATCTTTATAAAAGGTTAGACAACAAATGACATTTCTAGGTTTAAAATGCTGAATCCTCACTTTCCAATCTTAACAGAGTCCAAAATAACTTTTTTACTAATGTTCACCAAATACAAGACCCAAGACCCCCTCAAGGTAGAGGGTCACTGTATGGAGTTGTATTTACGTGAAGCAACGACAAGCGTTGGGAGTAACGAATTGATGTAAACTTTAGAAGGAACTGGAAATACAATCCTAAGCAGGAAACAAAGGTTAAACCTCTACTCCTGTTCGAAAGACAGGGGAGGAGTGTGAACCGACGCAATCTTGTGAGGGAAGACATTCTTTACAGTTAGACGCATTACACGCCTATCGTTAATCTATCGCTATTTCCATGTTCAGACATTTACTGTTAGGACATGCTATGCTACTTCCACGGAATCGAATCACTTTTATTACCCCCGTGTTCCAAATATAAAGCAGACATTTTTTTTTTGCAAAAACTACTACTTTACGGAACAGACTCTCGATGGATACTCTCTTGAATACTATAATCGTAACAGTTTCATGCCAAATGTGAATTATTATCTATCCTCCTTATCTACATAATTTTCACTACCTACCTCCCACACTTCCATTGATATCACACTATCATTTTAGTAGCACCCCTTTGCCATGAGCGGCTCTCGGGCCTTGCGTTTGGGTGAATTCTTGTATAACAACGCAATGGGTGTGTCTAGGACAATGATAGTCTGAGAGAGTTTATTCCTCTTCAGAATGGTTTTGATTTCAGAGTTGTCCCTCTTCTAATATTACAGACTCTTTGGGTGTTGTTGAAAATCTTCAAATAGGCGCACCAGACCAGATGTTACAGCAATATTCAATGAACGGACGAATGGTAGATTTATAAACGTGCAAGATGGATTCTGGCAAGAAAAATTGTCTGACATGACACGTTTAACGAAGATACCCTACAAGCTGACCTAGCAATTGATTTAATATACACCCACATTGAAGACGAGATGTAGTGTCAATGAGGCAATAAAAAACCTTTGTACGTGCGTAAATAATTAGATGAGGAACAGTAGGAAAACTTTAATAAATTTGACATGTTTCATTATTTACAATTTATGGGGGTTTTCCTACTTGTTTCTTGTTTAATCTTTTTGGCAGATTTAATTCTTTAATTCTTATTTTCAGTTCGCACGCATCAATCCAGTTCAGCCATTGTTTCTTGAGCCCTCAAGTTGACATTCTCTTTCTATCATCATCATGACTCTTTCTGGTGAGATGACTAAAAAAGACGCACTGTAACAATACGCAGCCGAGATGAACGTTTTTCTCTTTAAACCTAGCCGTATACTCGCGTTGTATGTAAATTACAACTTTATATAGCAAAACATATAACCATATACATATATGTATGCATTTTTTCTTCTTAGTCTGAAAGTAAATTGGACAGTGTCATATATTACATTTCTAAAAGCTATTGTGGTTTCTGTGGTATCAAATACAGGGTACGATGGATAAATTGTCGTCTAAGTTACGCAAAAATTAAAATTACACAAAAATACCTTGATATGCTAAAGAATAAATTTATTCATTGGCTTCAACAGCGGCCTCCAAACAACTTCGGAATCTCCTGCAACTATTCTGGACGGTCTCCTTGGTTAAGTTGGCGAATACTGCCATAATCCATGCCTTCAGTTCATATTTGGAGTTTTGTTGGTCTCTCGCTCAACTACGCCCCACACATAATAATCAAGGGGGTTGTAGTCTAGAGAGTTATCTGGCCAGATGTAAGTGGTGATGTGGTCGCAGAAATTGTCTGACAGACATGACGGCGGTTCTCCTGCTTGTATGGTATGGCGAGACATAGGTTTTTCCAGCAGCCACCCTCTTGACCTAGGGCAGCACTGCCTCTTCAAGGCACATGATGTAGGCCTCTCTGTTGAGTCTTAGGCCCACACCAAAAAATTTGGGAGTTCTTTTCTTATCATAACGATCAGGGTGGGTTTTCCGAGCTGCCATACTTTCGTAATCACCATTAGGCTCATCCAACTCTTTCCAAAACCTCTGCACTGTTGACATCCAAACAGTCTGAAATCTTCGTGTTGGAGCTTCCGGCGCGAATGCCAAGCAGTACAGTATGCCATTTCCAAATTTCTTGAGGAGTGAATTTCGTCATGGTGCTCTTTTTCTCACTGACCAACTGACCCAACTATACTGGGCAGTAGAGAATATCAAAAACAAGCAACGCGCATGCGCGAAATTAAATGGCGACAATTTGCACCCGGATATATTTTGTTCTTAGACGTGTTATTTATTACATAATCTGTTTTTGGTAATGCTTTTATAGATACTTCTGGGGATTAACTGGAGAGTCGCTGACATGTGATTTTTCTAAAAGAAACGTCGTATTCGTCTTCAAATATTCAGAGGGTAATTTCTCGGGATATCTATACGCTCAAGAGAATTGTTCCAGAATAAATTATGAACTGCAGATGTAATCTTATCTCACTTCTAAAGGAATACTTAGGTGAACAGGACGTAAAGAAAAATAAAGTAACCTTCATCTGTTTTGCTTTCCTTTTTTTTTTCTTTTTTTGCTTGTTTCAAAGGTGCCGGTAGTGGCTATTTCTTACAGTCCAGCCTAAGCAGAGTCCAAACGAGTTAAAGCTGCCTTGTGGGTGATGAATTATTTGACACCCTGCAACACCTTTCTTACAGATGAAACGTTGCTAAACTTTTTATCGTTCGCACTGTTCTTTCTCGTGAGATGACTGCAAATGAGGTACTTTAATAATACACATGTGTGCTTTTCACTTTCGACCTGGTATTGTACGCGAGTTTGTCCCACTTCAGACTGGTTTTGATTTTGTTGTCCTTCTTCTATACTGGTTGCCATCCAAAGCAAGAGAACCCAGTTTACCATGTTATTTAACCTATAGCTGGGAGGATATATATTCATGTCTTTTTCAAAGGTATCAGTGCAAGTATTCAGATAAAACGGATTCACAAATCAGATTTCATCGCTTTTTTATGGCTATTATAAAATAAAAGATAAATAAACTTGGACCGATTTTAATATGAATTAAGTTTAAGCGTCTAAATGAATTTTTTCTTTTTCTTTCAGATTTGGCGGACATTTCGGCGATATTATTTTTCACGCATAATTGTAATGACTTAAATAACATGATCAAATAAATAAATTTTCACCAATAACACTGATTTATTTACTGCTGCCTTTGATCCGTCTTAATGAAACACCCTTATATATAATCCATCTTAATGAAACACCCTTTAATTTTCATGTATTGCGCTTTCCTGATTGTGTCAGCGTTAGTATATGGATCTGTACTGATCAAGGGTCGGGAAAGAGAACAGTCACTTCAATCAGAATGAGTTTCATTGGGGATATCGTTTTGCTAAACTGCTCAGTCGCCTGTCTTATTGCCAACGTTAATCTACTGTCCATTTGCCGTTTGTATTTAAGACGTATTTCTTCAAGTGAAGGATTGATCTATATTTGGGGATCTGTAGATGAAACTCTGACACACGATCTGTCAGACCTCGAATTATTTGCCTTTCATTTACGCTGCTTTTAATCGTCCCGCTACCCTGACATGAGAATTAATTTAAAATTACATCGCCTCTCTTTTTAAGATTCCTTGCTCAAAGTACTCCACGTTTGAAACAGGTCTACAGTTTCAAATTAAGATAATTTCGAATTTTGACATAAAAAAAAATGTTACTCTGATCAAAAGAAAAAACAATTCATTATGAAGAAAATGTCTAGAGAGTGCTTTGATCGTATGACCATCCAGAGTAGATTTTGGCCCGGTCTTTTACAACATTTTACCATTCCTGACAGAAGTTCTATTATCACGGTGTGAGATATCTACTAGAAAAAGTGATGAAAAGAAAAAGAAAAAGAATCTAAATGAAATCGGTTAGTTTTAAAAAAAAAAAAAAATCTAAAATTCCCAGTATCCCTCGTTCGTGCGCATGCGTAGTCCCACAAACATAACAAATTTAATCCGATGAAGTCGTAAAGGACGAAACGCGTCACTTTTTTCCAATTTGTCATACATTTTCCCCATAATTTAGAAAATAAAACAAGAGAAAAATGACAAGCCATCTCCTCTGTTTATATACAACTTATCTCAGGCTATGAATGAAATACTGTTTTTGAATAGCGTTCTTTAACCTTGGGAGGGCAGACAGTCTTGCTGAGGGTTAACTACAAATTTAAAACAAGTGCAAAATTGGAAAAAATATATTTTTTTTGTATACATAAGTGCTCTGTGTTATTTTTTTCTAATTTTTTTTTAAGTTAATTTTATTTGTTCATCAACGACCTGGAAGTTATTTTTGATGAGTGCTTTGTGTTTTCTACTTCTTTATAAAATAATGTGTCCGAAGAAGGAATATTTTCACTTAGTAAATCTTTTTTTTTTTTTTTAATATATAATGCATATTTTGTATCTGTGAAGACATACTCGGTCTGTCTGAAAAGTAACGGGACTGGTGTCACACACAATAAATTTCAATTCCAAACAGCAAACCAAATTCTTTTCCCTTCAATGTAACCACCCCCTCAAGTCTAATACATTTTTCCATCCTTCTCTGTCACAATTGTATGTAATACTGGATGTAATACTAATTGTAACTGTATGTAATACTGGAAGGATTTTTCTTGGATTTTCCTCAGCTCCGTCTTTACGGCCATCTTGATGGCCTCCACGCCTTCAAAACGGGTCTCTCTTGAGGTTCCACTTGAGCTTGGGGGAAAAAAAGTTACACGGACCAAGACCAGGTGAATAGGGATGTTATTCCAGTAAGGCGATGTTCTTCTCCGCCAGGAACTGCCAGATGCTCAGGGCGTTGTGAGCAGGTGCATTGTCGTAGTGAAGCAGTTACAATTTGTCTTGCCGATAAAACGTATGAAAAATACAATGGTTGCAGACAGCTAAGATTACAGTTATATACTCCCAAGATATCATGTTAGATGATAACACCAGCCATTTATACCTCTTTCGCTTAGAGCCTTCACAACACACCCAGTCCCGTTACTTTTAAGACAAACCTCTTATATTTTGGTCGTTAATGAGACACGAGTTTCTGATAGTGATTTTTTTTTATAAAGAGAAGTAGGAAAAGTATGTCTTTTGACGTTCATATGTAAAGTGTAGGAAGCAGTGATTATTCTCGAAGGTTTCTTTAAGTTTTTGTATTTCGTCCAGGCTTTTTCTTAATATGAAGATATCATCGATAAAACGAAAGTCTATCGGAGGGGCTTGGCAAAAATATTAAGGACTTAAAGACATAGAAATAAGAGTAAGAAATCCTAAGAATTTATTCTTCGTTGTTAAAAAAAAAAAAAAAGGAAAAAGGTAAAAAAAGAAATTTTCCAAAAAAATATTTTTTACCATAAAGTCCTATAAAATTAAATCAAATTAAAGAAATTATTAAATAATTTTTCGAAATAAATCAGCTTATTCAAATTTCATCGATTGGTTTGTTAAAGTGAACAAAAGGTAGACGAAAAATGTTAGCAATAGTCAATCCGAGCCGCCATACGTGAAATACACTTAGGCGATCTCTCGATACATGACAAGGCAGATTTTTCCCGCAGTAGTTTGTTATCTCTTTCTGCGTAGACCAGTTACCATCCAAGGCTATAGAACCCGGTCTGTCCTGCTATTTACCAATAGCTGAGGTGGAAGACGAAAAGGATCCATACCTTTCCCAAGGTTATTATCACGTAAGTGAATGTAATAGATTCGACTGGAATGTCGAACTCGGCTCTCCGATTTCTAAATCCGAGCAGCTATCCATAACTTCAACAATACTAAATATAGTGAGGAATTCAGCGTGTTGCAAAAAATTCTAGTATCATCAAAAATCTAAAATTCAGATGGAAATCAAGAAGAGATTCGAGACTTCGTACAAAATAATATAAATAATATGCAAAATATTAACTGCAAATTTGTAGCCATATTCAGTATTTACATTAATCGGCAAGCTTTTATTCTTCACAGTAAGCACATCTAACGAGACAACCCCCATACCACACCTCATTAATAAATACGCTGCAAACCATCTGTCAAAACGAAATGTCTTAGACAAAAACATTTCAGTATGTAATGAATTAAAGTATTTTTTTAATTAATTTGAGATTTCCCCTCAAGTCTTTGAAGAGATTACCACTTTAGCGTATGATCTCTATAACTGATTCTTCTTCGGTGTGTGATCTACATTTAAGAATATGACCTACAGGCGTAATTCTACCGAAGTGTGTGATCAACACTTTAAAAATATTCGAACCTTAATCGATATTACATCGATAGCACCGTCAAAAAACAAGAAATATCTATCAATCGTCAAGATAGAACCAATACTCAAAAACATCGATTGATCGTGGGTGGAAGATAACATTTGTCTTCTTAAAATATGAGAGATGTACCAATCTAAATATTTCAATCTCATCGAGATTTGATTTGTTGGAAAATTATCCAATCGAATGCCTAAAATTTATTTGTTGCATTTTTCTAATGATATTCAAACTGTGTACAGACAGGGATAGTATATATATATATATATATATATATATATATATAAATTAACTGATGTAAAATATGTTTTTTCGCTACACAGTTCTAACCATGTTTCAAAAATGGAAGCTAAAAGCTTCGAATTTAATTTTGTAATTAAATTAAAGATATTAGCTCCATTTCATCCTCAAGCTAATTTTGGAGTAACTTATTTTTTAAATGACTGGGTTTTAAAGGCACTGCAAAAATTCATTATTCACGTTTCCAAGGATACAGAGAAATCAATTCATCCAGACAAGGTGTGGTTGCGTGTTCATTATCACTGTATTTTGTTGTATCAGTTATTAGTTAAGTTTGAAGAAGGGTTTTCGTTCAGTTAGGGGTAGGGATGTATTTTTCAACGAATTCTGATAACCGTTAAATGCATGGCGTCTGAATTTTTTTTAAATTTTATTGTTAACGGCATATATATCTTACTGTTCTTTCTTTTTATTTATACACACACACAAACATACACTCACACAAACACACACACACACACACATATATATATATAATTACTAACTCAAGAAAACACTAGAACGGACAAGAATTAACAATGACCGTATATGTCTAGAAAACTGGAAGTCAAAATGGAAACAATTAAAAGAAAAGAGGAAAAACAGAAAAGTTTAAGGAGTGAGTGTAAAGTGAAAAAAAAACGATGAAAAGGACGAATAACCACGACATTCTACACGGCAGGAAGCATGAACGTACGCGGACGAATGCACACACGCACTATACAAAAAACGTGCACCAATGAAAAGTGTATATGAAAAAGAAAAATCGAGAAGTATAAGTAAACAATTGCAGATATCCTTTGGCGAGTGGATGAAGTGATTCCCAGATGGTCCGTCTACGAAACTCTTGTGTCGCGATGCTGAAGGTAGCACCCCAATCATCTAAGTGACAAGCCTTTTACTTGTATTATATATATATATATATATATATATATATGCGTATTATCATTTCTTATGAATATTAATGTAGAGCACTTTTTCAGAACACATTCATCATGTAAGTCGCACGCTGAAGTGGCGCCCATTTCATTTTTTCTTAGTATCAGATTATTATTATTATTGTTATTATTATTATTATTATTATTATTATTATTATTAAAGTCTCTGTCTCTCTTTCGATTCACTTTTCAAAGTAGGTTGAAAATGCGATGAAAAATGATATCAAATATTGCCGATTGGGCCAACAACCTATAAGTAAGCTCCTGTTGCGCGTGCTTTCTGCGTTAATACCGAGTGGTCATGTTGAACTTTATTTAATTACTAGCTTAAAAGCCGCACTTAGAAAACAGCATTGATAATTTAGAAGAAATAACTTTGAATTCCTCAATTCACTCAATGAAACTTCAAAACCTCACTTTAGCTTTGATTCAGGCTGTAAATCCAATTCTGGCCAAAAGACCGATTTGGGTCAAAAGTCCAATTCAGGCTGAAAATTGAGTTCTTCAAATCACAAACTCCGTGGAACTTCAATTGAGTTGAATTCAAAACCTCACGTCAAGAAACCTCTCACTTTAACTCTGATTATTTGGCATTTTGAAGAAACAAAATTGATTTCTTCAATTCACAAACTTTTGGAAATATTTTAAACTAAATTTAGAGCAATTTTTTTAAAAAATCACAAAGTTATTGTGTTACTTTAAACTCAATATAAATTAAAAACTTTTAAAATCAGTATTTTTTCCAATTATTTGAGAATTTGAATTTTATCTTTTCCCTATTCATCCGAATATAAATCCTAATGTTAGAGGTTCAAACACCAGATGAAGCAGATTTTCAATCACGAAATCACCCTGATTCCAAAACGATATAATATGTCTATGTAGAGCAAGAGTTTTCAGACAGGCGGACAGACAGACAGAACTTGCTGTTTATTTATTTAGATGAGTAGTTTCTCTACAACTCTTATTAATATTCTGTTCTATTTTATTATTTTTATTATTATTATTATCAACATTCTTTAACAAAATCTACACAACTACATTATCGCCAATCAATTTTTAACTTTTGTTGTATTACGGCTGTATACATACACATATGCCCGTTCAACGTAAAAAAAAAATCGCGTATCCAAATTTCGCTTACTCAAAAGAGGGGCAATTTTCAGCATATACAGAAACAAATAAAACTACAGAGAAACCTCGGTTCTCGAATGTCTCACATGTCGAACAAATCGGTTTTCGAACAGATGAAAATGCCTTGGATGTCAAATAAAATTTCGATTCTCGAGCAAAATTACCAATCCGAGCCGAACCGAGTTATCCCGAACGGAATCATTTCTCAGGCAAACGCCATGTTGTATACATTCGTGTGTTGTGCTGTGCTTTTCTTTACCAATTTTATTGTACTGTGCTTTTTTTTTTCTTCATTTGTCCTCAGTCATGGCTCCAAAGAAACCTAGCAGTGATACTGGTAAAGGAAAAAAAAGTTGATAGAAAAACAATTGCTGATGATATTGTCTCTTCCTACTCAGTTTCATATGGCAAAATCAACAATCTATATTATTCTTATAAATAAAGAGACAACCATGTCTTCCCTTCCTTTTTCCAAACAATAACATCTCTTTCCGTATCCTTCTACTTACGTCATTAACTCTTCTACTTGCAGCCACGGTAAAGTTCAAATGTTCGTCTATATTTTATCTGTTTAGTATTTGGTTTATTTATTTTTCCTTAGATTTAATAATTTTCATTAGTTTTGTGTATAAAATTGTACACAAAGTACTGTTGTAAAAGTCTAAATAAGCAATCATCTTGGGACCAGGAACGGATTAATCCATTTTACATTGATTCCTATTGGAAAAATAGTTTCTGTTTACGAACATTTCGGGTAGAACAGACTTCAGGAACGAATTAAATTCGTGAACCGAGGTTCCACTAGATATTATATTTCGATCGTCAAAGAACTGAGGATATTTTATATCTTATTTCGATGTTTGTAAATGTTTATAAGCATTTTAAAATATAAACATTTTTTTAAATGTTTCAGCTTTTCGTTTTTCTACAGTTTCATTTTTTTACATATTTATTAGGTTGGTGCAAAAATAATGACGAAATAATGTCGTTTTTTGACGTATTTTTTAACGTCAAAAAACGACATTATTACGTCATTATTTTTGCACCAACCTAATACAAATGTTATTTTTTTTTTTTTTTTTGAAAACTTCTTTGGCAACTAGAACTTAATAAACGTGCCCCAGATGCGAACTATGAATTGGACACGTCAAAAACAAATAAGTACAAATGTTTAACTGTCTGGGATTGGTTTTAACAAAGCATGAAATATCTGACGCCGAAATTGGACTAATTAATGTATTAAAAAAAACAGGAAACTTTTCCTTCGAAACAAAAAAAGAGAGAGCTGAACTGCAATCCTCCAATGTGGCAGTGAATGCTGGAGAATTTCCTCAAAGATGAAGAGAACACTTGAGAAAATAGAAATGTCGTTCTACAGAAGGATGCTGAGAATACCATGGACAGAGCATGTAAGCAACGAGTAGGTTTTAAGGAAAATTGAAACAAAAAGGTCACATTCCAAGTGACAGTGGAAATTTCTTAGGCACCTAATGAGGAAAGAAAGCTTGTAAAATATGATACTCACCGAACCTGTCGAAGGCAAAAGGAACAAGGGAAGTTAGCGGGCCACCTATCTGACGAGCTTACGTAAATGAATGGCAGAACCGGGAAGTAGGGTGGATGACAAAGAGAAAACGTTTCTAAGAAGAAAAAATATAGGAATTTGTGGGGATCTTGATCGCCTACGTCCTGTGTTATAGAGATGTTGTAGCATAGCTTCGGAGGATAATGGGCATGTCTCCATTCACATAAATACAGTAGTAAATACTGTATGTTGCTCTGCAGTTGGAGATTCATTGTGGAATTCACTTAACTCAATTCTAGCAGTTGACTACTACTTCTACGCGCCTCTGGTGAATCTTATATGTGTTGTTCTTGTCCTAAGTATTATCGTTCATTACCAACCTTCGTGTGATTATTCTATTCAGTAACCTTCCCTAGGCTACAACAATAGAAGAAAATGACTTTCTTTCAGCCGTGGTTTTTCTCCCAACTGAGAGATAACACATTTTATGAAGAAAGGGGACATAGAAATAGAAATTAATATTAATGCTAAAAATAATGTAAGAGAAAAATCAGGGAAAGGTCTTGAGGAGTTTGAGCAAATATATTGTAAATGGAGTGATAAATGAAGAGCAGAGAATACGAATGAAAAGGCGACATTGATGATTTTTCAAGAGTTAATGCTATGCTTTCACATATTCTGCTGTTCCAATGACATCCAGATGAAACTGCAGATCAATGGCGTCAATTTAACAGCTTGGATCCAACTTCCGGTGTGAGGCGACGCGGTTCGTATCATGCAATACCCGGACATATGTCTTCGTTTGTCGTCTCCTCATTGTACTCTTTTGCTTATTACGCCAATGTTCATTTCTTCTTCGTCGATCACTTATCTGTTTACATTGTCGTCTGTTTTTATACTTATTGCCTTTTATTATTTTTACAGTTTTTTGTTTGTTTGTTTTTCCCCTATTTCAACGCCTGTCGCCCGTGGTATATCGTTCACAGATTAGGGGCTGTTTCTGTGGATAAAGAGCTTATACTTGCCTAATGCTTTCTCCTACGCACCCCAAGGTTGAGACTAATCTCCAGCCCATAAGTATTTGTAAGTCATCATCTGAATAACAACTGTGTAAGATATTATTAAGAAAGAAAGAAAGAAAAAAAGGAAGAAAGAAAGAAAGAAGCCAAGACTGATCGCAGTCCACAACGATTCCAGTCGACCGTATTCCATCGGCCGGTTCCGTTTGGTCTCGTACGATTCTCTACTTCCGTTATCAATATGAAATCTCTTTCCGGTTGACCTTAATCGACCTCAGCTGATTTGGCTGTTACAAAGGTTGTCAGCAACAAATCAGGTCATGGACGTATTAAGACCAAAAGTAGAGCGTACGACTGAAGGCTAATATTTTTATGAAGGGTGATTTTATATATATATATATATATATATATATATATATATATATATATATATATATAAAGAATAAATGGATTTATTTTTAATCCGACATTTTTATTACTTCAAACGTTATTATAGTTACTTCTTATTTGAAAAAGACGCCCCATTTTATTTATTAAACTGTATATCGGTCTGCGGATTCAAGAAATCTTACTAAAAACATGTGTTCTCCGGCAGGCTTATAGACGTAATACACACTGTTTAATAGATAAAAATGGGATGTTTATTTCAGATACGAAGTATCTACTGTATTAAAATTTAGAGTAATACAATGTCGGATTAAAAAGAAATCAATTAATCTTTTACAAATTGCTTTGTTTACATTTAGCAAACGACACGGAGCAGATATGGGCTCTCGATGAAAATAATCTGAATGAAGAGGATGTGCCTTCCTTAAAAAGGAAAAAAATCGAGCCTTGCATATCTGTGATGTTCTTCGTTACCGACGGGTAAAGCAAGCCGGATGTAACGGTAGTTTCTCTTAAGAAGGCGGACGCTAGTTCGATACCTGCCGCAGAAAAAATTGTCTTTACTAAGATTTCCCGAATGCTCAGGCCGATAGACGTAATACACAAAGTTTAATAAATAAAAATGGAGTATCTTCTTCGAAATATCCACTATAATAACTTTTGAAATAATATATATGTGCATGTGTGTGTGTTCGCGCGCGCGTGATAAAAATATAGTTTTAAGGTGTGCTATGATTATGATCCAAAGTGCTCAACATCAAAGAAAGAGCGTATGTAAATACAAAAGTCGACACCGAGGTCGACACCGAACGGCGATAGTTTCTTTCATGCTTAAACGTAATCTTCAGGCCATAAAGATTGCATTTAAAGAAGGAAAAGCACTGTCATCATTGGGCGTCCACTTCCATATATATATATATATATATATATATATATAAATTAAGTTATGAAAAACTTGGTAATCCGTACGGGTAATCTCAAGGGGGATGAAATCCTGAGAGGTCAATGTAAATCCAGAGCTAATATTTAAAAGAAAAACAGACGACTTTAAGGTACCATTATAATAATTTATTTCACCAGAGCCCTTTTAAAGGACGCCGGATCATCAGATAGAACTTCCAAAAATGAAATGAAACGAAAAATGAAATTAAAATTTAATTTCGTTTCATTTCATTTTTGGAAGTGCTATCTGATGATCCAGCGTCCTTTAAAAGGGCTCTGGTGAAATAAATTATTATAATGGTACCTTAAAGTCGTCTGTTTTTCTTTTAAATATATATATATATATATATATATATATATATATATATATATGTGTGTGTGTGTGTGTGTGTGTGTGTGTGTGTGTATGTGTGTGTGTGTGAACACTTTGTGCATAGAAATCAACATTTCATGGTGACTGCTAGTTTAACCCCTTAAACGATCGTCAGACCATTGTTTATATCTAGAAATGGTCTGACCACTCTTCCTCCATAAATATAAAAAATATGAAGCAATATATATATGTGTGTGTGTGTGTGCGCGCGCGCGCGTGTGTGTGCGTGTAAATATTCTCAGATAGAGTATATCTGTAGAAGAGACAAAATGAATGAAAAGACAATAGGAGTAGTATACAGTGGAACCTCGGTTCACGAATGTAATTCGTTCCTGAAGGCCGTTCGTAACCCAAAATGTTCGTAAACCGAAACTATTTTTCAAACAGGAATCAATGTAGAGAAAAATGCCACAGTACAATAAAATTGGGAAAAAAAGCAAGGCACGACACACGAATGTATACAACACGACAGTCGACTCAGAAATTATTCCGTTCGTGTTACCGCGGTTCGGCTATATTGTTCGAAAACCGAAATTTTGTTCGAGAACCGAGGAATTTTCATCTCGAATTTTCTGTTCGAAAACTGATTTGTTCGACATATGGGACGTTCGAGAACCGAGGTTCCTCTGTATTTAGTTTAGCCGACACTAATTAGTCCGTCGAATGACGAAACGCGTCGGCTTAACTAAATATAGTTTTCCTTTCGAGAACTTTTCGGCATAGTCATTTACTCAAGAAAATCTTTGTAAATCTTGAGCTAATTAAATTCATGATGTGACGCTGGTATAATTGACTTAACAGAGAACAGCCTGTCATGTCAATGAGATTTTTCCATAGACAGTATCAGGCTCATAATGCATTGGCAGGTTTTCTTATACCACATCCGACTAACTAGAGTCCATTTTAACTCTTTCTATAATCGATTGGATGATATTTGGTGGATGGAAATAAATTTATAGATTCAGTTGATGATTCTGAATGTTTGTAGCCTTATAGTGAAAAAACATTTATTGTATTCTTCCTTGTCAGTGAACTTTAGACATTTATAGAATTTGACAATACAAATCAATGTTTTCACAATGAAAGTGATATTAACCAATTAGCATAATTTCCATGATATAATTCTATTTATAAGAGAAATAAAATATATTCAATGAATTTCAGTTAATAATATGGATGCTTATAATAATATTGGTAACTTGTTTGGTGTTTGTTAGCTTTTCTTAAACAAAAATTGAAACGATTATTTATTTATAAATAATTTCAAAATATATAGGCTCTAGAACAGTGATTCTTAACCCTTTTTTGTGTCAAGTGATCAGGAATTAATGCAGTCGTTACTTTTTTAATCATTTCCCACAAAGCAAGGTAATAATGCCACTAAGACGCATAATGTGAAAGGTATTAGAAAAGGAAAACCATTATTAAGAAGAGAGAAAAATAAAAGAACATGAATTAAGAAGACAGAATATAACCATTGGCATTGCATTCAAAGTTTTAAAGATCGAAGTTGACTAGAATACAAGAAACCGGAAAAGAATTCCACACGATGCGAGACGTCCAAGAGAATGAACTGTTAGCGTAGAATGTACAGAGTTTGTTGAGACCTTGCTGCTAATCTAGTACTGCACATAAATTTGTAAAGTATCAGTGTGGAAAGTTCATCAGAACAATTATCATGAAAATATTTATAGAAAAGGCACAAGAAGAAAGTAATTGAAGATGAGATGCTAAGTTAGAACCGATAACATTGCAGATTCATTTTTTTTTATCAAGAATCTCTAAATATATAGCAGAAGCATCAGACCAGATGTGACAGCGATATTCAATGTGTGGACAAATGGTCAGCATGTAAGATGGATTCTGGCAAGAAAATTTGTCTAGCACAACAGTGAACCAACTTTCCTAGCAGTAGAGCCAGCAACTGATTCAATATAATCAATCCATTTCTTGTGAGTGGAAAATGTTAACCTGAGAAAGCGGAATGAATCATTTACCTGGAGTTCAGCATCAACCATGCAGATAGAAGGCAAAAAGGATTCTCTAAGACGATTAAAAGAAAGTAGTTTCCTTTTGGGAGCGTTAAAATTAAAAACCATTTCTTGCCCCAGTTAATAACAGCTTGCAGACCATTTTTAAGATCAGCAGCTAATTTGGCCGTACTAAACCGATCAGACTTACTATTAAGATAGGAGTAGATAGTTGTGTCATCAGTAAAATTGATGACATTGGGAAGATCGTCGATGAAATTTAGGAACAGAGTAGGTTCAAGTATTCACCCCTGGTGGATACCCGGATTAATGCAAAACGATCTAGAAGAGTGGTCGTACAAGATAACTTTCTTTTCGGGATTTGATAACAAAAACTGAACCAGTTCAAAAATTTGTCCATAACTGCCATAACCTTTCAACTTGTGAAGAAGACCAGCATTCCAAACCCTGACAAACGTCTTCGAGATTATCAAAGCAATATTCCGAAGTTCACCATTCAGCAATAATCATTAACACATCAGCAGTTGACCTAGAGAAGTAAATGTCATATTGCTTGCCTGAAAGAATACCCTGCCAGGTAAGATGTAATTCGGAGTTGATTAGTCCCACTAATTCTTTGCCAAAAAGAGGTATAGAAAACTAATAGCCCGATAGTTAGAAGGATCAGACGGTTCGCCTGAGTTCTGCAAGATGGCATATACAGAAGAGGATTTTCAACAAACAGGAAAGCAAAAAGTATCAAGATATTTAGAGTTTATAGAGAACAGGAGCCGGTTCAGGGACACATTTTTTAAGGACTATTTCAGGGATACCATCAAGTCCACATACTTTGTAGTGATCCAGTTTAGAGATGATAGCAGAAAACACGGACAGAGTAGATACAGAAAGAGACTAAGTTCTAATTGGAAAGTCAGGCAAAGATACTACAGATATGTCAAGAGTAGAATTGGAAGAGAATTTACGAGCAAAACATTCTGCTTTATTAGCAAAAGATTATAACACGTAAAATTGACGGAAGAGGGGAAGGATAAAATATTTATTCTATCATACTATTACAGGGCCGCCAATATTCAGAAGATTATTTTAGTTTTTAAGGAGAAAAAAGCAGAAATAATTATCACTATCTCTCGTCTAAGAGCAAATGATAATGTGGCCTCAGGGATGCCCAGCAGAAATACATGCAGAGACACACCTACCCAAATACTGAAAAGAGGGCTATCATACGAAGTCCAGAACAGCCATTTTTAATATCTTGATAATCGATTGCAAGGCCTTGATGTATAATTACCAACCAATTAGAACTACATACTTAGACAACTGATTCAATAGTGACACGTCATTGAGTGACCTTGTATGCTGCGTGATCGTGACATTTACATTGACCTAGCGAATAGGTATTTTTTCACAAGACATCATATCACCATGGTCTTTTACTGTCTCTTACGATCAAGATTTTCAGATTGTTATTTTTTTTTCAAAAGCTAAAAAGAACGTTGATATGCCAAATTTAAAATTCAATACTGAAAAATGAGATTAACGCGATCCTAACAATCAGCTGATGGTAATCCCGACAGGATTTTGTAGTTGTTCGAAAATTGGAAGCGAATATATGATAACTGTGTGAGGACCCCAAAGGAAATGAGGTCCAATTATGGTCCTAAGTAAGAACCTAATTTTCTGTTAATATTAAACGACTGGATATTTTTCGTAGATACTTTGTGGGTATATTCATTTATGTATATTCATTTATTTTAAGGCTCTCGTGTTCCACACACTAAGTTAGTACACTCATCCCTCGTTTTAACGGAAAAAGAGGAAAACATCGCTCCGATAATGCCGATTGTCTCTAGTTACCGATATTAAGTCCTTAGTGGCTAATATCAACGATTATATTATGAAAGACACAGGAATAATTTAGTACTGTGCATTTAATCACGTACACGATCCACTCTGATACTATAAGATACATGTACACTGTAAATATACATTAGTTTGAACTTATGTTAAATTCACCCTTTTACCGCTTTTCTATTCTTCCTCCAGACGACATGTTTAATAGAAAATGATGAATATAAAACCACATAAACACACTGGTATACAAAAAAGGGGAAAACTCATGGAGTAATAAGCTACACGTATGCTTACATTGATGTAAAGAAAATAACGGCCAGCCATCTAGCTAAGCAATAGTTTGTATTAGGTTGGTGCAACAATAATGACGTAATAATGTCGTTTTTTGACGTATTTTTTAACGTCAAAAAACGACATGATTACGTCATTTTTTTTTTGCACCAACCTAATACATCGTCGGTGGCAAACCAGATTTACAAACTGAGTCGATTTCTCCAAATTTTGTTCAAATTTTGTCCATTGCTTCCGATATCCGTTAAAGAGGGGTCCGTAATACTGAGGTATGAGTGTACTGCAACAATGTTGCTTACGAAATCATTAAAATCAATCAACCAATGAATACGTAAATAAAAAAATAAAAATGAAACTTAAGTCGAAATTAGTTAGAATCTATTAGGTTGGTGCAAAAATAATGACGTAATAATGTCGTTTTTTGACGTTAAAAATACGTCAAAAAACGACATTATTACGTCATTATTTTTACACCAACCTAATAATTACTGTAATGACAGAGTTAATAAAATCTATGGTTAATGTGTAATCACGTTTTGTCTCGCTAATGTAGATTTTGTCGAAAGAAATTATTTTACAGATGACATCGATTTATCAGTGAATCATGTCAAAATAGGAAATTTTCATATTGTCTCATATACTTAACATTCTGCGTTTACGGCTATATCACGTTGAAACACCTGCCACGAACGATCACCAAAATTGAGCAACGTCGAACCTGGTCAGTACCTAGATGGGTGACCACTTGGGAATACCAGGTACTGTAAGTTTAATTATGTGGGTGGTGTAATAGGTAATGTTTGATCGGAGAGTTGAGTTCGAATTCCAGTTGGGTTCATTATCACTTATGTGCAAATACTCTTGGAAAAAGTATGACTCCACCTCTCCCTCACACCTAATTATTAAGACTTGTATCACTAAAACATTATTATCTCCACCCGAAAACATTTTACAATCAAAAAAATATTCTCCGGCTTTAAATAAGCCACAACATGTTGATAGGTCGTATAAACGAATCAATTAGCTTTCTGCTGGATTCTCATCCAAATTTTACTCACGCACAAGCACACGCACACACACACACACACACACATACACATATATATATATATATATATATATATATATATATATATATATATATATATATATATATTAAATATATTTATATATAGCATCAAATATAGATTGTAATTCGACCAGTTTAACTCGACGGACATACACACAAACGAATATACATTATCATCCGAATACACACACACATGAAATATGCAAACGAACGCTGCTTGACAGAACAGATACATGTGAAGTCTACTTAGTCAATGGGAAACAAACAACAGAAAAATAAAAATAACACTATTATCTTTTGTTCTCCATATTTCATTTTCTGATGGAGTTTTAATAAATACGAAACATGTTAAATTTATAAACGTTTCCCACTTGTTCCTTATCATATATATATATATATATATATATATATATATATATATATATATATATATATATATATATATATATATATATATATAATATAATGACCGGCAATTGGTTTCTGAGAATACACTTTTGATACGGTGGCTAGTCAATGTCTGCTGCAGATGCACGCTCAGACACATTTTTCTTCGTTAGACACTGGGGGTGTCAAATGAACAAATAGTTTACATTGCAACTATGCTCGAGCAGGCCTTTGTTACAGCTTCTGAGAGAAAGGCCATAATCTGAGAGTTTTTGTTAGTACAACCATTGTCGGCTTCAGAGCAGTTCCGTTTACCCAATTACACTCGCAAGGATGGGATCAACATATATATATACAATAAAGTAATTCACTTAACTTATCCGAACTCCGAGCTTTATGGATATCTTTTCTGTACACTCTTAATTCTTATGGAATTAAAGTTATATATATATACAAAATGTATTTTTCTTTCTGATTTTTTCCATGAAAAAATACGATATTTTTAATATCGTAAGATATTTTAATAACGTAAGATATTTTTAAAATAATTCTATCAATGACGTAAGATCAATGTTTAAGATAAAGTTTCGAATTTGTTCAGTTATATAAAGTATGGGAGAAATACCTCCAGCATAACGATAAGACATTTGCTTGATGAAGATACCACTGCCGCTTAATATCTTAAAATTATATGGCGGATATTTCTCGGAGTTATCTCTGGGAGGTATTTCTTTCACACCCTTTATTTAACTCAATAAGTTGAATATTAATAGAATAGTAAATTTTTATATCTTTTTGGTATTTGATCAAATTTTACTAATAAATTCCCAAAACCGATTCAGTTGCATGCACAATTTTTTGTGTGATTTATGACTAATAAAACATTACTTTGTATCCATGATCTCATTGTACATTTTATTCCATTTAATGAAAGGAATATTTTTTCTTACATGTCCTAACCAGACAACAAAATGACAGCTACATTCATAAGGCTATTGTATATCTTATTATTACTCGTACGTCTCTGTTTATTTATCTTTCTGTTTGAACCCTCCCCACCCCTGCTTTCTCTCTGACCAGATACTATTTATAACAAAGATATCTTCTCAACTTTATCTAGGACAACACTAAATCAACGTTCATCTGACAAGTGACAGCCATGTAAGTATATGTCACTTGTCCCAAAAGACATTTTTTGGACAGGTAAATGTAAGAATACTGATGGCTTGAAATAGCTATAGCTTAACTATTATAAATTTCACCTTTAAATCTAACACTTTCTGAAACAGCTTCAATTCAGTCTCTGGCCATCTGCAAAAGTCTCTCTGTTAATGCTGGATCATGGATTGAATTAAACCCGAATAAAAAGAGTTTCCAATAAAAATAAAATTGAAAAAAAAACCTCTAAACAACTTTTCGCCGAGAATGCAACAGTAAGCTCACTTGTAGGATTAAACTATTGCAAATGAGGAAACCCATCAAAGAGAAGGAAAATTCTAATATCCAACCGATCAAAATATAATAGTATTATTAAAATTGTTTTGTGTGTAGTGGACCAGTGGTCATTCAAATCATATCAGCAGGGATAGCTCCGTGTTCGCAGGAATAAAAACATACAAGGAAATACATTAAATCCTATATATATTTTTCAACCAATCAAATCCCATCAGAAGGCTTCTTGAATAAACAATCATTACAAGAGCAAATACTGCCAAAATACTCGACGGACGTAGTTGCAGACCGACCACGTTTTATTTTTGAACCATTTAGAAAATAACAATAACTCCTTTCAACACCCATGCAAATTCGAGAAAAAGATTTTCGTAGGCCAGTGTGAAATTATTTTTTAATTATTAAAAACCTTGTATCCAAAACGTTCACACCTTTATATGAAATTAAATTCTGAATTCCCTTACGGCTATAAAAATAGATGCCTACTGCTTCTCGGGCACAAAATAATCTCGGAGTCTGATCTACACCCACACACACGCACACAATGAAAAGATGACAGCCAGTAGCCGTCGACAAAGGCCGTGTCTGCAAACTTACAAACACATTAGGCTAACCGTCATAAATTAAGTCTGTCCATACAACTCACATCACACTAAGAACACTTCACAAACTTCAGGAAAATTGAACATTTTATTGTTATTGCATATTTCTGAAAAGAATATATAAATGTCATTTCAAATGACATTCTGCTTTTACATGAGAAAATAAAATTTTTCATGTTTTATTTAAAAGATGCGTGTGTTGTTGTTGTTAAATGTTTGGAATCCCAACACTCAGATAACAACAAAAACCCGGATAACCGGATCCCAACAAACTTAATTAAATGTATATGTCCTGAATTACTTTGAGGATCAAACTGTGTAAGCGGTATTGAGATTCGGAGGCTGCTTTTTCTTGGTTTCGTAGTCAAATTTTCACGCCTATTATATTGGGAATAAAAAGTCCTACTGCTCTCTCTAGTAGGTAAGTGAACAAAAATTTTAGTATTACACAGATTTGGGCGGTAACAGAAGGGAAAGGTTTTTCTATTCTTAGCTGTGATGAAATATCATCACTTAGAAACCACGACAACTTCAAGTAACAGAAGAATACTGAGAATAAACGAAAATCTGTTAGAAAATGCGTTAAAATAAAACGTCTTTTCTCACAGGAAACTGAATTGAATCGACGGAAAAAGTAGTTCTAACAATGAATAGCATGGACGGAACATTTGGGCAACGAGGAAGTTTTAACGAAAATGGGGACGAAAAAGACACTTATACTTAGAATCAGAAATAGAGAGTTTGCAATTTTTGGGATGCATACTGAGGAAAAGGGAATTGGCGAATTTGACAGTCACAGACAAGCGAGGCAAGGGGAAATAACCTAACTAACTAAATTTTATAAATGGATGACAGAACTGGGATTAGGAGAGATAGTAAGAGGGAAAACATTGCTTAGCATAGGAAATTGTGGAGAGCTATAATCACCTTCAAAATGATATGGCACATAAATAAAGCAATTGTCTCTTATATTTTCTTGATTTGCCCAAATTATTCCCTGACAACTTTTCTGGTGGACGTTTAATTGCGTACTTGACATTTGCGTTCCGGACAATTGTGTACTACACAATTGCGTCCCTGGGCATTTGTGTCCCTAGACAAATGCGTCCCTGGATAATTGCATACCTCTGATAATCTTTTGAAGTTACCATTTTTTTTTTAAAGAGCTGTTTAATATATAAATTTACACACCAATACCTCTAATTACTCTAAACAAGCAGATCATAAATAAAAAAAGAGAGAAAAATTTCATTTTAAAACACAAGAAAATTAAGCTAGCAGTTTTAGTTCATTCATTTGCATACCACAAACATCTAATAGACTCTGGATTTTATAGATTATATTTTTATTTGGAACCCATGGCTAATTTGGGAAAATCAAATACTGGTGGAAAAATATTTGTGGACGAGGAAAATTAAGTAGACATCCCTGTTTTATTTTTAACGCTGAAATTAATGTCTACCAGACTAGAAGTTGAAAGAAAATATGTCGTAATAATGATGATGTGTCTTACAAACACAATGTGAACTCATTTGAATAAACTGGTCAACTTCAATACCAGATTAATCTAGTAGCAAAAGCAACAACTGTTCCGGATTCTGCATATTCGAGGGCCCGTATTATACACATTCAAGCTATCTGGTGAAATCGCCATTTTGTAATCTGTTCAATAGTTACATGTCTGGCGAGTTGCATATTTAATTATTCGCCATTTCAAGAAAAAAATATTTCGTTAGAATCATTTGCCTCGGTTTTTTGATGCTCTATCACTAACACTAGTAAATAATTTATAGTTAAATATTTATAGGTATTTTTTTTTAAATTTAAGGCCTCTTTATAACATATGTAGCATACAGTCGTAGTTTATGGTCCGGTGACCCTTCTATTTACCTTGACATGCATGATAAAACCTAAAGGAAAATCGGCAATATTACTGGTCCTGATCTGGCGACTCGTCTTCAGTCAATTTCCCATCGCTGTAAAATTGTCTCTCTGTGTCTTTTCTATAAATGCATTCATGGTAATTGTTCGAATGAGCTCTTCGCTATGGTACCTAGACTTTTTTTTAATTTAAGCGCAATATTAAACAGGCGTTGAGATCTCATCAATTTACAGTTGAGCTGGTTAGATACAGTCGTAAATTTTATGATTAACTTTCTTTTCCCGCACTTCACACTTGTGGAACTCCCTTCCAGCTCCATGCTTTCCAACCAACTTTAATCTGCAAAAAATTAAATGCAATGTTAATCTGATGATCATCTGATTACTCTTTTCTTTTTTCCCGCTCATTATTAATATCTCTGTTCTTAATTCTTCCGCCCCATGTAACCCATTGTGTCTTAGTAGCTTTATTGACTGCATGAAGTTATACCAATTAAAAAGAAAATTCGGCCCTGGTCAATCTGTAGATGTTTCAAACTTTGGCTCTAATTTAGTCGTTTTTGTTATATCTAACAATCCTGACGCTGTTTAAGTGTATGACAATTAAATACAGAGAAATATTAATAAAATCTACAATAATTCTCATAGCCTTCCGATATAATCAAAGTGAAACTGTTTCAACCGCTAATCGACTGGGCAAAGGCGTGCGTCTTTTTAATCTTCCAACTAGTGTTTATAATCACCGTTAGGTATAAAAAAAATCCCGTGGAGATCTTCAACACGATTCTCTAAGTAAATGAAGCAATTATTTTGATTGTAACGGCTCGTCTTGCCACAGCCGGCTGTCATTTGTAGACACGAAACGCAGCGCCGACATCTTGCTTGTCGACTTAATTGGACTCCTTTATTGTTTCAGCTTTTGTCTTATGGCTTCCAAATGTTTCGCGCCAAATGCTCTTTCTGTTGCTTCCCACCACCACCGACACACACGCCCCCTGGTGGGTCCTGTTGCCTGCATGACGGTGCTCACCTCGTCGGCTTCCCTTACGAAGGAATCAACAAATCCAATCTTCCACTCCTTCTTATCTGTAAGATAAATCATCAAACAACAACTAAATTATATATATATATATATATATATATATATATATAGAGAGAGAGAGAGAGAGAGAGAGTGCCTACATTAATTATATATAGATATTGCCTACATTAATTATATATATATATGTATGTATTGCTTACATTAATAATATATGTGTGTGTGTATGTGTATGTGTGTGTGCGCGCGCGCGTGTGCGTGTGCGTATAAGTAAGTGTGTGTGTGTACCTGTTAATTCCGGACATATTTCGCTGCATAATATTTATAGAAATATTGCATATAAATATATTTATATATATTGTCTACATAGATATGCACAAAGACACCTCTGTATATGCGTATGTGCGTATGTGCGTATGTGTGCGTGAACAAGCCTGTGTGTACAAATATATATTCATACGAGTGATTCAGTTTTTCCATTGAGCTGTCTGGATTACATCCTCCCTGGGATTATCCATACCGATTATCAAACAGCTTCATTAACTATATATATATATATATATATATATATATATATATATATATAGTTCCAATATATCATCAATAAAAAGAACGCTACATTCATTCAATTCGACATCATTGAGTTCTGCCCTTTCATTTCTCAAGACGTATTACTAAATAGCCTAAATTTTGCCAAGAATTATATAAACATTAAAGATGATGAGCAAAAAATTATTATAGCGTCCAGAAGATCTATACTTATATATAATGAATCCCCTTGGGTTAAATAGAATGATGAAACTTTCGATGTTCCTAGGGAGCATACGACTCTGATCAGATAGCTGATTTAGTATATATATATATATATATATATATATATATATATATATATATATATATATATTACATACCTTCAGTAGATTTATTAACCCCAACCAAGTAGGTTTTACAGGGATGATGGTCTCATTATTTTTTAGTAATGGTCTTCTAACTTCAAAATTACAGAAAAAAATAATTCAATCGAAGTAGATATATCCTCTAATCTAAAAATGATTAACTTCCTAGATATTACCTTAAATTTTTCTAATAATAAATTCAAACCTTTCCATAAAAACAATTAAAACTCCATCTACATCCACGTCGACTCGAACCACCCGAAGTCTATAATAAAACAAATTCCCAACACTGGCAACACTAGTGGCAACACTTTATCTTCTAGGAAGCAAATGTTTAATGAAAATAAGTTTATCTACAATGAAGCCCTCAAGAATAGTATGTTTGCACAAAGATTAGATTATCAAGAAGAGTTGAAGAACAAGACACCCGATAAATCTAAGAAGAGAAAACGGAAAATTATATTCTTCAACCCACCCTTCTGCAAGCTATTCAACATTATGATATTGGCGGTTTTTTTCTGAAATTAATTGACAAATACTTTAATAATAGTAACATTGGGCAACAAAAAACATTTTCTTTAAGTTGTCTATATTTTGCCAAATGATTTAGAAAAATTTTTCACCGATGAATCCGAAAATGACACCCGTTTCTCACAATCAGGTCATGTTTTTGTGCTATGATGAGTTTTTTGATCTTATAACTAAATCGATTACATTTTTGTGACATTAGCTTTTGAATTTTGTTAATATTTCTAATAGAAAATAAGTTTTTAAGAGAACAAAACTTGTTTTCTAACACAATTTAATTAAATTGACGATGGAGAAGTTGAAAGCTGCCGTCATTGATGGGCGTCAAATCCGTCAGCTCATCAGATAACCAGAGTTATTAAATGTTACAAACATTGATTACAATAAGTTAAAGAGTATACACTGATAAATGTAAGTACATGTAAATTGCATGTTATGTTATCATTGTCCAAAATTCAGGGCTTGAAATTCCATTTATTCAAACCCTTAGAATGATCAGCAGCGGAGGTACCAAAGTCCAGCAGTAATCCGCCATCATAACTGCATCCCTGCGTCCCTGATACCTGGTCTCAGTCTCTTTCATGTCCTGATGGAATCTCTCCCTTCGTCCACATTTCCCAAATTCTCAGGACAACGATACATATGTGAGAATAAATAATGCATTTTGATACTCATGTTGCATCCGAGGTTTCTGAAAGCTGTCAGCATACTGATGACAAGCTCTGTAGAGTTCCTGGGCATGTTGTTGCCAAGAAATTTCTTCACGGCCAGAACAAAAGCCTTCCATGCTTCCAGTTCCACTGAGTTTTCAAACTCTGGTTATCTGATGAGCTGACGGATTTGACGGCCATCAATGACGGCAGCTTTCAACTTCTCCATCGTCAATCCTGGAAAATCCTGGCACAAATACTTGAGGCAGCCACTATCATTGTTTAGAGCTTCGATGAACTGCTTCATTAAGTCGAGCTTGATGTGCAGCAGTGGAGAAAATATCCTGTCTATGTACACTAGAGGCTTATTGAGGACGTTTGTTGTTCTGCAAGGTATCAGTTCCTCCCAACAGGCCAGTCCTTTTTCGTGTAATGCTAAGCAGTGTCCCTACTATCGCACGTGCACAAAAGGCATGGATACTTGGTGAATCTTGACTGTTGTCCCAACAAAAAGGTCAACGCGAATAAACCACTCAGGCTGATCATAAAGAATTTTCTCCAGCACATAATTCACTGCTTCATATTTCTCCTTCATTGTAGTTGGTTGAGCGAGGGGTACAGAGGAAAACTGGTTGCCATTGTGTAGCTAATTACTTTTAAGTGATCGTTTGTCGCTATCAATGAACAGTCTCCAATCTTTGGGTGCCTACTGTAGCACTCCAATTTCGTGCAGATGCTGCGCAATATCTGTGCAGTACACCAACTTCTCTTCAGAGAAAAAAACGGAGTTGCTCTTAATGCCTGTTGCGGTAAAAGATGGTGTGAGAACTGTCAGAGAGGAGTTTTTGTTCTTTCAATCTAGATTCAGTTTGGCAGAGGACTTTGAGAAGCTGAGATTGCTAATGAGATCATTTAGTTCCTTGTGGGGGGAAAGCATGTGGAGCATCATTGTCAAAAACCACTTCTTCTTCTTCTTCTTCCTCTTCTTCTTCCTCTTCTTCGTCTTCTTCTTCTTCTTGAACACTTGCGAAATCTTCCTCACTGATGTCAACAAGTTCTCCAAAGACAGGTATTGGAATTTCATCACAATGAGCTACAGGACGACGTGCTGATTGAAGATCACCATACTTGAGGCTGCTCCAGTTCTTTCTGTTCATCCCAGTTACATCAATAGCACAGAAGTAGCAGCCAGTGCTATGGTTTGTTGGCTCCCTCCAAACCATGGTAGTTCCAAATTTCACACAACTCTTCTTACCTCTGGTCCACCAATGCAGAGACTCGGTACACGTCTTAAATACCATGTGTGGCACCCAAGCTTGATCCTGGTCACCAAGCTGCCGAATCGTTTCTTGATAGTGGGTGTGTGGAAAGGAATGTCTTGAATATCAGCAATTAGAGTGACATGGCCATTAGTGGAATCTGTTATTAAGGTTAAAAATCGTGATTTTTATACTGTTATTCCTGAGAAATTGGCTCCTGAATTATATAACTTTAGTTATTTCTAATTAGCCTTAAAAAGTGACATGGTATGCTTACTACTATGTCCACGCGATATTTTGGCAGTAGACTTAAATTATAATGACTAATAAAACAACCTTTCTGATTTATATTCTATGGTTTTGTGTTATATATTATAATTGGTATGTTTTCAGATGTAAACCCTTTCTTGCGTGTTATTGGCTTATAAATATTTTGGAGGTGTGTTTTAATATTTATTGAATCTATATTTGGCGGAAAATAATTCTAATAGGTTAAAATTAATAAGTTTATAATTAACATAATGATTAGTTTTATTGTGTGAAATATGTTGCATATTTAGATATTTTAATGGGCATGATAACAGAAACAAAAACTTGAATGTAGCCATATCTCAAAAAGTTACCTGACTGAGCAAAACCAATGTGATTTTGGGATTCAGCAAATCAAGATTGTCCTAAATCCGCTAAAAATATTTAGACAAAATATTTGGTGTTGACCAGTGTAATCCATTAACGAAAATCTTCAATAGGAAGACATTAAAAATTAGTTACTCTTGCATTAGCAATGTGGAGAAAATCATCAATTCCCACAATAATCAACTCCTTAAGATATTTCATAGTAGGGAATCAAAAGAGAATAACCCAACCTGTAATTGTATAATTAAAACAGAATATCCAGTAGGAGGAAAATGTATGTCTAAGATTGTGGTATATGAGGCCATTATCTTCCCCAAGGAAAATATATACCTGAAAGAAGTTTGAAACAACGCCTGTATAACCACCGGTAATCATTCAAAAAACATTCCTTGAAACAGCAAACAACAATTTCCAAAAATACTGCGATCTAGTTAACAATGGATTCACCCCACCTCCCCCCCAAAAAAAACTGGAATTGAGGATCATATCTAGGGCTCGCACTCCCAACAATTTCAGAAATTGATGTGATCTCTGTATAAAAGAAAACAATTTCATAATTAAATATTGTAACCCTGAAAAATTACGGAACCATCGCAATGAACTTATAATCACATGCAGACATAAACATCGATTTCAAGCCTAGAGCTATTTCTGTCTTAAAAACAGCCGATCCTTGAAAACTCTAATGTTGAATATAACAATAACATGTATTGATGCATGTAGTCATTTTATGATTTAATGTTTATATTTGTATATAAAAGATATATGTATATGTATATATATATGTATATGTATGTATGTGTATATATGTGTATATATATATATGTGAATATATGTTTATGTACTTGCATTTTGTGTGTATATGTGTATATGTATGTTTATTAATATATATATATATGTGTGGAAGTATATCGATTTCTATATGTGTGTGTCTGAGAATGTGTGCATATGTGTAATTATATGTATATATGTGTATATAGATATCTAGATGTATGTGTATGTATGTGGGGATTATAGGCGTATATGTATGTGTATAAATTATATATATATATGCAATAAATTATAACTATGGAATATTAGTTATTAGTATTTGAGCCTTTTATATTATATTCTTGCTCTGTCTTGTACATAGAGCTTTACGTGGATTTTATCCTCTTGGAAATATATATATTGAGTACTAATATAATCAATATATATATATATATATATATATATATATACGTGTGTGTATTTAGGCAGCATATCTTCATTCAAACATATTTCATTGAATAATATAGACATTTTGTGTCTACTTATTTTAATACTGTTCGTTACTAGTTGTCTAATAATCTTCTAGATGTTAATCAGTTTCGTGATGTCATATATATATATATATATGTATGTATATGTGTGTGTGTGTGCGTTTGCATATGTTTACATTTGTAATTAATCCCGATGATCTTGATAGATGCGTTTATTTGTCTCTCTGCTTGCAAATCATTAAAACCATGGTAATAACGAAAAATTTATCAGCGTGAGAGGACCCTAACACACACATTTAGCAAACCGGTTGTTACTTCACAGATTTGTCAATAAAAAAAATTCCCATCAATATGTATTTAGCATTTTCGATTCCCAATCTCTCTCGCTTTTGTTAGTCAATACAATTTTGCACTTATCAGCTATGATTTTGAGAAAGGTCATTCTCATCCCAAGTGTTGTTCAAACATTTAAATTCATTCTTTAGGTTGCTTTTATTTTTACTGCGTTTCAACCGATCACTTTTACAGCCTACTTTAGTTGTGCAATCCGTAAAGAAATACAGTGATCTGACAAAGCGAAAAATATTTTAGAGCTGAGATCCGGAAAATGCACCGTATTGTCACCACTAAGATCAAAGGAAAGATCTCGGTGTGATGATGAGAATAAAAAGGGTAGAAAGGGGTAGCTATAAAAAAAAAAGAAGTTGGGAGGGGACAATAAGGGACGGCATGGTGGCAGTAGAAATAAGTAATAATATTTTCTTTTTTTCACAAAATTTCTATGACAAAATCTAAGCACTTAAATCACGTGCACTTTACAGTTATTCACGAACGCATGTTTTTTTTTTATCAAATCCCCCCCAAGGAAGGTAATAACGCCACTAAGACTTATGTAAGTGAAAAAGAATGAGAAGTCTTTGGAAGGAACCAGAAACCCCAGGAAGCAAAGAATAAACTACTACTCCTGTTCAAAAGACCGGGGAGGAGTGCAAACAGCCGATAGGCTTTAATTGATTTTTTTTTATCCAAAGTTAAAATTCCGAACGTTTGTTTGCATTTTGCTGTTATTTGAACAGGACTCACCACACAGATAGCTCACGCGCAGGCGCTAATGATCTAGATTTGTAGGTGTAGTGATATAGCCACTGAAACTGATTTGGCGGCATCTTATCTAATAGCGTCAAAGCCGAAATGCATATATGTATTTAAAAATGTTAGATTAGGCGTTGTTTTGAATTTTCAGTATACCTGATACTAAGAAAAAAGTATCTTCATACGGATTTGGCTGCTGACCGGTAGATATGTGGCCTGGAAGCCAAGAGAGCAGAAACTAGAAAAAAAAATTGTGTATATCTGCTATAAACTAATGAACACCATTGACAATGTTCTTAATCTAATCCAGGGATTATCAAGATTATTTTATCCGCCAACCCTGTCATATCAGATAATTTTAAACCCTCCCTTCCATGTCTTTTTAAATCGACCAATAAGACATTTTTTCAATGTCAAAAGAAGTAAATAAAAGTTAATAAGCTCCAGACAGTAAAGTTCAATCGAATCAACCATTTGTTCATATTCAGATTTTTTTTTCTTTCTTTAAGTGCCATGTCCTTCCAGGACAATAAAAATTATTCTTGATTTTTTTTCCCAGGCAATGTCCTTTCAGGCAAGGACGATTCTTCATGCTTTTATTTTCTTCTAAACATCTGTAAACTGAGGTTGTCAGCAAAAGGACGAGTTCAAAAGGTAAATTACAAATCGAAGACATCAAAATCAAACAAATACAACAATTTAAATATCTGCGAATTGTTCTAACAGAAGACGGAATGTACGACACTGTAATCCGAAGACGCATTGTGACAGCTAAAGATTCATTCCAAAAGCTAAGCAGTGTATTAAGAGATAGAAAAACTTCGTTAGAAACAAAGAAAAGAGTACTGCACTGTTATCTGATGCCTGTCCTCCTTTATGGCAGTGAATACTGGACAGTCTCCTCAATGATTAAGAGACTTGAAGCAACAGAAATATGCTTCTACAGAAGGATGCTGAGAATGCCATAGACCGAACATGTGAGCCACGGTGAAGTTTTAGAGAAAATAGAAACAGAAAAAAAAATTATACTTAACATCAGGATGAGACAGTTGAAATTTCTGGAACACATGATAAGGAAAGAGGGTTTGGAAAATCTGATACTCACAGGACAGACTGAGGGTAAGAGTGACAGAGGAAAACAGCGCATAACATACTTCGTGAGCTTAAGTAAATGGATGGTTTAGGAGAAATAACAAAAACACAAAACTTATTAAGAGCTATAAAGGACAGAGAATTGTGGAGAGCCATGATCAGCTAGGTCTTGAGGGGACACGGTACATGAAGAGGAAGAACTGTGCGTTCCTGTAATTGTCGTTGGAAAAGAAAATGAAAAAGATTCTTGTTGTCTTCTATATGGCTTTGAAATAAAAACTGTCCTATCTGGATCAATCCTTTCATTATTAATCCAGGATTATTATTGAATTGCTAAATAAATTTCTGTTCGAGTCAACAAAGGGAGTTACTTCCAATTCCACTGTATTATTTATAATTTTGAGAAGATGCATTATTCAAGATTTGTTCGAATTATATAAATCATTCATAATGCTTTATTTCTGCTTGGCTGATCTATTTTTCACACTCCATAAGGAAAACGATGTTTTTCTTCTAGAAAATGGTGGCAAATATTACATAAGTCAGTTTTAATCATAGTTATTTCATTAAAAATGTTTGTTAATGATTCTTTTTCCTTTTCTATTGCTATGAAAATCTATTTCAATATGAAACAGTATAATATTACTGGAGAGAAAGGGTTATACATACTTTAAATATCAGAATATGGTTCATCTTTGCATAGGGATTATTCACCGGAAGAACAAATAAAATGTAAAACGCTGTGCTAAAACTATTGACGACCTAGAAATTATATTCTTACAGAAGGAATAATGAAAAATATCTTCTTTCTTTACTTACGGATTAAACTTCTGAAGAAAGAATTATCTACAATGTTTTTCTAAGACCTATCTCTCTTTACGGATTTTACTTTTGAAGAACGAATAATACAAACGTTATGCTAAGTCCTACCTGTGTATATGGATTATATTTCTAAAGAATGAATAATGCAAAATTTATGCTAGGACCTAACTCAGTTGATGAATTATAGTTCTGAAGAATGAATAATCCAAAACTTAAACTAAGATCTACCACTGCTGATGGATTATATTTCAGAAGAATGAATGATCCAAAACTTAATCTAAGATCTACCACTGCTGATGGATTATGCTTCTGAAAAATGAATGATCCAAAACTTAAGCTAAGATCTACCACTGCTGATGGATTATACTTCTGAAGAATGAATGATCCAAAACTTAAACTAAGATCTACCACTGCTGATGGATTATACTTCTGAAGAATCAATGATCCAAAACTTAAACTTAGATCTACAACTGCTGATGGAATATACTTCTGAAGAATGAATGATCCAAAACTTAATCTAAGATCTGCCACTGCTGATGGATTATACTTCTGAAGAATCAATGATCCAAAACTTAAACTAAGATCTACCACTGCTGATGGATTATACTTCTGAAGAATCAATGATCCAAAACTTAAACTTAGATCTACAACTGCTGATGGATTATACTTCTGAAAAATGAATGATCCAAAACTTAAACTAAGATCTACCACTGCTGATCGATTATACTTCTGAAGAATGAATGATCCAAAACTTAAGCTAAGATCTACCACTGCTGATGGATTATACTTCTGAAGAATGAATAATCCAAAACTTAAGCTAAGATCTACCACTGCTGATGGATTATACTTCTGAAGGATGAATGATCCAAAACCTAAACTAAGATCTACCACTGCTGATGGATTATACTTCTGAAGGATGAATGATCCAAAACTTAAACTAAGATCTACCACTGCTGATGGATTATAATTCTGAAGAATGAATAATCCAGAACTTAAGCTAAGATCTACCACTGCTGATGGATTATACTTCTGAAGAATGAATAATCCAAAACTTAAACTAAGATCTACCACTACTGATTGATTATACTTCTGAAGAATGAATGATTCAAAACTTAAGCTAAGATCTACCACTGCTGATGGATTATACTTCTGAAGAATGAATGATCCAAAACTTAAACTAAGATCTACCACTGCTGATGGATTATACTTTTGAAGAATGAATGATCCAAAACTTAATCTAAGATCTACCACTGCTGATGGATTATATTTCTGAAGAATGAATGATCCAAAACTTAAGCTAAGATCTACCACTGCTGATGGATTATACTTCTGAAGAATGAATGATCCAAAACTTAAACTAAGATCTACCACTGCTGATAGATTATACTTCTGAAGAATGAATAATCCAAAACTTAAGCTAAGATCTACCACTGCTGATGGATTATACTTCTGAAGAATGAATAATCCAAAACTTAAGCTAAGATCTACCACTGCTGATGGATTATACTTCTGAAGAATGAATAATCCAAAACTTAAACTAAGATCTACCACTGCTGATGGATTATACTTCTGAAGAATAAATTATCCAAAACTTAAGCTAAGATCTACCACTGCTGATGGATTATACTTCTGAAAAATGAATGATCCAAAACTTAAGCTAAGATCTACCACTGCTGATGGATTATACTTTTGAAGAATGAATAATCCAAAACTTAAGCTAAGATCTACCACTGCTGATGGATTATATTAGGTTGGTGCAAAAATAACGACGTAATAATGTTGTTTTTTGACGTTAAAAAATACGTCAAAAAACGACATTATTACGTCATTATTTTTGCACCAACCTAATACTTCTGAAGAATGAATAATCCAAAACTTAAACTAAGATCTACCACTGCTGATGGATTATACTTCTGAAGAATGAATAATCCAAAACTTATGCTAAGACGTTTATGGATTATACTCCGAGAGAACTAATAATACAAATTTTATGCTAAAAAGTACTTCAGATGATGGATTATACTCTTGCAGACTGAATAATCCTAAACTTATTCTTAAACCTACATCTGCTTATAGATTATACTGATGTAGAATAAATAATACAAAAGTTGTGCCTACAACGAAAGTCGCAAAATGAAGGCAAACATATGCACATTTTAAATATTAATTCCAAAGAATGTAAATATATTTTGCCTATCAATTAGATACATTAGTTCTATCTTCAATGTGTAGTTTATTAATTAATTGAACACTTCGTCAATAGGTGTCACAAAATGCTGCGATTAAGAAATAAAGGATATCTTTACACTTTTCGTAGTCTAAGTAAAACTTCTGAATTTATTTAAATGGTGTTAACTCTCAAAGATATAATACTAGCAATGTTGAAATCCGGATTTTCTTTTTATTCCACGTACCTGATTAAGTAAATTGAATAACAGAAGCTCACACATTTCATTTGAGACTATGGGAATTCATTTTAAATCCGTCTATTGTATACAACCTTTTCATTTTTGACCGAAAATATCATGACTCCTTTTCTGTGTGCTATACAATTGTTTACTTCTTCTGGGCGTACATTTTATTGTAATTTTTCATTTCTTCATTTACAGTAAATCTTCAAACGATCATTTTCATTAACTCCTAATTGTTTTTCATGAAAGATCAGAAAATCAAACCGGAAGTTTCCATTACATTCTATCTGATCGGCTTTCCATCAACCCAAAACAAATTGAAAACTGTAGTCTTCTTGTTTATTAATAGAAAACTACACCCTTATTTCGAAGAATAAATACCCATGAAATAAAAGGGGGCAGATGAAATGTCGGATATATAGTTGTGCTTTCCTAATTACTACGCATGGCTCCTATGCTTGATGGACTATCTTCAAAGGAAAATGGCTAAATAGAAGATTGGCTTTTTCGTCAATCAGCAGTAAAATTGCAAAGGATACACATCTGTTCCTTTAACGATAATAAGCCTAACGGTTCTTCGCTTCACTGGAGTTGGTGCGCCATTTTGGAAATTATGATCCGAGAGGTTGCTGAAAAGTTCTCGGTCTGGTCCACTTCTCAATCTTTGATCAAATGTTCAAACACCAGATTTTTTTCTATTTATTTATTAAAAATCTTCTGGATCTTACCAAGATCACTTCAGCTCCCCTTCATATTTATCACACACGGTTTTAATACTGTACATTGTATATATATATATATATATATATATATATATATATATATATATTAGTTACCTCCAGAAATTCGTATATCTAAGGTTTAAATGTATTTTTCATAAAGGAAAAATCCCTTTTGAAGCTTTCCCCCAGTTTCAATTGAAAGCTAAAGGATTAAATTTTCTAATCCCAGAAAAAATACTGTGAAGTATTTCAAATAGAATTTTGAATGATTTTTAGTCGATTCTTCCAAAAAACCAATAGAAATGGCCATTTTTAACTTTTTAGAGAAATGTAAATTAAAATTATTTTTCGTTTTTGAAAATCCCGCTAAAATAAAATATACATTTCTGAAACGCTACTTTTATAAATTTAGCAAATTTAAAGGTAAATTAATCTGTCAAGAAATATCACTTACTTATTGCATAAATTTTCTAGACAAACATTTCTTGACTTCGAGTCTTGTTATTTTCACATCTCCATCGATAATTTCATGGATGAATGTGTTGCCAGGTTTAGTATGGTGTACCAGAATTGACATAATTTTATGAATTAAGTAAGAACGGTTTTTTGTTTCTTATAATAATTTAAAATACTATAAAAGTGTCATACATTATTGAGTTACCTCTATAATGCTAGAAGGGTAAGTTGCATTGCCCCGGATGGTCATTGAGTTTGTCTTTGGGACGCAAGAATGGCTTTCCAAGAGACCTGTTTGTTAGAAACTGGCCAAAGAGGAATTGTTTTGGAAGTGTGGTATCGCTTATACGAGAAAGATGTCCTGTCTGCCCACCTGAATTGAATTTTCATGAGGATGGCTTCAATACTTGTCATGTTGCAATTAGTCAAAAATTCACTTCTAATGCGATCTCCCAGTTTTGTGTTGCAGATGGTACGCAGATAAACGCATGTGTAAAGGCATCGTGTTGATTGACATGTTGTCAGTACAGACTCCAAGATTCTGCACCAAAGAGTAGGGATGTCAGTACATACATACATACATACATACATACATACATACATACATATATATATATATATATATATGTGTGTGTGTGTGTGTCTATGTGTTTGTGTGTTTAAGCAGCATATCTTCATTCAAACATATTTAATTGAATAATATAGACATTTTGTGACTACTTATTTTAATTGATCGTTACCAGTTGTCTAATCTTTTATTGATCATTGCCAGTTATCTAATTAGTTTCTTGATGTTAATCAGTTTATTGATGTCATATATATATATATATTTTTCATTTTTCATTTCAATTTTTGGAAGTAAAGTCTGATGATCCAGAGCCCTGTTAAAGGGGTTATGGCGAAATAATTTATTACATGGAACCTTAACGTGGTCTGTTTTTATTCAAACATATCTGCTCTGAATTTTACATTGAGCTCTCCGGATATCATCCTCCTCGGGTCTACCCATACGGATTACCTAAGTTTGCATTTAACTAAAAATATATATATATATATATATATATATATGATAAACTCTCCCATCATCTTAGACGTATTAGTGTCCAACAGTTAAGCTATTAGAACTGAACAGCGAACTGCTTACGCATATTTAATTAGAGTGGTGAATACTTATGCAGAACCATCAACATTTTTCGAAAGAACAGATATCAGAGAAGTAGTGTACATTGTGGGCCAGGTGGTCTTCAAACAGCCTTCTTCATGTTTTGTATTCAAAGTTGCGTTTCTCCTATTATTTAACACATAGATAACGGAAGAATAGATCGATTTATATCTTTCTCAAGAGTCTTTACAGGAAAGTGTATTCAGCGAAGTCGACCGGAATTCAAAATCGGTTTGGCCAACGCGACAAAATTTTTTTTTTTTAAATGTTATATATTTATTTTATTTTTTTTATATTTATGACACATTTTCCTGTTTTTCATTTATATTTCATTATAACAAGAAAATAAAATCCGGCATAATCATCGGATTCTACCTAAGAGCACTAAGAATATGCAGCCTGGATTATTTACACGAAGAGGAGAAATACATTGAAAATACTTTCAAACTTCTCTTGTACCCTAATTATTTTATATTCATTGTAAAACAAAAGGCCTATAAAAACGACCCTTCCTGAGAAACCCAATGAATGAAAAATATATTATACTGCCTACTAATTCTATCACATCTACATTCGAAAAGAATCTATCAAAACTCAACATAAAATTTTCACTACTACATCCAAAAGAATAAAAGACTTAGTCAATACTAAACAAAACAATAAGCTAAAATCTGAAGGAGGAGTTTACTCCATCGACTGTAATAATTATCACAAAAATGCATCAACGTCAAGGAATCTAAATGAAAGTACGCAGGGAGAGTGAAAGTAGAGAGAAAAGACTCAATATAAGGGGTATTGAGGAAAGGGTAAAAAGAAGAATGGGGATCAAGACATCAGAAGATGAGAATTGACGATGCATTTAATTTTTGAAGATTCTAGTTACTAGGGAAGCAAGTAAAAGGAAGGGAATTCCACTGTCGGGAAGTGCAAGAGAAGAAGCTGTTTGAGTAGAAGTGGTGGTTAAATTTAATTCTTTCAAAATCAAAGGGGGAACGAGTTGACAACATAGTAACACGCTTAAATTCATGTAGTCGGGGCACCAAGGAAAATAGCTTGTCAGAGTAGTAGCCATGAAAATATTTGTAGAAAAAACATAGTGAAGCTACATCACGTCTGTGAGAAAGTGACTGGAGTCGAGATGCCAAGTCAGGACAGACTACATTGCAGATCCGTCTTTGGATTTTATCGAAGACCCTGAGATGAAAAGCAGGGGCACCAGACTATATATAGCAGCAGTATTAAATGTATGGATGAATGGTAGATTTGTAGGATAAACTCAGACGAGAAAAACCTTCTGGTACGACACAGAGAGCCAGTTTTTCTTGTGGTAAATGCAGCTATTGATTCAATCTAGTTGTTCCACCTCAAGTCAGTAGAAAACGTGAGGACAAGAAAGCGCAATGAGACGCTCTCGCGAAGTTGAGCATCAACCATGCTGGTAGGGAGCAGGGAAGTTTATGAACATAAAAGGGAAATTTAAAAAAATAATAGGTCAAATGCGTTGGCTGCCCACCATAACGAAACTGACTACAATTGCTACTTTGTTCAAAGGATAAAATAATTCACTATGACGTAAATGTCTAGAGAGTGTCTTAATCGCAAGTTCATCGCCAGTAAATTTTCAACCTGGCTCATACAACATTTCATCATTCCTGGCAAATTTTCTAATATCACAGTGTGGAATAGCTACTTACAAAAGTGATGAAAAGAAAAAGAAAAAGACTCTAAATGAATTCGCCTAGAAAATTCTAAAATTCGCAGCACCCCTCTGCTGTGCGCATGTGTAGCCGTGCCAACATAACAAATTTAGTACGATGAATTGCTGAAGGACGAAACGCGTCACAGGTAAACTTTCTCCACTTTGTCATATAATTTCTCCAATATACATATATATATATATATATATATAGATAGATAGATAGATAGATAGATAGATCTTTTGCTTATCAATTCTGATTTTCTTGTACATTGTGCTTATAATTTAAGTTTATGGGATAGTTGAATGTTTCTTCGGGTACAGTGGGTAAAATGGTAATCGATAGAATTTTATAAACACAGTATTTTTGGCCATAACTTTTTCAGTGATTTTTCTTGCATCAAGAATGAAACAATTCGTTTAGTTAAGAAGATTAAAGTTTTTTTCAATACAATTTTCTTCTCCATTTAGGGCTCCCGGCCATATCACGCTAAAACACCGGTTTTCGTACGATCAGCGAATCTAAGTAACGTCGAGCCTAGTCAAATGGGCGACCGCGTGGGTATACCTGGTGCTGTAAGCTTGGATATGCTGGTGGTCTAATGAATAATAGCTCGGAATTGTTAATCGAAGAGTCGAATTCCAATTCCACTTGGATTGGTTACTTTCACTTACGTGCCAATATCCTTCAGAAAGGTAGAAGGTGAGGAGAAGGAGGAGGAGGAGAAATCAGGTGTATTGGAAATATATAGGTGGGGGATTAAATGAAATATACATATGTTCTTTTCACTTCGAATGAACCCGTTGTATTCATACAGTGTAACCCGGATATAAGTGACCCTGATATAAGAGAAACCCGTATATAAGAGAAACACTGATATAAGAGAGATTTTCTCTGGTCCCAAATTAGAGCCATACTTACCTAAACAAAATAGACCAAACCCGGATATAAAAGAAACCCGGATATAAGAGACTTCGTCTCCGGTCACGACAACTCTCTTATATCCGGGTTACACTGTAGTAAAAAGTTCCTTTTTAGTTCATTTGAAGTGGGATAAAAAGAACGTATGTATATTTTTTTTAATCCCCCACAGATAGATTTCCAATACACTTATTCTGCAAGCGGTGGAATTTGAGGAGTGTTTTTTAATTCCATTTTGGCCACCGTCTTTTCAAGAAATCCAAATTGTATTGTTTCTATAAGAAATGATTTATCTTACCTGGCAAGATTGATTTCGGAGTTTAGCCTTCTACCAGATTTGCTGCTATGTATTTTCGGATCGAGCAAATTCTATGAATGTTTAGCCCTAAGTTGGTTATGGCTTTCTTTACCAAAATGATGTGGTCCTCGAAGTCGAAATCACTCTCATTCCAGGCAAGATAAAAGATGCAATTAATTCTTTTCCTATAAGAAAGAATTTTATCTTGCCTCGCATTTCTCATCATTTTGGCGAAGAAAACTCTAATTATCTTATGGTCAAACATTCAATGAATTTGGTCGATCCGAAAATACATAGCAGTAATTCTGACAGAAGGCTAAACAATATAATAAGAGGTAAAAAAAAAAAAAAAAAAAAAAAAGAAAACAAGAAAATGGTTGACTCGTATCTTGCAGAATTCTGTGTAAACAAATTTCGGTCGATCTTATTTCCTTTGAAATTTTTTCCACGGTACTGAACAGGTAACTTTTTTTCATTATATTCAACTTCAAGTTATAGAAAACAATCACATGCCCAAGGTGACTGATAGATTAATTTTTTATCCGCTGTGTTGCGGGGGTAGAAATGGATAACCTGGAAGACAAAGCCGTTGTTACTGTGTGTGGGGGGGGGATTAATTCCTTCTCCACCCCGGTAAATGCAAATCCAAGTATAAAGAATACATTGAGTATGGGTAAATAAATGTATAATTTATTTACATATATACAAAACTAGTAACATCTGTTTTTTTTTTTTTGCTTTTGCTAAGGAAACAGAGAGAGAATTGTGAAATTAGAAGTGAAATAAACATTGCTGATGGTTGTCGTGTCGATGGCATTTCTCTCTCAACGTGACGGTGTTGACATCAAACGCTCGTTTGTGTCGTGTCACTCTCTCTCTCTCTCACACACTCTCTCTCTCTCTCTCTCTCTCAGCGTACTGGTGTTGACATCGAACGTTGGTCTGTTTCGGGTCTGTTTGAATTAGAGAATATGTAGCCGTCAATCAGTTCTGAATTAAAGTTTTGGTTTTTGGAGCGGGGTGGCTCTGACTGGTCAATATATTGTTCGTTTTATTTTAGTGAAAGCGGATGGTATGTGTGGCGCCTATGCGCAGAAAACGTATTTACTCAGTCAGCTTTGTGTCGTCAAGCTGTCAACATCGGGTTTTGTGTAAAATAATGTAAAAGGCGCAATAGTTAATATAAAGAAAAATATTGTTAAAATTTGAACGAAATTCATGTATTTTATAATTTGCTCTACAGTTCCCACCTGATGGCATTTATATACTACAACAGAGCTTATATATGTGCCTCCTTCAGTTGAATATTGTTTGGCACAAAATATTAACGCTTACTCCCAATATCAAAAACAGGAAAAGATTCTGGTAATAAAAGGCATATTATATCGAGTTTGATTTTGAGTTGGTGAATTTAACGAATTATCAACACGTGTTGGATTACTTAATATCGAAATCTTTATATTATTGTGCTTTAGTCTATAGCAACGTTTCTCAACCATTTTACCCAAGCGTAACCCTTAAAATAAATTACATGTCTCAAGGAACCCCTGCACAAAAACAAAATTATAGACCATATCTTTCTCATTTTATTTTCATCGTAGTTCACGTGGTAAATATGATAGGATATATTTTTGAATAAATGGTTTAAGAAAAAATTAATACTTCTTTATTAAATTTTTCGGTAATGCTAAATAAAATTCATACTGTTCGTCTATAATACTTCATCAGGGAGTTTTCAATGATTGTTATATTTTTAATAAGATAATAGGTTAGATAGGATGATGTTAATATTACAATATTACAATAACCAAGAATATAATTGCGTGTGTTTAATAATATTACGTATATGAAATTAAATAAAAAGTCAAAAGTGCATTAGCTTATCTCACCTACTCTCGTGGAAGCTTTGGGGACCTTTTGCGGGACCCCAGTTGAGAAACGCTGGTTTAAATGTTAACACTGATGAATTTATCGTTGACTTTATAGTTAAACATTGATTGAATTTATACTTAAGTCAATAGGTAAACATCGATCTTATTTATAATTTTCTATAGGTAAACATTCGTCGCTTTAAGTAAATATTTGATTTATAGGTTAAATATTGGTTGAGTTTATACTTGACTTTAGAAGTAATTTTGGACAAGTTTACCCTTGAGTCTATAGGAAAACACTGGTCAGTTTTAGATTTTTGGATCAGCAAATTGGTTTATAGACAACTACATTACTCTTAAATAATGGACTGAGATAGAATTGAAAATTTCTCGTTGCAGATACACAAAATAAAAGCAGCAAGATTAAATTGTACCGGACCATGAGAGTTGGCGGTCCATTAGTGCTGCCGGATTAGAGAGGTAATTACCTCTACTAAATGTAATGGTATTATGATTGTATGTATATATTCAGAATACTACTTATGTCGGATTTAAAATCCCATTTGTGCCATAGAACGAAATTCCTTACTGCTGTGTTAGTCAGGCACAGAATACCGTATCCCTTGCAGAGAATTAAAAAGAATCATCTATCAAGTAAAGTCAAATATAAACGACCAATATTTACTTAGTATTGTACTGTAACAGAAAGAGGCATACACACATACACTCACATGAATGCACACACGCAAATATAACTTTTATTAACTGGAAGTGGAAATAGTGTTTATATATCAAAGTACAATTTGGGTTAAAATGTGTGTTTACCGATGAGAAACACGATCTCAGGGCAGGAGGCGATGTTTGAAATCTGGGTCATTAGAAAAAAACAATGGAAAAATGATCTAAATAAAATTTATCGGTTAAAAATTGAAATAGAGCTTACTCAGGCTACGAGATATTTGGTTTTGTTTAACAGTATTTGTTTTGATTAAAAGGTTGAATCAATGTTTAGATATCCCAAAGTATAATTTTGGGAAAGCGAGAAGAACTCGTGGTAAATAATTGGAGAATCGGTTTACATGTCAAGGGATCGTTTTTGGCACTCATGATAATCGCGTGCCGGGCCAAGGGTCGATTCATGATCAAACAGATTTGTCTATATAAACCAGCGTAGTTATGCTGAAGGGGAAACAGACGGTCGGGTGAGACGGAAGAGGCCAGACGGGAGAGAGAGACAGTAGAGACCGCGATCGGTCGGCACATCGTCGTCACGTGCGTGAGCACCCGCAGGTGACCATTACGGGTCGCGGTGCTGCAAAAAGACGGGAGAGAGACTCGGAGAACGAGACCGTCGACGAGAGAGTCACGAGAGATTTTCGGAAGAATTAGAGAATGAAGACTGCGCCCTGTTCTGAGAAGTCTGTATGAGACTGAACTACTAGTCATAAATCTACCCCAGGCAATTCAATACGCGTTTATCACACACAAACTCTCTCTATGTTGGGAATTCGCTAGATGCATTGTGTTTTTTTCTTTTTCTTTTCTCATTTATGTTAAATGTTTTTATTCTCCCTGTAACCTCTGTTCTGATGTCTTCTTATATAAAAGACGTCAACATTTCCCCCATTGTTTTCTGGCTTCTGCAGATATTATTTCTTGTTTTATTTTGCCACATTCTAAACTTCCTACCGCCAACTCTCACAGCCGTGTCCATATCCCCAGTCGACCGTGAACGTATGGACAACGCCCCGCTTACTGTATCTAAAAACTAACACAACATGGGCAGCAAGCAGGACTTGACCAGTTGACCGGTCGAAATAATCTACAGATACTCAGGGAGCGTACGGCCAGTTACCGCTAAGTTCGGTTCGGACCGAGTGGACATCTCAACCCAAAGAAGAAGGCGCCGAAGGTTGAGGTGCTGGGGATGAAGTGATAGAGTTACGGTTTAAACATACAGCCGGGACCCTCACACAGTCTTTTACTAACTAGACAAACTACTTCATGTTACGTTTCGATTGTCGTTTGTGGCCGTGTAAAAAAATAAAACTGAGAAAGGTCCAGTGAAAACAACGCCATCGCAAGAAAATAAAACACCAATCTTGTTTCTAACAGATTTGATTATTTATTCACGGATTGATCTGACATGGTTTGTGCGGTAGGTAGGTAACACTTGGGATATCTTCACTTCGACTTTAGCTTTATCTCACGACAGACTAACGGACCAGATCTTCCCTACGGTCAGCGAAAACGCCGACCGCTACTTTTCCTTGCAACTCTCTCTACATTTTAGACCGACCGACGGCTTGTCACGGACTAACGCCTGGGTTCTTTTTGACCGTCGTCTTATCACCCTCTACGAGTGGCTCGCAACTGGCTATTCTGACTCTTCGCCAATGGAGTAATGGATGGTGGCTCGGAGTGAGGAATCGCAGAGTCGAGTTCGAATTCCAGTCGAATCCGTTACATTCACTTACGTGCTAATAGCCTTGGGAAAGACATGAATCTTCGTCTTCTTCCCCCACCCCCAGCTACGGGTTAATAGCAGGACATACCGGGTTCTGTAGCCTTGGATGGCAAATAGTCTACTGCAGAAAGAAATAGCAACCTACTCCGGGAAAAAATCTGCCTCGTCAGTCATGTATCGAAAGATATATGATCACCTAAGCGTGCATCACGCATGGCACATAAATGGCTGATTTCCTGTATATAAGCCTACGACCGGAACTCCTTAAGTATCCGACCAACTGTCATTGATCCGAAAAAAATTATTTATTTGTTCTACTTAACATCTAGTTACTTCTGGACAGCAGGTGGCTGCTTTCAAAATTTTAATTTCAGACTTTACTACTGGTCATAAAAGACCAGACACTTCAGTCCTAGATAAAATTATTTAGTTCCCACTTGAATTCGTGTGTGTTTTAAGCCAATTCAAGCGGGTACTCAGTGTCACAACACATACAAACATATACGACCGATACTTAACTATTCCCGAATCAAGTAAATGGTTATAGATTCAAATATGATTGATCAATACTTGTCTACAGACCCTATTTACCAACAGATTCGAACATAAACAGCCAGTATTTCCCTTAAAGTTCAAATATAAACGCCTAATATTTACCTATTCTCGAATTAAGTAAATGGTTATAGATCCAAATATAAGTGGCCAATATTTGCCTGTAAAATATAATATAAACGACCAATATTTTTATAGACTCAAAAAAGCAACCAATATTTACTTATAGACTCATGTGTGGCCATTTCTTTGTAATAAAAAAAACAGTATTTGCGTATTGATTTGAATACAAACGACCAATAGACCTAAGTATGAACGAAGAATTTTTTTATTGACTCAAATATAAACGACTAATATTTATCTATCATCTTATCATGTAAACGCTTATAAATGCAAGTATAGCTATTATTTAAAAGATGATGTGTCGTCAAGCAGGGGGCTCAAACTGGAGGTCACAAAAAGGTCATCGTCGACAGAATATTATCAATGGGACGAGTATCAGATTCCCAACCAGGGGACAGCGGACTATGCGGACAGATTTCCAAGCATGGTCCGCAAACTCACTTAGCGACACGTTTACAAACAAGGGTTCCACAGACCCACAAAGTTTATCATTATTTACATTATTTACAGTTAGACTAGAAGACGGGGTACTCATCGGCATGATCTGCGGAACGAGGGCAATCTAACACCGGTAGATTCACTAAGAGATTAATTTCAAAATTCTCTGAAGGTTACCCGTATCGACAGACTCATGAAGAAAGTGAGAGGACACAACAGACATTATCTTGTGATAACAACCAGAAAGATGAGGATATTAGTCCTAAATAAATAATGTAAATGTTGTAGCTTAAGGATGAAAAACGTATTCATTTTATGCAACAAATATTTATTATTCAAAAAGTGAGAATAAAACTGAAGTAGTGTGATACGAAAATACAAGAAATTGGCGATAACTGCTTATCACTCTTCGTAACCTTTGAACTCTGAAGTTCTGAATATTTTTAACCCTTCTACCTGAACCCCTGAGTCAAAATTCGCAAATAACTGATATGTAATGTTTCACGGTAGATATAAAAAATAGTTACAAATATTTACCCAGCATTCAACCGGTAGCTGGGCATTAAATCATTTTTCTCTACTACTGTTCAACCGGTGGTATTTTTCTCTATCACCGTTAAACCGGTGGTCAGAGCTCAAAGAGTTAAGAAGCGATAATTGGTGAACTCCTAATTTTTGTTTTCCTCTTGCCCCCTTTTTGTGTCAATTTGTATCCATGTGTCAAATTACATTAGTGGTTTGCTTTTTTCCCCTTTTTTAATTCTTTTTTTTTTATAATGTCTGTCCTGTTGGTTGATTTTGTTTAGCGACATGTCAACACCTCTATGGATCATTCAATACCGAAATCTAAATATTTTGTATATCATTTTATACTTTCAGAGTTAATGTATGTTTGTAGATCATAAAATCTATTGTTGGTAATTTTACTATAAAAATGTATTTTTATATTTGTTAGTATTGCATTGATTGCCATTTTGCTATAAAAATGTATTTTTGTTCATTTTATTATAGGTACCTTCACTTTTTCGCGGAAAACAGCACAGCATAATGAAAAAGACCACAAACCTAATATAAATAATGTTTTATCGTCAAAATGTTTATGTTATTATTAAGATGAAAGACCAACGTATTTTTTAATTATTTTTTGAAATGTTTTAATCCTTTCTAATACGTTCGAAATTTTGGTTAAAATTTTGTTTTCTTACGTTATCGCGGTGGCTATATAATAATATTGGCTTTTTTGCGCTTTTTTCCGTTGAAAACACATTGATTTGGAAATTCTTGTAAAAATCAAATAATTGTCCGATTTTAATGAAATTTTCAGGACTTATTCACAAATAAATGAAATTATTTTTTTATTTTTTTTTCAGAAGATTTTGGTAATTTTTTGTGTTTTTTTTATAGCTTACCCCCACTTACTTAATTTCATGAAATTTTGCACAAAACCTTTCTATTTCCTGATTTTGGTATTTGTTAAAAGTAGGAATCCTTGAAGATTGTAAATCACCTATTATTTTTTTCAAATTTGATCTATTCTAATTGAAAATCTGCTCTTAATTGAAAAATAATGAATCCAATAAAACTATGACATTAGTTAATTAGAAAAGCTTTTAACTGCTTTTGTAAATAAGTTATATTAAAGATATTATTGTCTAAAGAATAAAAATTTTTCCGGTGAATAATGAATTTTTACAAGAATTTTTTCATTTTTTTAAAATTTTAATTATAATAATTTATAATAGTTTAAAATCGTGTACAATTCTGTATTGGGCTATTTCCTGGATGTAATATAGTAATTAAGTGGAAACGAAATTTACAAATCCAAAATTGCAAAGATTAATGAACGTAGTTACTCTATTCTATTTTTAAAATAATTTTTATTTGGTAAAAGTCAACAAAATGTTAAATATTAAATATTAAATAATTGCGGAAAATATGTACATTTGTAAAAATTACTAGGTAGTTAAAAACAAAAAAAAAATGCGTTCACTTAGATTTCCGACAATTATGTCAATTCGGGTCATCCATATTAGCTGCTATCACTTCGTCATTCAGCAGTTCATCAAACCTTGGATCAGATGAACAGGACTAATCATTAATAATTGGTTGTATATTACTTTTTATGCTATAAGTAATATTTATTTCAAATCAGATTAATTTAACATTCAGTTTTCTAATTTTACTCAAATAACATATCAGAAATTTTTTTTTTTCTGAAAGTAGTTTAAAATAGAATTTTTTTGTTTACAAATTTGTTAAAAGTAATAAAATGGCCGCTTTTAAGAAAATTTTAAGAAATTGAAATTAAATTTGACATTCCAATCTATATAATTTCTATCTGAAATACACCAGAATATTTTACTTAATGGAAATAATAAATTTAATCATTAAGCTTTCAATTAAAGCTAAAATGAAATTCAAGCTTTTTTATTTTTAAAATTTAATTTTAAACCTTAGGTATAGAAAATTTATGCCGAAAAAGTGGACGTACCTATTTTATTATAAAAAAAAATGTACTGTTGATTTTTGTTTGGGGGAGGGGTTCACTATTTGCCCATAGCTGGGACCCTAACAGGTGCTACCACACCAGGTCAGAGTGGACCTCGGAACAACAGCAATTAAGCAATTGTGGTTCCACGCTCCACAATGCATTCAATCTCCCGATCAGAGGGCCTTGCTGCCAGACGTAGTTTATCGTTATACCCAGAACGAGCCTATTCTGTGTGCAATTATTAAAATTTAGTTGGAACTTAAATTGTAATTTAAATTGTACCTCCAATGAAATTTTCAAGGATATTTTTATTTATAAAAGACTAAAAAAATGTTGAAAATATCGTTGGAGGTACAAATTGATACCTATTTAAACTTTGAAAGTATTTTTAAATCATCTTCATACGTATCTGACTTTGCCCTAGAATGTCTCTTCATAACCGCGCCTAGACATACGCCGTGCATAAAACGTTTAGTCAAGGTTAGAAAACCGACAAAAAAGACAGATGCCGACAAAAGATGCCTGTGTGTGTGTGTGTGTGTGTGTGTAAGAAAGAGTGAGAGAGAAGAGAGAGAGAGAGAGTGAAAGAAAATCAACAAGCTAACAACATCAAAGGACAAACGGCGGTCACACAGAATTATATGGAGCGATTTTTTTTCATATATATATATATATATATATATATATATATATATATATATTCACATTAAAACATATATATCACCTGCTTCAAGCAAAGGAGCGAAAGAGTGTCCGTTTTTAAAAGAAATGTTGAGATAAAAGACCGCGGTCTTTTGTCTGGAACAAAGATAAACATGTCAACTGCTGGAGAGCAAACGACGTATACTTTTTCATCCCTTCTCTAACTTATAGACCGAATACCAGGCTCCTCCTGTAGAGCTTTCTTGTGTCATTTGCGGTTTCGCCACGAACTCCCAACACTCCTATCCTACTTTTTTTTTCACTCACATTCGAATATTGAACCTGGAAAGAGCGGTCGAGTTACTTAATATTTTTCTTGCAATAATTCTCTTTAATTCTTTAATTATTCAATATGCCCAGTGAAGTAATTTCAGCAAATTGGAAAATATTCATAGGATGAAATGAAAATATCACAATTTATTGCAGGATTCGTTTATTAAACTAATATTCTTTGGATTCCGACAAAAACACACGTTGTGAATTCTCGCAATATTCTTAATCGGAGGCTAATGAAAACATTGATATATTAGGTTGGTGCAAAAATAATGTCGTTTTCTCACAGAGTAACATACGTGAGAAAACGACATTATTTTTGCACCAACCTAATAGTTTCAGGTATTTGTAGAACAAAGCTAATCTGGACATAATAATACATTAATGGGTCAAGACCAAACACATTAACATTAGCTGATGTCAGGTTATCCAAAGGATCTGAACTACTTGCTCTCCATCCAAAAATTTGGAGAGAAAGACCTTGAGCACCCCAGCAACTTTCCCAAAGCGAACAGGATGTTAATGGTGGTAAGGATTGGCCCAGAAGCATCGCAGATATGAGATATGATTGAGGAGACCAACAAAGCTTTCAAGAGCACCCCCCCGTTAGCTGTATACGAAAATGAGGACACTTCCAAGCTAAAACATTTTTGTTGTGGGTGGTTCCCAGTTTTTGCTCGCTCCAGCCTTTAGAGAGCTCTCAAACTGACCTTCCCCTAGGATATCAGGAGCTTCTCCCATGACGGCTTCATAAAAACTGAGATGGGCGTAAGATCAGACTTCGTTTAAGGAAGAACCTCAAGTTATTCTCAATGGTTCTTTGGTTTGGCATGAGGTTAGAGACTCGAAGGGAAAAACGCGTTCGCGTCTTGGAGCGCAGGTTGTTTAGAGGAGGCCCATCTGTTTGTCAGCTATTATGAGAATATTTTTATCGAAGAGGTTTTCCTCCTACTTACTATATTTTAATAGTCCCTCCAGAGGGAGATTCTTAGCTGATGAGCCGGTCCTTAACGGCGTTTTTGCTCTTGTGTTCGTAGATCTAGGGGTGGGTGAAAGCTTCCTGTTTTGGACGTTGCCATAAAAGATAAGACTCTTCCCTACATCAGGTTTTATGCGCCCAACGACAAAACAAAACGGGCGAAGTTTTTTTTTCAGTGAGTCAAGCAGATTTTTGACGATGTCTCGGCTGATAGGTTCAGCGGGTGATTGGAACGCCGTCTTTGATTCCAATTTAAATTGTAATGGTGAAAGATCGAGTACTAACAACCCGTATGTTTGAGATTCGATCGACGGATCTGATCTGATCTGATCTGGTCAATGAATTTAGAAATAAATACCCTCGGGAAGTAATGAGAACTTGGACAACCAGCGGTGGCTCGGATACTGTAGTTCATTCAAGCTACATCGACAGCGTGTTTAGTTTAAAGAGTCGATGTAGGGCTTTTAAGGTGTCCGAGTTTGCATTCGATAGTTGGTAAACATAGATAAACCTAAGCCTAGATTGACTGGCTACTGAAACAGGTCGGCCGAGATAAAACGGCGTTAGATGGTCTTCCCTACGACGTGTACTTTAGGTAGTCGCTCGCGTTTATTCCTCTGCTGGCATTGATGTCAAACCATTGGTCAAAGAATGAGAATATACTTTCAACGCTTCATCAGGCGTGTCATCAAGTTGCTATGTAAGAATAAAATGGCGAGTATGGGAAAGATATTTTCGCTCTTTAACTATGCTGAATGCAGAGTTAAAGATTTTGGCAAAGGGCATAGGTAACCGCTTCTTTGCCTAATCTGATTGATTCCGAGCATACTTGTGCTTTGAGGGGAAGATCTATTCAGGACAACCTTCATTAGGTTCGCTTGATCATTGAAAAGGTCAACGGTTAAGACGCATTGATCAATTTAAATCATTCGGAATCATTTGACAGAGTGGACCATCGATTTCTCTATGCTGTTCTCGTAACAGACGGTTTCGATCTGTAATTTCGCTCCTGGACCATCTTTTGTATGAGTGTCTGGGGTCGTTGGTAGAGGTAAATAGTATGCCGGAGTCTTTAACCTTGTCTCAGTCAGGGTTGTCCGCTTTCACCTATGCTGTACGTTCTTCCGTTGGAGCTACTCTTTCGCAAGTTAAAAGCGAATCCGGTTATTCGTGGAAATTCATTGCCTGGTGCTACCACCTCTGCTAGGTATTCCGCTTAAGCTGGTGATATATCTGTGTTCGTAAAGAAGTCAGCAAAAAATTTGCAGGTATGAGACGGTGCCAGGGGTCAAAATAGGTAATGTAGAATTCCAGAAGGAAGACGCCAACCAATCTTTTCCGTCTCTGAAAACTGTACATATGGACGAAGGTAGCGCTAATTGCTCCGAGCCAAATTCCCATTTTACTGGGAGTGTCGAAATGCACCTCGCTTCCTCTTACGGGAGAAGATGGCACCCAGTCGTTGTCTCCGAAGACATTATATCAAGTATTAGTCAGTGGCTTGCTCCATTTGCTCTTGGGTATCCAAGTTGAATCGTCTCAATACCAACTGGGTATCACTCATGTGGCTGTTGTTATGAGTGGCCGTCTGGGTCAGCAAGAAGATTTGCGCAGCATGTTCTATGTTGATTTGGAGGAGTTCTGTCAATGTAATGTCGTGCGCCTATTGCGTGAGCTGACCCGCATCTTGGACGGAAACTTTTTGGTCCTGAAAGCCAGTTTCGACTGTGGCAATGTGGTACCGTCACTGCATAATGATCATCAAGTTGTGCTGTGGAGGATGAGACAGAAGGATTTTCATAGTGCTGGGTTCTCATCAAAACTGAGCGTTTTCTTTAAGCACCAGCTTAAAGTTAAGAACAAAATGGAAAAGGTGCGACTCTCTTCATCCGAATTCTGTGAAAGGTGGTTGAGAGTTTTGCACTTGATGAGAGAGAGAGAGGGGGGTTTGTTGGGTGGTACTTAGGAGAGAGGATTTTGAGCCTCCAACCTAAATCATCATTCATCCCAGTCCATGTTAGTGTAGCTTAGTACAATTTGCCGGTTTTTTTAGTTTTTTTATTTATTTATTTTATTTTTTTTTGGGGTGGGGGGGCTCTTGAGTTTTTCTGTTTAACTTAAATGGGGTATACAATCGGATAGGTCTTGTTTATTTTTGTCGTCATCTTTTTTGTTTTATTCCCCTTTTCAGGTGACAGATTTTTCAGTTCTCTGGTGGGTTGGAGACGACTTTCGGATGAACACTTTATAGTCTCGCATTGTTTCGCCAAGTTAATTGAAGAAATTTTGGGGGATGGGTATCAAATACTTATATAATTATGTTTACTTTTTATATATATATATTTATTCATTGTATAAAAATCATTGCGGATTACTATCCCTCCCCCTACCAACAAAAAACCTATAATTTTAAGTTAGGAATTTTATTGAGCAAATTAGGTATTTTGGTGACTGTGATGCGACTATAAATGGTAAATATAATGTTATGATGAATTGAAAATTATTTATACGGACGGGTCAATAAGTGATACTAGCTAGGTTGACATAGAATTAGTGAAGGTCGGCCTTCACCCTCCCCCATTTTGACACTTATTGTGCCATTTGTTTTACATAATGAAATATTAATTCCTTCCACAACAACCAAGTGGATCCTCTACACTAGAGGATTCAAATGTGCTTTCATTATTTGGGAATAGAAATATTTCTGGGGCTAATAGTGTATGTAAATAGGTAAACTTCCATGTTTGTTGTTATTAAATATGTTCGAGTCCGTTATGCGCGTGTGTGTTGATGAGGGTGCCCGAATGTAGAGTTGTGTCTGCGGGCCTTATGCGTGCCAGAAAACGTCCTAATCAGTGAAGGAGTTCAGAAAAAAAAAACGACAAAAAAAAAAAATACTTCAGTTTAGTCCTCTTTAGAGTCTGCCTCGATAGGCCAGCATCTGATCGCTAGCAAATTTATTCTCCATCCCTCTTTCTTGAGCGCGCGCCGTTGTCCAGGGGCAAGTTGGAGCAACAGTAAGGTCAACATTCTGACAGGTTCTGGTAAAAAATAAAAAAAAATCCCAACCGCCCGTAAGGTGTGCAAGGCACGTGGCTTCAATAACCGAACACTTACCCGAAAGACAATTCTGTTCATTCCCTCCACATACATTTTTTTTTCCTTCCTTATCGCCCAGTTCATTTTTTTTCTCTGCACCCTCGCCTTTTATCCTACATATGTTTCTTTTTCTTTATAGTCCACCGTGATCTTCTTTTATTGACTCGCCATTAGCCATAGAGGCACATTTTATGACCTTGGCCAATCAGTGCGAATAAAATGTAGAATCTTTGTTTGTTTTCTCTTTTATTAGACGCGACTGAAGCTGCTTATTGTAGCGTTCTCGGTGGTAATTCTTGTATGCTGAAAGTGTAGATGATAAAATATCTCCAGTTAAGGAGTTACTGAGATGCATTGTATTCATCAAAAAACATTCAGAGGGTAAATTTTTAAGGCAAAAAAAAAAAAAAAAAAATCGACCGTCGACGAAAATGTGTTTATAATTTAACTTTCCTCCTACTGGAAAATAAAACGCAAGCAGAACATGTGGAAAATTACCACCATTCTCATTTTTATGCTCGGAGTCAAATAAGTGCTGGTGTGAAAAAAAAAAAAAGAAAAGAAAAGAAAAGGATTGGTCAGTTTTTTTCGTGTGTGTAAAAGAGTGAGTGAGAGACAGACAGAAAATAGATACAGAAAGAGAAATAGAGAAAATTAGAGAGAGTGGGGAAAGAAAGAGAAATAAAAAAGAGAACAAGATGGAGAAAGAGAGAGAGAGAGAATTTTTTTCCTGTATAGATTAAGAAACGTTATCTGCGTGGGTGCTTCTCCGAACACTACAATGTCAACCTCTTTAAGTCCAGGACCAATCGTTATCTACTGCCGTATTCTTGTGAACCTCTACTCCGTTCACTTACCTTCATATCTCACACCTCATTCAGTAACCCTCTAACTCGAGTGACTCTTTGGCCTTGTATTAGGGGAACTTTAATAAAGAAAAAAAGATGAATCTCGCTGCCAGTGGACAACAATTTAATAAGGATAAATTCTGACATAAGAGATATAATAACTTATCGAGAACACGCTATTTAAGATTTTTGCCTTCCAAATGCTCGTTTATCTGTCATCAGTCAATTTTAATTAGCCTTCGCTCTTCTAGATACTGCCAATGACCACACAAAAACGAAAAGACAATGCAGACAATTTATCTCATAATATATTCCTATCTCATGAACTTTGGAAAGTATGTACAGTGTAACCCGGATATAAGAGAAACCCGGATATAAAAGAGATTTTCTCTGGTTCCAAATTAGAGCCATACTTACCTAAACAAAATAGACCAAACCCGGATATAAGAGAAACCCGGATATAAGAGACTTCTCCGATCCCGACAAAACTCTTATATCCGGGTTACACTGTACTATTTCCAAACCATAATGACATACGTAATAATGATTTTTTACATATACAGGCTATACTAATTAACTTATAGCTGGATTAGGAGAGATGAATTCAAACCTAATCAAAAGGGTATTTGCGCGTAAGTGGACCCGACTGGAATTGGAACTCGGTTCTCCGATTTCCAATTCCGAGCCCTTATTCATTTCACTACCCACACATCCAAATTTACATCACCTGGTATTACCAAGAGGTCCCCATCTAGATACTGATCAGGCCTGACGTTTATAAACTTCTGTGATCGTACGAGGACGAGAACATTATTTGGCTGTAAAAAAAAAATGTAATGATGCGCCAAAGTCCTAAGAGTAGACGGCCTAGTAAATCAAAATTAAAAAACTGTTACTTGGGATCGAACACTGATTTCTAGCACCGCTGGTAAATATGCAACTATCTCAGCTAAAAACCAGTGATCAAAATGAGGTTACTATAACATGTCTAAAACGTTACATACAGGTTACAAAACCATTCTATTTTTTTGGTGGGGACACCTCACAAACGTAACCATAACGCTTCCTTGTAACGATGCAAATACGTTGCCTTTTAACGTTACATTAACAGAAAATGGATAATAAATCGTAAGACCAAAGGAATGTTTATAACTTTTATACATGAGGTATACCTCGGGTTACGTCGTTTCGATTTAAGACTTTCTCGATTATACGTCTTTCGTAAAAAAAAAAGATATGCGGAAAAATAGAAATCAAGTTTGAGTCATTTCATTCGACTTTACGTCTGTCTGCCACAAATATTGAAGTCGGAATGTCACTAGAAAAGCGTCAAAAGCACATGAAAATCATTTTACTATACAATAAATAAGAATAAAAGTATAGAAAATCATATTAAAATAAATACATTTACAGTAAATTTTAATATAACCATCATAAATCATAGAGAACGAAATATGAAAACATCTGCGACTCTGTGTTGTCTTATTTAGCGGTCTTTAAAGGCTATATCATAAGGCTATATCGCTGATAAATTATTTTATTCAGAATACTAATACTAAATTCTAATACCTAAATATCAGAAATACTGTAATAGTCAATGGGGGGTGCTTGTTTGCGGTTTATAGTGTGGTTATTTCGACTTAGGTCGTTTTTCGACCTAAGTCGTGACCTCTGGAAGCAATTAACGACGTCGGATGAGGGGGTGAGGTATAGCGGTATTGTTAAGTGAAGAAAAATGATTCTGATGTTATAATTGGCCAGTGCAGAATTTTTAATCTTCAGCACTTCTCAATATTGCCGTAACATTGTGACAACGTTGACAATTAGTTATCAGTTTGGTATATGGAAAAGACTGTATTACAAGTTCACAATAACGTCTATCGCTCGGTTCAAACACCTCCCTGGTCTTTTGAACAGAAGTTGAGGTTTATTCATTGTTTCCTGTTTAGGATTCGGTTTTTTTCTAAAGTCTATTTCAAATCTATACTTCTAACATCTCCGCCAAAACTCTGAAATTTTATTCATTGTTATATTTACTTATTTTTTTATTGATGTATTTTTACTCAATAAGAGTAGATATGTTCACCTATCGCCCGGTTCACACTCCTTGGTTTTTTGAAAAAGATTAGAGGCTTATACTTTGTTTCCTCTTTAAGATTGCGTTTCCGATTCCTTCTAAAGTTTTCTCATTCTCTTTCACTCCCAGTGGTCCCTTTCATCTTGATGGCGCTATCGCCTTGCTTGGGGTGGGGTGAATTGATTTTTTAAAAAAAAAAAGTTGCTACAATGTCAAAATACAAAGTATCGGCAAAATTTAAATAATCAAGGTTGACAGGGAAGCAAGAAGCCGGAAGAGAGTTCCACAAGCGAGGTGTGATAGAAGGAACTGTTAGCATAGAACTTACGGTTACATCTAACCATTTCAACTGTAAAACGATGAGGCGTTATGACTAATTTAGTACTGCGCTTAAATTCATAAAGTCAAACTATCATAGAGTAAATCTCATGAGAACAATTAACTTGAAAGTATTCATAGAAAAGTCATAGGGCAGCGGTGGGAAAGCCCAGATGCCAGATCAGTGCCAATAACATTGCAGATTCTTTGGATTTTATCAACACGTGTTGACTGGGAAGGAAGCCTACTTGTTATTTTCTAAGCTTAGCATAGTATGACAAAAGGCTAAAAACATGAATCAACCAGCGAGAATCAAACTCGTACTAATGGTCAACTAGACTGACTCGCTAACCATTGACCCAAGGCGAGATACCCTAAAATTACAACTCGGCCCTACCAAAAAAAATAAATAAATAGGCGTTTGTTGCTTTTTATCATTAAGCAAGTTTATCAACACATGGAAAAGAAATAAAAAACAATTAGAAAGGTATAAGAACCGGCAAAAAGTTTCTATAATATTTTCTTTTTCATCTAAAATTATTACTTTTAAAATATTAAACAGGATCAAGGTGCTTCGCATTTAGAATTTTATCCAGATTTGAGAATCGCATCCATGGCGTATAAAATTTTTCTCGTATTCAACCAATCTGACTAATTCTAACCAACGCCAAATTTGACAAGCAGTCATTATAATCTATAGGAACTCTTACACATTTGTTTACTCGATTGAGATAGATTGAATGATACAACTGAGAACGTTCTGGTGGCAATTACTAAGGTTATCGTTGATGTGTATGACGTCATCATCAGGTTTGATTTGCTTTGGTTTGTTTCATTTTCTTATTTCTTCATATCAACCTCAATGGGTTATTTAATGCCGATAAGATTTTTAGGATAGGCTCGTATGAATAGAATCTGTATTCTTTGTAAGAAATCAGTTTGTAGATCAGGTGTCATTGACATATTTTTGTAAAGAGTTTTTTTTTTTTTTTGTCGAGAGACAATTTTTTTTTTTTTTTTTTTCAAAAATGTATTGCTGGTATTTTTGCTATAAAAATGCGTTTCATACTTTCATAGTGTTTTGACGCCAGCTAGAGTGCCAACTATTTGCCCATTACTGGGGCCCGAACAGATACTACTACCCCGGGTCAGGTTGAACCTAGAATCAAAACTTTCCGATCCTTGCTGCCGGATGTAGTTTATCGTCATACTCAGAAAGCGTCATCATCAGACAGGCTTACACACTTAGACACACACAGACAGATATATATTCAAATATGTAATTTCTGTTCTACAAAATCGTAAAGTATTTAGATATTTTATTTATTCATTAGTTATTAACCGGGGAAAAAATTCACGTATATATTTGAATTTCTTTGGGGTTATTTTTTTAATAAAGGAAAATAAATAACAGATATTGTCTTTGAAGAATGTAAAAAAAAAATCGGTTTTTACTAAATTTTGAAAACGCTTTATCTTATTTCATTTTATTTTTCAGTAATAAATTTTTGAATCATAACAGAATTTTTTATTCCCATGACTGCCTTTTTAAAATGAAACGATAAAAATAAAAAAGAAATTAACTAAGCTGTGTTTTTAAATGAATATTGTTTGAAAAAGAAATAAACAACTCGTCGAAATCGTTACAAAAATAACAATAAAAAAAGAAAACCTAATTTAGTATTGCAATGTAAATTTTACCCGAATTTTTCACCGATAGTAAGGCTGCTTATTGGTATGTCGCTAGTCTGTTCACTCCCCTGTCAAAGGTCGGAATCAGAAATAAGATTATGACAACTAAAAATTCGACCGACAAAATCCAGACAGGGATCATTGTTGTCTGAAGTTTTGAAATTAATTATTTTCGGCATCGCAGAGATTTTTCTGACTTTATATTCCTTGTTATAGCCGATACATTCTTCAGTCTGGTATTTTCTGCTCTTCCCCCGCTACCAAGAATATTCCATTTTTCCGTTGTACCACTGACATGTCTGGAATGATGTGTCAGCATTAGATTTCAATCACATGGCTGTCAAACATTTTATTAATTTGAAAGCCCCCAACCAGGCGCGTACAGACAGAATGTAAAAATATCTTGGAAATCGGTGAAAAGCAAAACAGAATACACAACAGAACCCACTGAAAAATATTGGATTTATACCTTTGTAGATGTATATCTAGGAAACGCTGGATAAATTTGAACTCTTTGACAAAATTTTGGTTGATATTGCAACTGATAGGCTGCCATTAAAATTCAATATGTAAACGTCATTGTTTAGCTATATTGTCAAACACCAAAAAAAAATATATAAAATTTATACTTTTTTTTCTTTTTGGCATACATTTTATTGGAGAATTGACCTCTCTCCTCAATGACAGATCCATATTTTGTTTAACTGATCGTTAGAATAATGTTATTACCAATTAAAATATACATAGTATTTTTATGACGACTCAGAAAGAAATGAATTAAAAAGAACATTTATGAATTTAAGCGCAGTGCTAGATTGGCGGTAAGGTCTCGTTATTTTATGGTTGAAATGACAAGATGTAAGCGTATGTTCTACACTGACAGTTTATTTTATTACAATTCTCGCTTGTGGAACTCCCTTCCGGATTAATGTTTCCCAGTCAACTTTGATCTACAAAAATTTAAATGCAATGTCAATCGTTGCCTTCTGTCTTCTTAATCCTTATACTTTTATTGTTCTCTCTCCTTAATAATAGTTTTTCTCATATTCTCTAACACTCAGTAACCACTTGCGTTTTAGTCGCTTTATTGCCTTGCTTCATCTTGGTCTTGAAATAAGCTTCTTTTTCTTCCAAGAGATATTTCCTTTTCACTGTTATATTAAACATAAGTTTTTTTTTAACCTAGAAAAGATATTGAGCAAAAAGCAATTTATATAATACCAGGAGTAATCAATGAATCATAGATACCGTTGAACGTCTAAAAAAATATAAAGAGAACGGATTAATTAAACGTTTCATTGGCGTCTATTTTAGTTGTGAATTCTTTATCTTTATCAAAATAATTATCAATACATTGTTTAAAGATTTTTATTTCATTGCATCTCACTATTAAAACTTTCTAACAATTGCCGCCATTTTTGTCGCCACAGGTGCACTTGTTTCAGAAGAAGCGCCTATGTTTTGCGTCTTTTAAAATTATATTTGTGTGTGTGTGTGCACGTACCCGTGACTGTAGGTGCGGGCTCCATTTATCAAAAACCTACGACTGTTGATCTTGTCAAGCAAGGTTTGCTATTCTTTACAAGATGATTGGATTCGTTATACTTTACATGAGAATAATCGGGTTCGCTGTTCTAGACATTAACATTTTGGTACAAGTAACTTTAAGCTTCAATAGCTGTTTTCATATACTGGTTTTAATTTATTGATTCAGATATCCAGGAACCCTCAAGATAGATAGATCTACGTTCACTAAGCCATTACTTAGAGAGGATAATTTACTAGCAATTGGCTTGATGAATTACAAATCACTTAATTCGGTTCATTTTTATTAAACTTGTTTGGATGAATGGATGAATACTGTCTGGATCAAGTATTCACAGCGATGCATGGCGAACTTACAAAGATATAGCAGAGGTTATTTAAATCAGTTCATGTGGATGTGACGAAATACGGTCAACAGGTTATTGGCCTTCTATAATGCAATCACCATACAATATCCTTTCAATAAGTTATTTTAACTGTTTTCTCATGGAAAGTGAATTATATGTTATTTTAATTGTTCTTTTATCAATAAACATGTTCACTTATATTTCATTTTATTTCCAATATTGCTTTTAATAAATAAAACATTATTTCTTTAGATGGGGGCAATTAGGTTCACTGTTATTGACATCGGGATAATTGAGTTCGCTGTTCTTGACATAGGAATGTAGGTGTTCGCTAATCTTGACAAGATCTGATTTTTTCTTTAAGAAATTAGTTGCTTTTATAATAAAGAATTTTAAATTTTTGTCTCGTTCAAGCATCGTCCTGGAAAGAACCTAACCGATTGTCCCAAACTAAAGTCATCATTCAAGGGAAGGACATTATTAACAAGCGTTGTTTTCAACATTGAATGAAAACAAAGTTTACATAAATTTATCACTAATTCCCAATGTAACTGCGTGTATAAGAATAAAAACATCTGGATATACGCATCTACGCAGCCGTACATACAGGGCACGATGGATAAATTGTCGTCTAAATTACGCAATAATGAAAATAACACTGACATCTCATTTTAACAGATATATACGCTAAAATTATACAAAATTATCTTAAAATGCTAAAGAGTTAATGTATTCAATAAAATCGCCATTGGTTTAACCACGACCGCAGACAACTTCAGAATTTCCTGCAACTCTTCTAGACGACCTCCTTGTTTAAGTTGGTGAATGCTACCATAATCCTCTCTTCAGTTCATCTTTGGCGTTACAAGAAGCTTTGTTGGTCTCTCGTTCACCTGCTCCCCACACAAAATAATAAACATAATAATCAAACACTTTGAAATGCCAAGCAATACAGCGTGCTTTTTCTAAATTTCTTGTGAAGTGAATTGCGCCATGGTGCTTTTTTCTCATAGAGGGTGCCCAACTGACCCTACTATATTGTGCAGTCGGCAAAATCAAAAACAAACAATGCGCATGCGTGAAATTAAAAGTATAAAATGGCGACAATTTACCCATCGCACCTTGGACATTTATGTACATCAAAAACTCTTAGTATTAAATCTAAATGTCTAATTACAGGTCTACATTAATATACATGCTGGAATTATCCTGATCTACTTTAATGTACACATAAGGTTTTCTTTTTTTCTCTTGAAATTGATTCATATTTTCTTTTTTGCTCACGCACCTGCACATATGTACGCGGGGAGGCGACATACAGGCAGCCTAATGTAAATACACGCGTACGCTGTTTATAAAGGAGCCACACAAACCGGCAAAAGTATATACAAACTCATATATAATATGTTATACTCTCTGCTTCAAAATTATAAACACATCAAAACACTTATAAACAATCACGACAAACACTTCACATCGCCAGTTAAATATACATAGATAGCCAAACATGGTATAATTGATAAACACGTCTCAGAAATCATAACTAGCCCCCTCGTGACACACACGCACTTTGTCACAAATATAAATATAACTGACCGTATTACCTGATAGCAAAACACAGGCAAAAATGTTTTAACCATTCAAAGAAAATATATTTCCTTTTCGCCAACTATTACAACACTGAGTACAAATATGGCGGTGAAAATTTTACAATGATACTGTTATACAATTACTACTGCTTCGGTGACGATTGACTAATAAAAACGACTATTTTGAAAATGAGTAGCACAAATTAAAATTAAGCTATATTCGTTAGTAAAAAATATATTGTAGTCTTTCACTTCACTTCTTCTATGTTGCTTTGCGCTTCAACATGTGGAAAATCATGGCTCTCCACAATATCCCGTCCTTTGTAGCTCTTAGTAAATTTTATCTTTTTGCTATCTCTCCTAATCCTTGTTTCTATTTCGATTACTGCTTGTATCATTTTCAGCATTTCCTTTCTTGCAATAATTAGGATAAAGTGTAAGGGTTAACGACTCGGAAAGAGAATTTGGCATACAGAGTTCGAATTCCGATTGTTGCGTTCACTTTCACAAAAATACCCTTGAGATATATAAAAATGCATCTCTTCTTGTCTTTTACCCAAGACACACCTCTGCTGTTATGGCTGCAGAACATGGGGTGCCCCTATGACTCTAATGGGTTACGGGACTTGTAACGTAAAGACACTTTTCTTTATCTCCTTTATACGCGAATTTATTGTACTGCTTGTAATGAAAACAGGACAAGAGATTCTGTCTAGTAATCTTTTATTCAATTAAGAATCTTACTACTCGTCGGTATTTATCAATCCACCCACGAGGATCGAATGTGGCACAAGGTCGTTTTAATGTGGGTATCCCCGAGCCCGTAGGCTCGGCCAAAAATATGGCCTTTCTGAACCCGCCTAGACGAGTTCAGGCCCTGTCAACCTCCCCGGACGAAACCTTGCCCTACGGCAAAGCCTCGTCCGGGTTCCTCTCTGCTAATGCAGAGAGTTCGACAGTCGCCGACGAATCTTACTACTCGTCGGTATTTATCTATCCACCCACGAGGATAGAATGTAGCACAAGGCCGGTTTAAAGTGGGTATCGCCGAGCCCGTAGGCTCGGCCAAAAATATAGCCTTTTTGAACCCGCCTAGACGGGTTCAAGGCCTGTCTACCTCCCCGGACGAAACCTTGCCCTTCGGCAAAGCCTCGTCCGGGTTCTTCTCTGCTAAAGCAGAGAGTTCGACAGACGAACGCAAGATCGACTCGAATCTTACTACTCGTCTACTTGACAAGCGGAAATGTACAGCTTTTATCGCTTGGATTATCAAAGAGGAGATAATCCATATACACAACACTGCTATGATCCACATTGGTATTAAATAGCCTCTGAAAGACATGAATAACAAGCATACTCATATCTCTGTTTTTAATGCTATTTTCTTTGAGGAAACAGTCAGGCACTGCTGTCCACAGCGTCCTTATCGTTAATATCTGTGAATTGTCATGAGAACTAGAGAACGATAGTAGAATGGTTTCCCGTTGATTTTTTGTTTTTTTCTAAATTTTTGGATTCAGAATTGTGCCTCACCTACAGACCGCTTGAAGTTATTATGCAAATCACATAAGCCCCAAGCTCACACCTGACCTCAAGTGAAATTCGCACATACGGTTCATTGCTGAGAATGCAGGTAAAATGGTCGGCTTCCTACACCGCTCCAGTAAGTGCTTGATCCCTCCTGCTATCCTCTACCTTTACAAGAGTCAGATCAGACCAAACATGGAGTACTGTTGTCCCCCATAAATATATTGACTGTTCAGACATCGCCATTAAAATGTTCTTCACCCTGTAGGCAACCTTGATAAGGGATATTAAACTACCAGATTTTTGTTCAATGGTCTGTTTTTGGTGGATATTTGGTAAAAGAAAGAAAACAGTTCTAATGGAATCCTTACTTAAAGACATTTTTATACTACGGTTCACTCTATCAAGGCTGGAAAGTGGGGACGAGCAGTTCCAGCGCAAATATAGCTGCAATACTAGATTCTTGGTCTCTTGATGATGCATGGCGGAAGTAGTCAGGTACTTCCTGGGGCGATAGAACGAACCAAGCATTTTTAGCAATGGACCGTATATATGAGTTCTATTAATCCAGTGTACACTGAAAGATGTTTCCATATAGATCTGCACTACATATATAAATAGATATGAGCAGACTAAGATAGATAGATAGATAGATAGATAGATAGATAGACCTCGGTTAGATATTTTGTATCTGTTAGCGTTGTCAGTTTGATCTACTTTTCAAAGTCAAGCATGATCAAATTTTGAATATCTCTTCTGGCAACTTTTGAGGCCTCTTCTGAAAACCCAGCGTTAACAAATGTAAACTTCCACTAGATGCAACTTCAAGAATCCAATTTCAAAATAAGTCTACTAAGAAAAAGAATGTCAATTTAAAATTTAAGTAGCACATGTTAAACTGTGATGCAGATAAACAACTAGCAACCACCACATGCAGTTTTATTCTATTAAGATGAATGCACAGAAAAAGCAACTTTTTCAAATGCTTATTTTCAAAGTCAGTAGATGTTTCACATTTAGAATCTCAATGTACAAATATTTTCATAAAAAAAAACTTTTACTTATTTGGATCTTATGAAATATCTACGACAGATCATTGGCTTGAATGCCGCTGCAGAGATTTCTCTCTTCTCCTAGAATTATTAGGTTGGTGCAAAAATAATGTCGTTTTCTCACATAGTAACATATGTGAGAAAACGACATTATTTTTGCACCAACCTAATACCTTCTCTAAAATAATTATCACGTAACGGAAGCCGTCTATTATAATCGCAGATAATGTTATCAAACGGTTATTGTTATCTTTTGATTCTAAAAACTCTATTTAAAACAAGCTTAAAAGCGTTCGGATTTTTAAACTAGCTCCTGTGGGGAGCTAATTGGGCCTCCGTCCCCATACTAAAAAAAACCTCTCGTTCAGCTTAGAAAACCGCAATGATAATTTTGAAGAAATACTTTTGAATTCTTCAATTCACTCCATGGAAATTCAAAATCTCACTTTAACTCTGATTCGGCCTATAAGTTCACTTCCGGCCAAAAGACCGATTTGGACCGAAATTCCAATAGAGGCCGAAAATTGAGTTCTTCAAATCACAAACTCTGCGGAACTTCAAAACCTCACGTCACAAAACCTCTCACGTTAATTCTGATTCCTTGGCATTATAAAGAAATAAAATTCGTTTTCTCAATTCACAAAGTTTGGGAGATATTTTAAACTAAATTTAAAACTAAAATTTTTAAATTCACAAAATTTTTGCGTTACTTTAAACTCAATATATATGTAAAACTTTTAAAATTACTAATTTTTTTTCATTTTTTATAAAAATTGAGTTTTTAACTGTTCCCTCCTCATCCAGACACAAATCCCAATTATGGATGTTCAAGCAACAGATGAAGAGCTGATTTTTCAATACCGGGACCATCTTGATTCCAAAAAGAGGAAAGACAAATACACACACGCGCGCGTGCGCACACACACATACACACACGCACACATATACATATATATATACATATAGATGGCTCAATTTGACATTGTTTTACTATTGAGTAGTTACTGTCAGTTTGGTGATAGTAGTATTTTATTAGTTTCAATAGTAGTTGCATAAGCAATAGTCTTACTATTTAGTTATTTACACTCTTAGATGGAGTATGCTTTTTAATAATTAATTATGGCTAGAAATTTGTGGTTAAAACAAATCTAAGATGGATTGTTTTTTACGTTTTCTCAAACATTTGCAGGTTATTTAAAGTCAGAAAATATTTTTTAGATTCTAAGATTTTTTTTAATATAATAATGATGCCCTATTAATTAGTCCATAGCTGAGGGGACTAGAGATGGGTTCATGCCTTTTTCAAGTGTATTTGCGTGTAAGTGAATATAGCGAATTGGAACTCATCCATTACACGACCCACGTATCCAATCTTACAACACCTGGTATTCCTAAGCGGTCACTCATCTAGGTACTGAACAGGCTCGACTTTGCTTAACTTCAGTGATCGTACGAGAACCGGTATTTACATGTGATATGGCCTTAAACCAAAATGAGATGGACAAATCTAGCCAGAAATTAATAATGAAAATGCTTTCCATGTATTGTGTTCAAAGGTTTCCATTGAAGAAAAAAAAACAGTTTAAATGCAATGTCAGTCGCTAGCTACTGTCCTCCTGATTACTCTTTTCTCTTCCGGCTTATTATTAATGTTTCTGTTCCTAATTCTTCCACACCCTGTAACTCCATTGTGTCTTAGTGGCTTTATTGCCTTGCATGGGGTGATAGCGATTAAAAACACACATAAAAAAACTGTATCCAGTTTGTAATTCAAAAAAAAAATGTCGCTGGGTCCTTTTGCATATAGCTAACAAGAATTCAAATAAGACTTTAGATAAATCGATAATACATGCAGAGATACGGTTATATATCAAAATGGAGATACATATCTCAGTCCCAACTGTAGACTGATTTCGGCTTCAACAATTATCCACGTGTACGGCTGCTACCAAATTATCATGGACTGAGACATGGTCCTTAAGCAAGATTTTTATACTTCAATACTTCATTCGGGATATTTATTAAAAAAAGAAAAATGCGAAGCACTAAAGAGCATCAGTATCTACTTTTTATCTATCTTTGTTTGTTTGTTTGTGTGTGTGTGTGTGTGTAGTCAACTTAATACATACACATGCACACAAGCGTACGCACGTGCGCGCAAAAAAAGGGAAAAGAGGGATTCTTCTTTGTATACCACTTGCTGAGTGGCTTGTATCTATACCAGGGGCGGTGGGTGCTATTGGATAGTGTCGTTTCAAATGTGTGTGTGTGTGTGTGTGTGTGTGTGTGTGTGTGTGTGTGTGTGTGTGTGTGTGTGTGTGTGTGTGTGCGAGAGAGTGAGAGGGAAGGAAATCAACACGTGGTGGAACGTTACCGGAAAAACCCAACGTCCGTCACACGTGCTTGTCTTTGAGCTGTAATTGACTCAAAAGCTGGAAAGGCAATGAGCCCGAGGTCGACACAGGAGAAGGTAGGACTATAAGAAGGAGACGAAGAAAAGGATGCTTTGTTGCTTACAGAAAGAGAAGAACGGGATGGAGAAGAAAACGAAATGAAGTGGAGGAGGCATTTTCCAAAAAGAAGGGATTGTTTAAAAAAAAAAAAAAAAAAAAAAGAAAAGAAAAAGAAAAACAGTGAAAAAGAAATTTAGTACTGGCTTGGGTGGGTATGTTTTTTAGATTCAATAAAAGGTAAGGGCAGGCAATCTTTTTTGTGTAGTTCCGGCCTATTTGATTTGAAGCACATCCCTCTATTCGACTAGCCAGCAGCAACTACCAGCCCCACCGCCATCTCAACTTGAGGATGTCATTCAAACTCTTAAACTTTTTTTGAACGATATTTACTGGTTATTTCCCTTTGACTAAAAAGACAGATCAAACATGCCCTTCTGTACGACTTCCGTTAACATCAGAAATTGTTTCTTTTGTTCTCAATTTCAGTTTACGTTAATTTGAAAATGTTTCTAGATATGCTTCAGAAAATGAATTAGATATTTGCATTCAGATGATGTATTGTAAAAGTACTGAATAATATTAATTTCTATAAAGTATATATACGTACATACATGGTGTCATAGAAAGCTTGTCTCTCTAGATCAGTTACGACAGAAAAGTGAGATCGATTCTCACTGGGTGCACCCAAACTTCCGGTCTATGCCACATCCGATCTACGCTTAGAAAATCAACATACGTGTGTCTATAATATATATATATATATGTGTGTGTGTGTGTGTGTACAATATATGCGTGTGTGCATAGATAGATAGATAGACAGACAGATAGAAATAGATAACTAGATCTAAATAGATTGATCGATAAATATGAAGACTGAAATAGATAGATAGCTAAAACTACATATGCGTGTGTGTGTGTGTGTGTAAAATATATCTGTAGAATGAATAAAGACAAAAAAAGGAAAACTTATCTTATCCGACGCGTTTCGTCATCTGATATACTTTTGCCGTTAGAACGAAACACGTTGACTAAGATAAGTTTTCCTTTTTTTGTCTTATATATATATATATATATATATATATATATATATATATATATATATATATATATATATATAAGTGTGTGTGTATGTATGTGTGTGTGTGTGTATTTAGGCAGCAATACATATTGCATTGAATGCGACAGACATGGTGATTTGATTTAGTTTTTTTATACAATTTCTCATGCGATCTAATAATCTTATTCTTTTCAGATGATAAATTATATAAAAATATCCGAATGTTCCTTTAACGCGAGCGCTTTCGGCTATACATTTAGCCATTTTCAAGGATGAAAGATTTTAACTGTTAAATAAGAAATAGTCTGTTGCATGTATGTATTTATATAATGTTTTCATTTTTTTAAAACACGACCAAGATATTGCGTCCACGTTCATTTTTTTTTTTTTTGCTTTTATTAATATGGCTTCGATTATTTTTAGCCTTTTTTGCCTGTAGATGATGCTATTATATTTTTGTTGTCAACAAGTTTGTTACGAATAGTGTCCGGTAGGTCCCCATGAATATTTAAATGAGATCTAATTGAGCTATTGTCAGAAAGGTGTAGAGTGAGTCTGCGTGTCATACAAGTTGTAGTGTGGCCTATATAATTATTTACGAATTTTGATTGATCAGGAATACAATTCCTTAAAGCGCATTTAAATTCGTAAATAATATTTGCCCTATTTAATTTTGTTCTAAGAGGTGAATTGTTATTTTTAACCATAAAACTATAACGTTAGAGGTTTTAATTTTTTGTAATAAATAATTAACCTAATTATATATGAAAGGGTGTATGATCTGTGTGTATGTATATATGAAAGTCTGCGCGCGCATGTGTGTGTGTGTTTGTGTAGTGATAGGAGCCAATTCTGCATGATGACTACCATTTTTATGCTTCAAAGCGATCCCCAGAAAAAGTCTGAAGATCATCGCATTAAGGCATGAAACATGCACACTTATGTATTTATGTATGTATTGTATATATTTATATATATATATATATATATAAAGAAATATAGTCTTAAGGTGTGCTATATTTATGGAATAAAGTGCTCAATATCAGAGATAGAGCGTGTGTAAATATAAAATTGAACATAGAAGTCAACACTTAGAGGCGACAGTCTGTTTCATGCTATATGCAATCGTCAAGCCACGTTAAAAAATACGTCAAAAAACGACATCATTACGTCATTATTTTTGCACCAACCTAATATATATATATATATATATATATATATATATATATATATGCGTGTGAGTAAAAACGATAATTTTTAGACGCAGAGAAGCATCCGATAATTCTGTGAAAACGAGAAAATTGGAAATATTCTTATATGAGTGTGTGTTACTATAATCTGCCTATATATATATATATAATATATATATTACACACGGAAGTTCTATTTCTGCCATTTTACAATATAATTAATATATTAGGCAAATTAACGATTATTCGGAGACAGTCTGAAGAGGTGATAACAGGGAAATATAATAGCGTGTTTGTAAGTTTAGATCTCTATAAATGTCTTATATTTTATATTATATATATTAAATATGCATTAATTTCTTATCTTTAATATTATATATATATATATATATATATATATATATATATATATATATATATATATATATATATATATAATTATATATAGGCAGATTATAGTAACACATACTCATATAAGAATATTTCCAATTTTCCCGTTTTCACAGAAATAATGTATGTATTTAGAACTTCCGTGTGTAAAATGTATCATATATATATATATATATATATATGATACATTTTACATTTTACATATATATATATATATATATATATATATATATGTGTGTGTGTATGTGTGTGCGTGTGTGTGTGATACATTTTACATTTTACACACACATATATATATATATATATATATATATATATATATATGATACATTTTATATTTTACATATATATATATATATATATATATATGATACATTTTACTTTTTACATATATATATATATATATATATGATACATTTTACATTTTACATATATATATATATATATATATGATACATTTTACACACGGAAGTTCTATTTCTGACATTTTACAATATAATTAATATATAATATATATATTTTACAATATAATTAATATATATATATATATATATATATATATATATATATATATTACAATATAATTAATATATATATATATATATATATATATATATATATATATATATATATATATATATACATGAGAGAAAGACTGAATACCAGAGAAGAGGACTGACTTCACAGAGGTAAAACAGAAGATGAAGCAAATGCTACACTTCCGCAAAAAATCTTTCCCTTATTTATCAATTGGTTAACGAACAAAATAATTCCATATTCAATGAAAAACAGAAGTCTCGTTTTTGGAGTGGCCTCAGATGAATCAACTCCAAATTTCCGCTTTTCTATAAATATATTCTTCTCTTCATATCTGCCATCTTCCACAACAGTACTTTATACAACCCCTCACCCAATGCATTTCACTTCGTACAAACTTGAACTGCGACAATGTTAATCTATTTCTGTATATAAAATTTGTTCTTTGAACTGTTTGTTTAACAGACCTTGAAAAAATTCATTCAATTAGAAGAAAAATGAAAACAATGAAATCAATATTTGTCGTACGTCCGTATCTTCAGTTAGGAACCTTAGAAGTCTTTTCTTCTTCTTCTTCTTCTTCTTCTTCTTCTTCTTCTTCTTCTTCTTCTTCTTCTTCTTTGTGCTGTGTCCCTTCAGGACGTTGGCGATCATGGCTTTCAACAATTTCCTGTCCTTTGTAGCTCTCCTAATCCCTATTCTGTCAGCCATTTACACAGGCTCATTACGGAGGTTACACTATGTTGTCCACTGTCTCTCTTGCCTTCAGTATGTCCTGTGAGTGTCATCTTTACCAAGGCCACTTTCCTCGTGTGCCCTATATCTTTCAACTCTCTTTTTGCTTCCATTTTCCCTAAAACTGTTCAGTCTATGGTAATTTCACCATCCATCCATAGAACTACATTTCTGTCGCTTCAAGTTTCTTCTTCATCTGTGCGCAGATGGCCCAGTATTCACTGCCATATAGGAGGACTGATATTACATAACAGTTCAGTACTTTTTCTTAATTTTTAACGGAATTTTCCAGTTTTTTTTAATACTTTACTTAGGTTTTGGAAGGCAACTTTAGCTATCCCAATGCCCCTTCGAATGTTGGTTTCTCACTTTCCTTCGTCTGTTAAAACACTTCCCAGATATTTATGTCGTTGTACGCTTGCTGGAGATACCAAGATCAAGCCAGTGGAACAATTTAAAGTTCAGTTAGATTGGCTAAACACCAACCAATCTATACAAGACGTCGTTCTTCAGAAAAAAAATTGAAAAGCTTAACAATCCTTCCATCTTAGCTTCATACTTTGAGAACTTCTGTTCGTGTTGGGTGTCTGCCTCAAACTCTTGTCCAATAAATCTTTCCGTCGTTTGCTGGCAAACTAAAAATAATGATTTACTAAACGTAGTTTAAATGCAACACAAGGCCGAAAGTATGGAACACCCAAACTGAAAATAAGTGTATCTTCAGTGATGAACATGGACTTGATATATTTTATTAATATCATTTACTTTGAGGTAAAAATATATTCACTTAAAGCATTAGGCATTTTAGTAAATAAATGATACGTTTTTAAAAATCTCCATTACTTTTGTAAAGTTGTTCTTGTTCATTGTATTTTTTTCTAAATTTATGGTGGGTATTTCTCGCTAATTTCTTTTTTAATATTACTTTTTTTTATAGGCAAATAAAAAAAAAATACTCGGACAGAATATGTTATAAAATTATATGTGGGACCTGTATTCTCTCATTATTTTCGCAAAGTATTTTAAACATAATCTCGAGTTTTTGTCAATAAAAGCGAATTTTAAAGAATTTTTGTTTCTTCTGTTATCAGATACCGTGTTGAAATATATATCGTTTTCTAAATATATATAAAATTTACTTTTACTAAAATTCTATTTTTCTCTTTCTAGTATTGCAGTCCCTGGAACAGATCCCAAAATATGGTTTTCTAAGTAAAATCTCACTATAGTTGTCTAATCGCTATAATTAATGAAATAAATGAAACCTGTATGATGTCCTTGCATAGATAAACGGATATTTCAGTGATGGACGATTTAGGTTGGAAATGTTCCGACTGCATATTTTTCGATGTCGAACGTTTCAGACTCATTTTTTTAATAGTTTTTTTTTTTTTTAGTTTTTTCTTAATTTTTTCTTAAAAAATGATGAACTTGATGTAATGAAAGGGAAAAATTATTGAAGCCCAGTATTAGGTTGGCAGCTAGGTCTCAATCCTTTTGCACTTGAAATTGGTAAATGTAACCGTAAGTTCTATGTTAACTCCTCGTGAACTTATTGCTTGTAAAAATCTATTCCGGTTGCTTGCCTTCCAGTCAACATTAATCTTTAAAACTTTTAAATGTAATGTCAATCCTTATCTTCTGTCCTCTTGATACCTGTTCTTTTAGTGTTCTCTCTCATTACTAATGTTTTCTTTTTCTCATATTCTTTCACACTCAGTAACAGTTCGCGTCTTAGTGGCTTTTTAGCCTTCCTTAGGGCGAAATGATCAAAATAAATAAATGAAAATGAATTTAAATGTAAAGCAAAGCGAAATTATGTATAATAAAGAAACATTTCTAATTTATTTTTTATTTCTTAAAAAATGAATAAAATTGGTTACGTTTCGTTTTTTTATCCTCTGTGACTAATTTTTAATTTTGACATTTACCTCAAATTTCTTTTCTAAACCATTTTAATGTCATTTTATAACCGCCTTAAGAAAATGATTTCTCATATCTGATGTTTTCTAGTTTACTTTGCATTTTTGTAGTAGACATTAATCATTAATTTTAAAAAAAAGAACATTTCTCCAGATCTTAATTTTTTTTATTGATTAAAACTGTAAATTTTTGGATACATTATAACAAAAAACCTGTTTTATCATCGAAACTTTGAAGACATTTACAATCCATACATAGAACTTAGCTGTCTATTAGTTCAAGATTATCAGATGAGTACGTTTTCCGACATTGCATTGTATTAAAGTGACCGTAAAATATTATGTACGATAGTAAAAAGCAAGGTCGGGTAAAATTATAACTTTCGTTTCTCATAAAAAGAAAAGAATGTGATAATATATCTTTGTTTCATCCTTAGTTTATCTAAGAAAGATAATTTTATTTATCAGTGATGAGAGTTCCATTTTGGAATTCATTTTTAATATTTTTCTCCAGTAAACTATGGCCGATGAGACGCCATATCTAAGAAAAAAGAAGGGAGAAGAATAAGCTAATAGGGAACAAAATAAAATAAATTCTTCTTGAAAGACTTTTCTACAATAAAAGCAAACGCTTTTAGGAAAGCGGATACCACCAAGCGGTACTACAAAGTCTACAGAAAAGAGAGTATCATGCCTAGATTTGTTTTCTAATTGTTCACCCAATACAAGGTTTATGAGCCTCTCATGATAGAGGGGTACTGATTCAGGTTGGCACATGTAAGAGGAGGAGGAAATAAGATGTTTAGTTTAAGAGGATATATAGGAAAGATAACGGTTAGCCATATACTTTAAAAGGTTAGGATTGCAGCGATCAGGAAGCATTCTCTCGGGAGTCTTTTACACAATGCATCGGTTTTTGGTAAGAAGCTGTACAAATGGAACTTCCTTCTTACTCACAGAATACGAAGGGAACGGGGATAATTCTTTTCAGTCTACGTGGCAGAGACTGGAAATGTTTGCCGATGCATTAATAAGACTGATGGAGGGATATTGCGATGAGGAAGAAGCCCTAGTCGCTTTATTGGAAACAGAACATATAGCTGACACGTGTCATAGGGAGAGCATTTCTATTCTAGGCAATGTTTAAACAATTTAACCAAGATTGGTGATAACTCTGGAATAATGTTCTTTGAAATAACCACCGGAATTTTATCCGGAGCGGTAGAACTTCTTACAGTCTACTTTGCATGTCGAGACATTACAAAGAACGTGTTCCATGAGAGGGGGGGGAGACTAGGAAAGAGGATGTCCTTTGTCGTTTATTGTGGAACTCGAGTCAAAGTTCATTGCAAAGAGATTAGCCTCATCTGACACGGATGAAATAACCTCAGGGCCATTTATAATAGTTGGCACTGACGCTTTACCGTCATTGAGAAAATTTTGTTTGAGATTTTCCAGAACTCACGCGAACCGAGTCCTTTGCTTTCAACCTTGGTTTGGACTCATTGGGCACAGATGTTCTTTGGATTTTCTAGAACTCTTCTGCAATGATTGCGTTCACTTCTGAATGCAACAAGGGTTCTACTACACCGTATCCTGCCATATAGATTATAAGAATGTACTGGTTACAGTGAATTATGGCTGCACCACATTCTGGTGTGAACCAATTCTAGTTATCCGATTTTTGTTGATATTTTTTCTGGGGGATACAACTTTCTATGTCAGAAAAAATCCATTCAGAGATTATGGCGGTAGTTCTGGTGGCTCTATTTTTGAAGAATGCTGAGAGAGGATCTTCCGTCATGTAAGATCTGAAGTTATCCCAGTCAGCACTGTCAATGATCTTGTGAAATTATAATTTGTGTCAATTGTCATAAATAAAACTTAGAATGAACACGACCAACATGGAGGACAGAAAAGTGAATCACATGATTTTATCAAAGAAGAAAAAAAACGTGATTTTTTTTCCAATAGGGTATTGGCAAATGGTGAAAAAATATGCCATCAATGCATATATTTAACCTCAAAATATGTCTTTTTATTTTTATTTATTTATTTATTTTTATTTTTTTGTTGGTAGTGTAAAGTGTTCAGCAAAAAGTATTGTGTATCAGCCATACAAAAAAAAGAAAAAAAGAAAACTCAACAGTCTGAAAGAAACTTGTAATTATTTCTTCACATGAAAGGAATACTGACCAATCAGAAAACGATTAAACCTGATATGAATACGAATAGCACTTATGTAAGGAAAAAACAGATCATATTATTAGCCAATAGAAAATTAGGCAAGATAAACAATGTTGGCGACGAATCTTGCAACGTCTGGTTGATTTTGTTAAGAATGCTTGGCATGCAAAATACACTAATAATGAAGAGTTGTACAGTGCTAGCAATCGAACCTTTCTAAAGAGAAATTTCTTTGTTTTTTTGTTTCTTTAACATGAACATTTGCGCAAAGTTAGAGATAAAGAAATAATAGTTCACTAATAAAATGTATCGAAAAGTAAAGCTTTTAGTCTGTGCTATAAAGCAACAAACCTTTAAAAAAAACTCTCAATCAAGTAATATTTAATCATTCTCGATTGATATCCACATATAAAATTCTGTGACTTACGTTAATCTATCCGTCCGTCCGTCACCCGCTCTAAAATAGCCATACATTGACCAATTGAAACCAAATTTCAGGGAGAAGTGCAAACAGTTAAGGTTGTACAAAATAAAATTGGTTTTACTAGGGTGCGTAGTTTAGTACAATAAATTTTCATTCATTATTTTAGGGAAATTAAAAGATTTCTTATTTAACATACAAAATACTCCAACTATTTTAAAATCAATTGAATGATTAAAATAACAAATGGTTATTTAATAAAAATGCAGTATTGTTTTTTTACATATCTTTTCTTTAAATTTTTATATACAAGAATCCAGTCATTGGGTAAAATTAAATGAGGAAAATAAGATCAATGCTTCGAAACAACTGAGATATTATCTTTATAAGGCTTTAATAGAAATCTATGATAACTTATCTATGTCGAAAATTTTCATCCGATTTGCAGATTAAGCTTTGGTGCTGTAATTAATGAGTTTGATTTTGTAATATCCCTTGTTAAAGAGACGCTCATTTGCTGAGTGATGTAAATACTTAAACATTCCCTGCACAATCATGGCTCTCCACTGGAGTCAGTTTCATAGAGAGGTTGTCTGATGTAATTTCTGACCCCTCGTGCTATCCTCTACCTTTACAAGAGCCAGATCAGGTCTAAAAATGGAATACTGCTGCCATATATTTTTCCAGTCTCGACAGAGTTCAAAAGCATCTACGCGTCCTTGTGGGTGATGAATTATATCCCACCCTACAACCTCTTTCCCACAGACGAAACGTCGCAAGCCCCGCGCTGCTCTACCGCTTCTTCCAAGGAAAGTGTTCAGACGAACGACATTCATTAGTTGCCCCCAGTTGTAAATTTCCTGTCTAAGACCTACCATGCCACTCACATTGTAACGAACCACCGTATTCCATTGGTGAGATGTAAGTTCCACTCGAGCAGATTCTTCACGCGAATCAATGTTCTATAGAACCTACTCCCAGGAGATTGGTTTCTCGATCATTACAATCTTAACCTGTTCAAGTCTATGGTTAACCGTTATCTTCCCTACATATCCACATAAACTGTGCCTCTTAATCTGTAACCCTCTACCTCGAGTAGCTCCCGGGCCTTGTACAGTGTAAACGTCACTGTAAAAGAAAAATTAGGATGGCATTCAATCAGATTGAACAGACACAGTTATTGTCTGACTATCATCTTTTTTGTCGCAATTACCAGCGAGCTACTACAAAATATGGAAGTTGTTTTAAATTTAACTATAAGACAATTACATATGATTAAGCATTATCTTGTGGGTTGCAGATGTGATGATGATTTTCAATAAATTTTGTCATATGGTATTCAACAAATAGTATTGAGACTGCGAAAATGCTGCGGATATTGCCAAACTTTGAGAAAGAACAAATAAGAAGCAAAAAAGATGAAGGATGAGTCTGAGGTCAAAGAGGCACCCAAGAGCGAAAGCAGAAATTCAAAGTCGCCTTCTACGACGCTGTTTTACACTTGGTTATACCAATCTGTTGAAGCAACAATAATTCAGAATTTTTCAGGACTGAACAAATAAGATGCTTTCTTAGAAATCTCAATACGAAGCAAATTGTACATAATAATGCTTCTACTGATCTCAAATATATTAATCTCCTATATCGTAATCAAATGCATACTAATTGAAATATACTAAAAAAATTAGTAAATTCTAATATATCAACTACAGATCCTAGCAAAAAATTAAATTAATCATATACTACACTAAATCTAGTATATCCAACTTAATACTTCACAATGATTCTTCTCCCCCGGTTAGCGATTTGCAAAAAACCAACATAATTTATAAATTCAAGTGTCCTTTGGGAGAGTGTAACGAATTAAATAACGTTTATGTTGGTCACACAACAAACTCGCTTTCCCGACGCTTGACACTACATTTGAATGAAAACTCTAACGTTTTTAGGCATTTAAAACAACATGCTTGCCCGCACACAATTCCGTAAAATACTTGTCGAAAACACAATTATACTTCGACATGAAAACAATAGACAAAAACTAAAAATCCTTCAAGCATTATACATCAAACATTTGAAACCCAACCTAAACAAAATCAATTATGGCATCTCTACACATATTCTTAAATGTCTACAATTGGTAACAGAAGCCATTGGTTTATACCAACGGCTTCCCATACTTTATATTTCCCAATTCACTCTCGTGTGGTCATGTGTGACGTCATGAGATGCGGTGCGATTTTCGCTTCTAGCGTCTTTATGCACGTGTTTATCGTTGCTTAGAAATCATCTATGTAAACAATGAGAGACTATTATCACTGTCTTGTCCGTATATTGTTTAATATGTTGTAATTGACATCTTTGATAACGGCTTAGGTAAGCCGAAAGCTTAGATTGTATTAAAAAAAAATATGTATCAATATTGTCAATTTCTTTCTTCGTTCAATGATAATGTTATTAAACTTATCAGATGTTACGAAAAAACTTTGCATAAAATAAATAGACAACACTTTCTGTAATATTTAATGAAACGTGTATCAATGAAAAGATGCTGCCTAAATACACACAATATATATATATATATATATATATATATATATATATATATATATATATATATATATACGCACACACGTAATTCCAGTGATTTGCTAAAAAGTAGTCAACATGTTGTGATTGTAATATTTTTGTCTTTTGATAATTTCTCCTTTTACATATCTCGGTGGTTAGGGTAATTTCCTCTTCTGATTGACACGATGCTCTACTAATATATCCACACAAAACACCATATATATATATATATATATATATATATATATATATATATATATATATTAAATAAAACCATATATATATATATATATATATATATATATATATATTAAATAAAAACAGACCACTTTAAGGTTCCATGTAATAAATCTCTCTGGATTTTATCCATGTAATAAAGCTCTCTGGATTTTATCCTACTTAGGTTTACCGATATAATTTATTACATGGAACCTTAAAGTGGTCTGTTTTTATTTAAATTATTTGCTCTGGATTTACATTGAGCTCTTTGGATTTTATCCTCCTTAGCTTTACCCATATGGATTACCTAGATTTTCATAAGCTACATATATATATATATATATATATATATATATATATATATATAATTATTTATTTAAAAATATGATTCCAACTCGTTATATAAGAGGTCTCAAGTTTCAAAACAAGAGCCGAAAACTTCAAAATAATATTTGAATTAACTTGAGTTAAAGTAACTCAAGTTAATTCAAATACTATTTTGAAGTTTTCGGCTCTTGTTTTGAAACATGAGACCTCTTATGTAGCGAGTTGGAATCATATTTTTAAATAAATAATTATATTTATGCTCTACTTTCGTATCGAGCACTATTTTTTTTTAAAATAATAACAAAAATACTAAGGAACTTTGGATTATTTACCAAACCAGTTTCTTTCCTATTTTCTACAATATTTTCACATATATATATATGTGTGTGGTGTTTTAGTGTTTAGTTGTATGAAATAAAAGATATATATATATATATATATATATATATATATATATATATATATATATATATATAATTTTTTAATCTCTTTTTTATCTTATTTCAGATAATTTTGCTACTTACAATTCATACTTTTGTAGTTGTTATTTCATATTTAATACAAATATCTTAAAATTTATTAATTTAAATTCTTGATTTAATTTTATAAAATATTTGTAGCTCATTATTTTCTTTTCTTTAGAACCGAATTTTTCTCCTAAAATGGTCAACATTGGTTATCTTAAAACTACGCGTTTGGCTGTTATATTTTTGTTTTTTCTTTTGTTTTTTACTTTACTCTTAATTATTTTTTTCTGTTCTTCTTTTTCGTTTTTCCTCGTTTGTTTTTGCTCTATTTTTGGTTGTTTTTTTTGTTTTTTCTCACCTTCTTTTTGTTCTTTTTCCTTTCAGTTTTGTTGTTTTTTTCTCCTTTTTTTGTTTTTCCTCAATTTATGTTCCTTTATTTACTGATACATTATTGTTTCACCGCCGTTTTTTTATTTTTTTTGCCCGACATTTTTTTGTCCTTTTCCAGATATATTTTTTTTGTTTTTACCCTCCATGTTTTTTTTTTTTAATTCGCACTCTTCTTTTCTGCTTGTTTATTATCTATGTCTTTGCCTCCATTTTGTTTAAACAAATTTCTCGCCGTCTTATTTCTCTATCGTTTTTGTTTATTTATTCCCTTCTTTTTCTGCTGTGTTTTTAATCTGATCCCTCCATATATTTTGTTTTTTCATCTCCTTTTCCCCCACCTCTCCTGCTTGTTGTTGTTTTCTTCCTTCTTTGGTGATACTTTTTTTGTTTGTTTTTGTTTTTTCGCTCTATCTTTTTCGTATTTACTTACTTTCTCTCCTCCCTTTTTTTCTTTTTTTTTTTTTTTTTCCTAAAAGATTTCTGCTTTTTTCCTTCCTTATTTGAACTGTTTTCTAAGATATCTGATCGCATCATAAAGTTGCTCTCGTTTTCAGTTTAAATGGCTGAAATTTAAAGCTTTTGTTTTATGTTTCGTATTAAATAGCCTTTTATACTTTCTTTACCGCGACACTTGATCATTTTATTACCTGACACATTTCACATCTTACATATAACACGAATAAGTCGGATTTTATAAAGTATATTTTAAATAAATTAATAACTCAACACTTTTAACATTTAGATCTATTTCGATTTTTATAACTTTTTCTACCTTTTTTACTTCTCAACAATAAAAATGTTCAACTTTTCAGCAGTCAAACTGTTTTCTCTCGTAACAGAACGTCATTAAAAACAAAGACGATTTTTCAACAGAAGAATATTGTTATGTATTCAATTATTTACTTTGAACCATTTAATAATTTTTAGTCGTACTATTTCATGTTATTTTATCCTTTAGTGTTAGAAAGTTCAGAACTAAACACTTTATTTAATCTATGAAGTAGAATGTTCTCTTTTCACTGTCCATGTCTAAGGATATCTCGACTAGTTCTTATTGTTAGTACTATTTCAACCGAGTTCAAATACCCACTGCTCGGGCCAAGGATTGATCTCACAATCACTACGTCCCCAAATTCTAACATTTTAATCCAAGAAGCTGTTGTCCTGTGAGACAATTTTCAATGCAGAATTTGAAGCTTTAAACCAAACTTGCCTGCTGATGAGTGCTTCTGCTGCTACTTGCGATGCTTAACTGTGATCAACGAAACTTCTCTTTTTTTACAGCTTCTGCTGCTGTTGAAGTCTCGCTATTGTTTTTCTTTATTAGCGGCTCTCATATCGTATTTGTTTATATTTATGCTAGACCTACTAAAGAGGACATCATCGTCTAGCATGTGCACTGGTTCTTACAAACGTCTAGCTCTCCAATGTTCTTCCTTTTCCAGTATGAAAAGTTAGACGCCTAAAAGAATCAGCACATGTAAACAGTGAAGAAATGTGTACGTTTATACAAGATATAAAAAAATATATAATAATTGATAAAAACAACTCGTCTAACAAAATTCAGGGTAGATACTTAAAAATCTATCTAAGTTGAAGGAAAATCAAATTAAGTTTTTATTTATTTTCATTTTTTTTGGGTGGGGGTAAGAAAAGTGTAAGAAAATTCAAAATGCACATAGACAAAAACAAGATTGTTTTTTTTACATTTAAAATAATTAAATCAATGGATTACATTGCAATGTCGTCATAACAATCATACTATGTTTCATTTGAAATTATGCTTAAAAATTTAAATTTCTTCAAGCACTTCGTCTAAATTTGAGAAATTTAAAATAATTTCTTTTTTAAATGAAAAATTTCAGAGCATATCAATTTTAGATGTGCTGGTATATCGAGTACCAAAGGCTGCCGTTGACCGACTGACATCCATAATTAAACACTCCCAATGCAACCATGGCTTTCCACTGGAACCAGTTTCGTTGAGAGCTCATTTGACAGTCTTCTAGGATGGCAAGCTATCAGATCAAAAGGCCACATCTATTGTTTGGCTGTAAGGTTTGCTTTTTTTCTATAAAACACCTGCTTTTGTATACATATATTATATCAAATTGTAGTTGACATATTTGCGGAGTGGGTATGGCGCTTTATTGCTTGCCTAAGACGCAAAAATAGTCCAGCAACAACTCTCTCTCGTCATCTCTCTCTCTCTCTCTCTCTCTCTCTATATATATATATATATATATATATATAGATAGATAGATAGATAGATAGATAGATAGATAGATAAATAAGAGTGTGTGTGTGTGTGTAGGTACGTGTTTAAAATCCTGGACTTTTAATGCAGTGATTTTAAACGTTTGTAAAGGCTATTTTAAAACATTCGCCTATATAGGATTTGTACTAACTCTCTCTATGCTACTATATGAGCACTACTAAATACAATGTTATAACTATGATCAGTAATTGAACATTATATATACTAGGTCGGTACGTGAGGTTTCGCTGACAGCAAGTTGATAACATTTCAAAGCTAAATTGTTCGTGCATTTTTATACTACATTTATTACGAAATATATTCAGTATACATACAGAAGTATTCCTAAAATGTCTTAAAAGGGCCGCACATTTCATCTTATAATCTTTTCCTGTTATCCAGTGGTTGTTGCCAGTCAGAAAAGAAAAAATAGACTTTGTGACACGGATGGCCATTAAAATTTAATTCAAATTCTATATGTATAAACGTTTGCGTGTGCCTGTGTATATTTTAATTCAATGTCTCGCCTAAAAATATTTCTACAAAATTTTTAAAAAATCTGTTTAATACATCTCCATATTTCTGAGATGAAGTGTTATAAATATTTACACCGTTTACATCATTCGGACTTTTTTCCCATCTTTATTGCCATAGTCACGACGTTTCGATCGTTGTACGATCTGGCCTTCTTCAGGTGATATACGTTGGGATTTCGAAGCGAACCCTTCATTTAGTCCACGGGGGTAGAGTGTTCTAATTCCATGTGCCATGCCTTTTTTGGATATCTCAATATCACTTAATTCCCTTTAGTGACTCAACTCCAGGTTTTTATTCACCCCTTCTGTGGCCACGTATTGAACTCACAACTATCTATAAAACTGTTGTCAGATGTTTATAGATGAGGATCACATCATTCAATGGATTGACAATATTTTAATGCATAAATTTTGTTCTACTAGCAAAGTGATTTCACCATTAATCGCATTAATATTGCTGATTGATTCTATGTATGATTATTTCTTTATATATAAAATATATGCTGCCTAATATATATATATATATATATATATATATATATATATATATATATATATATATATATATATATATATATATTAATTGATTTAAAATATGGTTGTTGAAATGGAACTAATGTCTTTGATTTAATTACAAAATTAAATTTGGACCTTTCATTTTTTAAACATGGTTAGAACTGTGTAGCGGAAAAACCATATTTTAAATCAATTAATTTATAATATTAATGCTCTGTAAATTTACATTGAGCACTATTTTGTAAAAATAAAAATATCTATAAGAACACCGGTTATATATCTTACCGTTCTTTCTTTTTATTTAAATATACATACACACACACACACACACACATATATATATATATATATATATATATATATATATATATATATATATATATATATATATATATATATATATAGTTTATGAAAAACTAGGTAATCCGTATGGGTAAACCCAAGGAGGATAAAATCCAGAGAGCTCAATGTTTAAATGTGTCGATGTCTGGACCTCAAGTAATTTTAAGTATAAAAGAATAGAAATTTTAAATAACATCTAACTCACTCATGTCTTCTCTCTCCTCACTCACTTCCTGACTTCGTTAATTTATGTATGCTTAATACGGCCCGTCAAAAATGTGTAAATTTCTTTTCATTTTTGTTTCAACCTTTAGAAGTAGTCTGATGATCCGCAGTCCTTTAAAAGGGCTGTGGTGAAATAATTTATTACATGGAACCTTAAAGTGGTCTGTTTTTATTTAATATATATATATATATATATATATATATATATATATATATATATATATATATATATATATATCAAGAGAGAGGCTGGCGAAAAACTGACAAAGTAGAAAAAGTTTTCGTGTGGCGCGTTTGTTCCAATAAATACCTGACTCCTCGAACTATTCTATACTTTTTCAAGAACCAGACCAGGCCGAAATGCCCTACCGCTGCTATATATGACCAGAAGTTCCCCACTCTTCCCTTTCCAGTCTCGATAGGTTCCCAAAGTCCCCGTATCCTTTTGGGTGACGAATTACTTTCCACCCTACCCACCATTTCTCACAGACAAATCATCGCAGGCCTCTCGCTGCTCTACAGCTATTTCCATGGAAAGTGCTACGCACATTGTGGCGAGTCACCTTCATTCGATTCGTATTCATTTGGCGATATGTAAGTTCTACTCGAGCAGCTTCTTCTCACGAACTGTTCAATTTTAAGGTTAACCGTTATCTTCCTCATATATCCACATAAACTTTTGCCTCTTACTCTCTAACCCTGTACCTCGAGTAGCTTTTGAGCTTCGTACAGGGTGTACATCATTATAAAAAACAAAATGATGTTTACGTTGATGCGACTACATATATACACGGAAGAGGGGGGACGATGAGAATATGAAATTATTTTTTAAATATAGGTTTTCAGTATTGTTGTAACCTAGAGAAGGGTTACTAAATAGAATAAACAAACGAAGGTTTGCTAATGATGCAATATAAGATTTGCCAGCGGCGAAGAAAAAGTAATAAACTGCTACTAGAAGTAAGTCAAGTGAATTCCACAATGAATCTACAACTACAGGATATCTACCAACCGCTCCACGCGGTCAGATGTGGCACAAGGCTGAATTTAATGTGGGGTATCCGAGTCCGTAGGCTTGGCCTAAAATTCCCCGTAGACCCCGTAAAAAACTGAATCGGGCAACTGCTTCCCGAGAGGAAACTCTGCTCCATGACACAGTCTCATCCGGGGATCACCACCCCCTCCTGTCCGGAGGCAGAGAACTGGACCAGCACAGCTGGAGACGAATCTCAGACTGCAGGCTATCTACCAACCGCCCCACGCAGTCAGATGTGGCAAAAGGCCGAATTGATGTGACCGTAGACCCTGTATAAAACGGAGTCGCGTAGCTGTTTCCCGATACGAAAATCTGCCTTTGACATAGTCTCGTCTGGGAATCCTCTCTGCTCGGGGGCGGAGAGTTTGACCTGCACAGCTGGAGACAAATCTCAGATTGCAGACCAACATGCAATATTTACTACTGCATTTATGTGAATTGGGACCTACCATTATCGTTCGAAGGTATGATATATATATATATATATATACATACATATATATATATATATATATATATATATATATATATATATATATATATATATATATATATATATATATATATATATATATATATATATATGTATGTATGTGTGTGTGTGTAATTATCAATTATTTGTAATGGGTAGGGATAATTCCAAGAAGGACATTAATCAAAAGAGAGCTCAAGGTAAGTTACAGAGAAATATAATAATTTATAATTATTTTGTATTATTTTATTTATGTTGTATATTATTATGATTATTATTATTATTATTATCATTAGTTTAAAATTGTGATGATTATTATTATTTGATGATGATGTTGATGATTGCTCCTTTTGTTCTATCTGTCTGGACGGATTGATTCCATTTCTAAAAAACTTTCGGTATGAAGAGATGAATATAAAAATATTCATGAAATAAATTATAACCAAGAATATATATATATATATATATATATATATATATATATATATATATATATATATATATATATATATATACTAGCAGCATGGCCCGGCGTTGGCCGTGCTTAATTCAAAAATGCATCAATCAGCTAAGTGAGAAACTTTGTATTTTTATTAATACATACATTTTATATATACACATATTATATCTATCTATCTATATATATATATATATATATATATATATATGTATATATATATTATATATTATATATATGTATGTATATAAGTGGCAATGTTTGATTTGAAAGCTTCATATATATATATATATATATATATATATATATATAACATATATATATAACGTATGTGTATATGTATATACAATGTGTGTATATATATATATATATATATATATATGTATATATATTATATATATATATATCCCAAAACGTGAATGATGATTTTAGCTGTGTCTTTAAAACCCAGTAATTTTAAAAGTTACTCCAAAATTCGCTTGAGGATGAAATGGAACTAATGTCTTTAATTTAATTACAAATTAAATTCGGAGCTTTTAGCTTCCATTTTTGAAACATAGTTAGAACTGTGTAGCGGAAAAAAACATATTTTAAATCAATTAATTTATAATATTAATGCTCTGTAAATTTTACATTGAGTACTATTTTGTAAAAATAAAAATATCTACAAGAACACCGGATTATATATCTTACAGTTCTTTCTTTATATATATATATATATATATATATATATATATATATATATATATATATATATATATAACCTGTATATATATATATATATACATATATAACGTACGTATATATATATATATATATATATATATATATATATATATATATATATATATATGTGTGTGTCTGTGTGTGTGTGTGTATGTATAATATGTCTATACATAAAATGTATGTATATGTATGTATATGTGCGGCATTCTTTGATTTCAAACTTTTAGCTTTATTTTTTTAATAAAATGTCAGTGTTATTTTGCTATTTTTTGGTTCGTTTAACTTTCTAATTAAAACTCTTTAATTAAAACTCTTCCAAAAATAAAGAACCCGTCCAAGAGACATTAATTGCAAAGTGATTTAATGATTGCTCAACTGAATAGTAAAACTCTTTTTGATTAAATACTGAAAGAAAAAATATTCATTCTTCATCTTCTTTTAGTAACGAACACTGATCAAAGGTCAAATAGGAGTGCCAGGCAAATTTCTGAAACCACAGAAAAACAAAACCACCGCCAAATGACAGAACGACAATAATTGTACGTTTCTAGATTTTTAGGTTTTAGATAATATCTAACAGAAAGTAAACATGTATATATTTTAACAACTGTTTGTGCATCTTTATACCTACAAAAAAAGATATTTTAAAACTGTTTTCCTAATAATGTTGTGATTAAAAATAAATCCTATACGTAAGCATCTATATTTAGGGATGACGTTTTAGGGGTTGACGTTTTTTGTTTGGGACAACAAAAAAAAACACCCAAAAAACTTCTATCTTAGGTCGGGTTATAAGGTTTTAAAAATATTTATGTACTTCAGGACGTGGGCAATCAGGGCTCATCTTAGTTTCCTGCCTCTTGAAGCTCTAATAGCTCTTGACTGTTTGCCATTCCCTTCTGTTACCGCCTCCACTGCCATAATAAGGTAGTTATCAAATAAAATATATTTTCTCTAGATATTTATAGGGATCATCCCATGGAATTTGTACAAACAAAAGTTTCATTGAAATCCAATATTTCTTTACATGTATAAAAGCGAGGAGAGATCTGTGATATAATCACGGCTACTTATTCTATTTTTGTATACAACTGGTACCATGGTAGCATTTCTTTTGGCTCGAACTTGACACAAAAGCCCACATCCTCTTCTGGCACCAATGTTTCCAGTCTGCGGACCACTGTGGAATAGGTACCCACCACCACTGAACGTGAGAACCTCCACAAACCTCGTTATACTTCATTTTATTTTCTTGCTTTTTAATGCAACGATAATTTTTCATATATATATATATATATATATATATATATATATATATATATATATATATATATATATATATATCCGAATGTAATGAGAAGGAAAATACTATAAATTCTAACGTTCACGGCATTAATTCAAAACAGGGCTCAACACCAAGAGTAGAACAATAATTATTTATTATAATTTCTACATACGAACAAAAAACAATTAGTCGCTACAAAGATGCATTCTTGTTTCAATGCGGCTGCATCTCGATTGGTGAAAACCAAAAATAACCATTTTTAGTTCTCACCAGTCAAGAAACAAGAATGCATCTTTCTAGCGCGTAATTTTTTTTGTACTTATGCAAAAATTATAATATATATATATATATATATATATATATATATATATATATATATATATATATATATATGATGATAAGGGTTATGGTTTCAAATCTCATCGGAAACTGTTATTCTTAATCCATTCTCCTTATTTAATGATTGTAATATTTGTCTTTCAGCGACTTCCTACACATCTACGGTTCTCTATTCCTACAGAGAGTAGCCGTGTCAAATTTAGTGATAGTTTTTCCGGGTCATGTTCACTGACATGTACATTATGCTCCGCGAAGATGGTTTAAAAGCCAGATACATAGTTTATCACGTAATGCGATCTACACCTGTCTGTCACTCTGTATCATCGTGGCTGTTGATTTCAGTGGTTGATCCTTGGTTTCATTAGAGTTTTCCTTCTCAAAGACTGCATTCACTATGGCTATGGAGCTCCAACTACCCCTGGTAGTAACAGGTTGTACTGTATTACAGCTTACCGTTTGTCGGTAGCAAAAATCGTGCAAGAACGATGTTATATATTAAATTGTGACTTAGTATAAATCCGATTTTCCCCTACCAGTATATTTTAACTTTACCACATAGGGGTTTATGGATTCATCACTGATATTTCTACAATGTTACGTGAAAGCAGAATGCGCTTTGCAGGACAACTGGTGGCGAGCAAAACAAGATTTCGCGAGTGATCTATTGCTTTGGACAGCTAACCACGGTGCAAAACGGGTTGGTCACCCAGCAGCCTCCTACACTAACCGGTTATTTTATGACACAGAATGCTTCCCTAATGACCTTCCGATCTTGATGCAGGACCGTGATGGTTGGCGTGATAGACACATGAATGTCCGAGCAAGATCGACCAAATAAATAAATAGGAGTAAATTTAATTAAAAGAAAACATCTTGAGCGTTTCAATTAAAACAGCAATAAAACAGAATTTTAAAAGTTATAAAATCAATAGAAATGACAACTCCTAGCAACTTAAGGCATTTATTTCTGCCTAAAATACTTTAATTTTCTTCTTTTTTGTAGTTAAATGAATTAATTTTTTTAAATTTTCTTTTTAAAAAATATTAGGCAGGTAGAAGGTAAAGGTTAATTTTTGAATATATATATAATTATATCATAAAAGGAATTTTTGAATATATATATATGTATATATAATTATATCGTAAAAAGAATTATTGTATGTGGAGAGTGGTTCTAGCAAACAATTTAAATTCCTGTCTGAGGTCGTTTTCTATTCACTTTGGACTAATGGCCTTTGCGAAATTCAGCGACTTGGCCAGGAATGACTGCCTTCTGCTTCTGCTTCTGCTACAGTACAACTCGTCATATGTTATTTGGAGAGGATATGGACACCGCTTAGTAAATCCCATTAGTCCGAAAAATGACACCAAGGCGATCTATGAGATTATTTGATATCTTTGAAAGGAATAAAAAAAAAACAATCTGGATCATTTCTGATAAACTTCAAGTGACATTTCCGGAATAGTTGCAATAGAATTATTGTCATTTAGCATCAAAATGTGTAAGCATTTTTAATTGGTTCCGCTATTGCGTTATTGTGATTTCCAATTATATTAAAATGGTTCACTTTGCACGAATTAAAATTGCAATGACAACTCAAATATTTTTGTTTTTTTAATTTAAATATTCAGATACTATTTTGTAATAAAAGATGTATTGAATTATGCATTTCCATTTTAACAGCAATTAATGCTGATATATACGAAGAATATTTTTTTATATAAAAAGGAACAGTTTAAAAATTTATATAATAAGAATTAACGATTAATTATTTAATTATTCATAAATATATCAAACCATATATTAGGTTGGTGCAAAAATAATGACGTAATAATGTCGTTTTTTACGTTAAAAAATACGTCATTATTTTTGCACCAACCTAATAATAATTATCAATGTGTATTTATTTATATATTTCCTGTCCCATCCATACTTGGAAACGAGGTAAATCAACAGAAGTTAGTAAATGTATGAGTGATTGCATCCCTTAGTTGTTTTAATAATCTATACAAATAAAATATTTATCTGCATTTCGACAATAGAATTCCTGAGTAAAATGAGCCTTTTAATTAATCAGTTAGTTTAGTCCTATGTTCTTTAGATTGCAGTCTTATTTGTTTAAGTCTTTCATGGGAGGTACTCAGATATCTTTGTGTATTAAGAGAATGTCTTGCTTCAACTTGGTCTTGAAATAGGCTTTGTCATCGCCGTTTTTTTGTCATTCTGTTGCTAATCTTTTTCTTCCGAGAGATGTTTTCATTCCACTGTTATATTAAACACAAATGGTTTGCATGAAAAGATATTGAGCAAAAAGCAATTTATATAATAGCAGGAGAAATAAATGAGTCATTGTTACTACTGGTCGTCTAAAAATATAAAGGAATGGGTTAATTAAACGGTTTAATGGCTTCTATTTTAGTTGTGAATTCTTTATTTCCGCTTTATTGAATCTCAATACATTGTTTCAAGACTTTTGTTTTATTGCATCACACTATTAAAACTTTCAAACAATTGCTGCCATTTTTGACGGCACGGATACACTAGTTGATTTATGAACTCTTATTGATAACAAATAAATGAAAATTTAAGTGCATTATTACCGCGCATTATTACTGTGTTGATCTGCCATGAATATTTCCTTTGTTAATTTTTAATGGCTTATCAATTCTTTGTAGGTTATTTAAAGTTGAAACAATATTTTGGGTTGTAAAAATAATTCTTTCTTCAGTGTATATAGCATTGACAAATTTTGAGAATAGCAATAATTTTTCCTCATAATAGTCCTGCTATTTATCCCATAGTTCGGGGGAGAAGAAATTGATTCATACCTTTTCCAAATGTATTTGCAGTAAGTGAATGCAATGAACCCAACAGAATTCCTAATTTCTCGTTTGCTCTACGATTTCTCATTCCGAGCCACTGTCCATTAAACTCTACCCGCACATCCACAAATTTTAACGCTATCTTGTATTTTTACTATCTCTAGTTAGCTCCCTTATATTGTAGACGATTGTTTACAAAAAAAAAACACCATTGCTAAAACTGATAAATTTGAAATTTTAAAATAATTATAACAGATCGCGTTCACGTGTGTTTACAAAAATCGCCATCACAACGATCTCAGTGAGATTAAGTTTGTATTCGCAATTCACCCCGGACGATGATCTTAAAGGGGATTGAAAAAAAAATAAAATACTTCACCTTCTTTGATGAATTTCAACTTATAAATCTAGAAGCTACCTACAGAACCAGAAAGGAATATTATAAAAATAAATAAACATAATATGTCTAAATTATTCAATGAAACATATTGGAAAGAAGATATGCTGCATATATATATATCTGTCTATATTTCTGAGATGAGGTATTATGTACATTATTTACATTATTCGGACTATTGTCCTCGTCTTTGTCTCCATATTTATTACAACGTTTCAGCCTTCTTCGAGTGGTTGGAATGTCGAACTGAACCCTTTATTTCGCTCACTGGGGTAGACTGTTCTAGTTCCATGTGACATGTTTTAATGGATGTGAGTTATAAGTTATCTCCTTGAGGACACATGGCACAGTGGATAAAGGCGTTGGTTAGATCCAGTGACAGGACCCAAAGAGTGTGAGTTCAATACCCGGTGAAGGCACTGGAGAACTTTCAGAGGAAAAATTAACAGGAGATAACTGATAACTGACATCTATTAAAACATGGCACGTGGAACTAGAACAGTCTACCCCAGTGAGCGAAATAAAGGACATATAAAGAAGGCCGGAGAGTACAACGGCCGAAACGTTGTAATAAATATGGCAACAAAGATGAGGACAATAGTCCGAATAATGTATATATATATGTATGTATATATATATATATGTGAGTTTTTAATAAAATTTAAAATACGTAATATGACATTGAGAGAGGCACGATGGAGTAATGGATAGCGGCTCGGATTGAGGAAAAAGAGAGCCGAGTTCGAATTCTAGTCGGTTCCATTACATTCAGTTACGTGCTAAACCCTTGGGAAAGGTATGAATCCTCTTCTTCCCCACTCCCCTAGCTATGGATAAATAACCATCCAAGGTAACGACAGAAAGAAATGGCAACTACGGGAAAAAAAAATCTGCCTCGTCAGTCATGTATCGAAAGATATATGATCGCCTAAGCGTGTATCACGCATAGCACATAACTGACTGAATATTATATATATATATATTATATGGTGGTGGGTATAGTGTAGAGTCCTACTTAAAATATTTACACCTAATACACATCGTTCGGACTCTTGTCTTCATCTTAATACACATCGTTCGAACTGTTGTCTTCATATTTATTGCCATACGACGCTTCGTCCGTTGTACACTCCGTCAGGTAATTGAAAATTCGAACTGAAGAAAGCAGGGGCGTACAAGGGCCGAAACGTCAAGAATATGACAATAAAGATAAGGACAAAAGTCCCAAAAATGTAAATAGTGTAAATCTCAGAAATACAGACAGAACTTAAAACGTTCAATATTTTATGGTGCATTTAAGTTTTCATGTATCTGCTAAATGCACGTTGAGGATATGATTTTTTTTAAAATGACTATTATAGGTATTTTGATCTCGCTGAAATAAAAAAAATAGGACAACCAAGTACTTTTGGCCAGTACTTTATGTGTATGCTTGTGTAGTAATTATATATATATATATATATATATATATATATATATATATATATATATATATATATTGTTGATATAACTGCTAACAGTGAGAAAGGATTATAAAAAGACGGCTCAAAAGAAAAAGGCAACGATTCAGACCGCTACAAAAAGAACTTCATATCCATTGTACTGTACTTGCTGTAACGTCTAAGCTTATTGATGATCTTTTGCCCACTGGTGTTCATAAACGATTGATGTGGGTTAGTATACACTTGGCCAGCGGAAAACTACTGGACCGTAATAAGTGCATGCACAGGGAGAAGAAGGATAAACGAGGCTCCTTAATCCACAAGCAGGTGTTCATAATTCTATACCTTCTCAGGAGTAAACTTTTAATAATTAAGTTCAGTTTTTGGATAGGGAGGTACCATAGCCGCTGGTAAGGTTTTCCAGGAAAATGAAGCCATTGAAACCTTCTATGCAAACAATAATGCCTTATTTGACCTTTGCGTTGAATTAAAAAGAGTACTGAACTGTTATGTAGTATCTGTCCCCCACTATGGCAGTGAATTCTGGACAATCTCTTCATAGATGAAGAGACTTGAAGCAACAGAAATATGGTTCTATAGAAGGGATTCTGGGAATACCATGGACTGTACATGTGAACAACGACGAAGTTCGAGAGACAATGGCAAAAAAAAGACTCTTACGCTTAACATTATGAAGAGTCAGTTGAAAATTCTGAGGCATATAATGAGGAAAGACGACTTGGAAATTCTGATACTCACAGGACAGATTGGAGGTAAGAGGGTTAGAGAAACGCAACTGGTAGCCTGTCTTGCAAGCTTGAGCGAATGGACGGCGAAGCAGGGTTTGACAGAGACGGTAAAATGACAAAGGTTATTAAGAGCTACAAAGGACAAGAAATTGTGGAGAAGAGGAGATTAGTTGCCCAAATGAATCGCATTTAGGACATCTGACCATGGGTTACTGATCAACAAATTAGTCCACAGTCTTATTGAAGCAAGTTTGATTTTCATTCAGTCTCTCAGTTATGTGCCATACATGACACGCCTAGGCGATCATGTATCTGTCGATACATAACTGACGAGACAGTTTTTTCCCGCAGTAGGTTGCCATTTCTTTCTGCGGTAGACCAATTGCCACCAAAGCTATAGAACACCGTCTGTCCTACTATTTACCCATAGCTAGGGGGAAGAAGAAAAGGATTCATACCTTTCCTAAGTGTATTAACACAACAGTGAATGTAATGGATTCGACTGGAATTCGAACTCGGTTCTCCGATTCCTCAATCCGAGCCGCTACCCATGACTCCACCGTGCCTAAAAAAATTTTTTAGTGCCATGCGTGATACACGCTTAAGTGATCATGTATCTTTCGATGCATGACTGACGAGACAGATTTTTTCCCGCAGTAGATTGCCATTTCTTTCTGCAGTAGACCAGTTGCCATCCAAGGCTATATAACCCATATTTGTGGCCTTATTATAACTTTAATCAATATTAATCTCGTCCAATCAGAGCATTGGTATAAAATGCCATCGTTATAGGTGACCGTAATGTGATCACATCAGACGTGTGTAATGAAGAGTACTAAGGATTATAGAACATTCTACGACTTCGAATATATGGTAACACATTGGGGACATCTTTTGATATCGTAAATCTCCAGTACTCTGCTAAATCTGTATTTCAAACTGCCGCGACAAATACAATAATTTCATCCACTTGTGCGGAGATTATTGTTGTTTAAAGTCAGAATAAACTGAGGAAAGTTAACCTTAGACATTTTGCTGAAAATGAAATTGACTATCAAAAGAAACGTTTATATATGTAAGTGTATGAGTGATTTACATAACTATTTAAGTTACACACAAGCACACGCGCACGTACACATACAATTTGACTAAGTTTGAAATAAGACTTTGGAATAATACATTCTCTGCCTACTCAATCTGGACAACCCCTACCTTAAAATCATAAAGAAGAAGACGAGAAAAAATAACTTTTTCAATTCCCCAAAAATAAATAAACATTATCGATTTTTTTTAAATGTTTGATAGTAAACAGAATTGTATTTTAATTTATTCTTTTTTTAATTTCTTAGAAATATAGGACAATCATTGAACCAAAATATAATTGCAAATACGAACTCGTGCGTTCACGTACAGTTTAAATGAAATCAAAGTCGGCATCGGTGACTCGAATGTCACTTTTTTAACAGCCATGGCGAATTTACTTTTGTCTGGTTAACAGTAAAAGAGTATAAGTCGAAATGTGCAGGAGTCCACTGATTTCTTTTGTAGGAGTTATTAGGTTGGTGCAAAAATAATGACGTAATAATGTCGTTTTTTGACCTATTTTTTAACGTCAAAAAACGACATTATTACGTCATTATTTTTGCACCAACCTAATATTTATTTCAATAAAATATATTTTCTAATAAATGTACTATTTAAAATGGACAAACAATTTACCTTTAAAATTTGATGGAAAACTGTCGCGGGAGCTAATTTCCCGTGAGGTACTTTGAAGTCATTTTTAAGACCCTTTATTTAAACTGAGCATATTTTCTAGTAAATGTAGAATCTTATGCGGACAAACATTTCAAATTTGAAATTTCATCATCCTGCCGTCCACGAAGCAACAGGTACCGAACAACTACTAAATAAAAAGTTAGAAAATAAATATTTGGTAAAAAAAAAACTAATTTTGTTGTGAGGATATAATGCATATAGCCTCCGAAGCAAGTAAAAAAAATTATTTCAATTTTTTCCTACCTACATATTTTCTTGAATGTTTTCGACAATACAATTTTCAAAAATAAAATGGACGGATTTAGAACATTTAGAAATTCTATTCACAAATCCGAAAAGGTCTGAAATATCAATATCAGACCCATATTTAGGAATTTAATGCTTCTTCTTCTTTCATGTGCCATGTCCCTTCAGGATGTAGGTGATCATGGCTCTCCACTTCCTCCTATCATTTGTAGTTCTCGATAAGTTTTATCGTTTTGCTACTTCTCCCAGATCCTGTTCTGTCATCCACTTTCTTAAGCCCGCTAAGTATGTCAGGCATTAATTTCTCTTGTCTCTCTTTCCCTCTATTTGACCTGTGAGTAAGCATCCCAGAAGTTTTAGCTGCCTCTTCCTGATGTTAAGTATAAGTTTCCTCCTTGTTTGCATCCTCTCCAAAACCTCATTGTTTCTCACATGTTCAGTTCATGGTATCCTTAGTATACTTCTGTAGAAGCATACCTCCATTGCCTCGAGTCTCTTCTTCATCTTTAAGGAGACCGTCCAACATTCGCTGTTTTAAAGGAGGACAGATATCACGTAACAGTTCATGTACTCTTTTATTTGTTACCAACGAAATCCTCCTGTCTCGTAATACTCTGCCTAGCTTTTGGAGTGCGTTTTTGGCCATCCCAATACGTCTTCCGATCTCAGCGTCGCACTTACCGTTACCGTCCTCTGTCAGAACACTTCCCAGATATTTAAATTTCCGCACCTGCTTGATTTTAGTGTAAATCGCATTTTGGACTCATCTTTTTGCTGCTGACCATGCATTCTGTCTTCTTGTAGTTTATGCTTAGTCCCTTCTTCTTGCTCTTCTTTGTTACCTTCTGTAGGAGGTTTTGTAGTTTCTTTTCCGCGTCTGCTATCAGCACTGTGTCATCTGCATATCTTATGTTGTTATATGTAAATTAAGAGTAAAACTACAGGCGCCTAACGCAGGATCCAAATTGCAATAAAAAACTCTTGAACGTCTCGTACCTGAAAGAAAAATATATGGGCAGTGAGAAAAGAAGATACGAGTGACAAAATGGAAATGCAAACTCGAAATAGGACGGACTAAGAGAAGCTTTAGTGACATCAGAAAACAATATCATTCCAAAGGAGAATGGACGGAAAAGAAAAAGTGAATGGATCACTGATGAGATTCTCAATATGATGCAAAGGAGATAAAACTCTGCCAAGATATGGAATGGAATACAGAAAACTACACAACAAAATAAGGACCAAATGCAGGCAGTCTAAAGAAGAGTGGCTAAATGAAAAATGGTCAGAAATAGAGAGATTGAGTACCACAAAGGAGATATGCATAGACAAATAAGGGAAGTAATAGGACAGAAGACGTGCTTATCAACAAGCTGTATAAAATCCAAGAGTGGAACATTCATATTAGAGAAGGAAAAAATTCTTCAGCGCCGAAATGAATCTATTGAAGAACACTTCCACGACAAAAGATAACAACTGGTAATACACGGAATTACCGACGGGGCCTGAAATTCTAAGAACAAAAGTAAAAGCGGCATTGGCTAAATTGAACAAAAAGAAGACAGCAGAGCCAAATGGAATTGTAACAGACTTGGTGACAACCTTAGATGATTTTGGCAGAGACAAGATCATAGAAATAATAAATGAAATCTACAACCAGTGGGAATATACCGGAAGACCTCAGCAGATCTATCTTCATAGCACTGCTTAAGAAACCAGCAAACGAATGTGAACTCCTACGAACAATCAACCTAATGAGCCACATAACAAAACTCATCATCAGTATTATGATGAATAGAGCGTGCAGCAGAATAAGGCCAGAGATAGGCCAATAACAGTGCAGGTTTGTTAAAGACACTGGAACAATACACAGAATGTTATCAGAAAGAGTAATACAAATGTAGAAGGACGTACCCCTATGTTTTGTAAACTAAGCAAAAGCGTTCGACAAAGTACGCTACAAAGATCTGTTGGAACTGCTCGGCAATCTTGATATATTTAGAAAAGAACAAAATAATTAGTACAAAATAATCAACCACTTGTACTGGGTAGAATTTCAATTGGAGTATGGATACACTGTAGTCAGACCGTAATTAAAGAACACCACCACCTAATTTTAATAGAATCTAGAACTACTTCCGGTTACTTCAAATTTACTGTGATGGTCACCATCATTAAAAAAAAATGGCTGATTATTCTGTTCCTAGTAATTCGAGAGCTAAGATCTTTCTATCCATATCTTATGGTCATATCAGGTTGAAACACCGGTCTCGTACAATCACAGAGGTTAAGCAACGTCGAGCCTGGACAGATGAAAGACCATTTGCGAATCTGTAGGATTTGTCTATAAATTATAGTTGGGTTTTAGAAATTTAGAAATTGCAACCAGCGTTACATTATTATTATTATTATTATAGCAACACCCTCATTTATATTTGGGCTTCGTTGTCTTAAAACATTAGATTTATACATTTTGCTTGATATTTATCAAAAACTAATTACTTTTGGGCGTATTAGTTATGCTTTGCTAAACTAAATAAATACAAAAAGAACGTGTAATAATTATTGTTCCATCGCCTCTGTCTATCTTCTAGCAAGTTATAGGAATAACGAGATAATAAATGTAAATAAAGCACTGAAATTACAGATTTTGTGCTGCCTGTTTTGCTCGATTGATGTCCTTCAAGACATTTGCACAATTGAAAGTAAGACACTTTACAATATCATTAATGACATTCTCTCAGATAAAAGAAAATTTAGTTGTTCGATTTGCCGGAATAACCAGAATATGAGTAATTCAATGATTTTATTTATTTATTATTGTACCACGTGGGTATTGTAGATTTCACTAGTAAGAAGCAGTTTAAATAAGATGAGCCTTAAACGGCAGATTTTCAAATAAATTTTCCTTTTCATAAATGGGTGATAAAATATAGAGAGTACATTCCGGTTAATTGGGACACAGTGAAAACAGAATAACTTCACCCAATTAACTGAGTGCGCCAGTGATAAGCAATGTATAAACATTTTCAATACATATATTTTCAGTTTCAGTATAAACGATGTAGTGTAGAGAACACATTTCCCGTTTAGTGAGATAAAAAGAAAGGTTTTACTAACAAAATACTGAAATAAATAAATTCACTTTTAAATAGGTACCTCCACTGAATATTCGATACCTAAGGTTTAAAATGAATTTTTAAAAATGAAAAGCCATTCTTGAGGCTTTCATTTTAGCTCTAATTCAAAGTTAAATGATTACATTTACTATTTCCAGTAAGTAAAATACTCTGGTGTATTTCAAATAGAATTTATTTTGATTGGAATCTCAACTTTTTAATCGCTTTCAGAAAATCGATAAAAAACGATAAATATCAGTCATTTTGACATATTTCTAAACAAAAGTTAATTCACGGTTTTAAAAAACTTCTAAAAATAAAATATACTTTTCTGAAACTTTATTTGAGCTGATTGAAAGTATAATTGATCTGATTTGAAAAACATTATTTACTTTAAGTTTTAAATAACAGAGAAATGGATTTTTAAAAGAAACGGTAGTGGTGATTACGCGCTTATAACCCTCGCTTGTCCCTTGTAGATCACGTAATAAGTAATGATAAAATCTGTCATCGCATTTACTGTTGTTCTACGGAGATTTTTATCTGTTAAAACATGATTCAAAGAAATGACGGGTGAGCACCTATAATCTTTATTCACTCAGTTATCTTAAAAATGTTGCTAAATATTCTCCGTAATATAATTTTAGGAAAGTTGAATTTAAATTTACTATAGTCATCGCTCTTCTTTTCTGATTATGTCGTGTGTGGTCGACCATACTTTCAAACAGCGGTACGTTACGTAATATTTTATATACGTAATTTTTTTTTTTTAATATTGGGTGTAAACGACTTTTATTGACCTTTTCAATTTTTGATTCATAAATATAGTTTTCACTTAATAACAATATTACCTAACCGGATTGAAGCAATACAGAATTTTAAAAGATTTATATTATAAATTATTATAATTAAAATTTTAAAAAATGGAAACAATTCTTGTAAAAATTCATTATTCATCGAAAAATTTTATTTTTTTAATAAAACAATATTATCCTTAATAATCTTTTAACTAATAAAAAAAATTGAGATTACAATTTAATTACTCGAAATTTCATGAAATTAAGTAAGTGTTAGGTAACATATGTACAAAAAATATTTTTTACCAAGATTTTCTAAAATAAATTTTCAAAAATAATTTCATTCATTTGTGAATAAGTCCTGAAAGTTTCATTAAAATCCGAAAATTATTTGATTTTTGCAAGAGTTTCCAAATCAATGTTTTTCAACTGAAAAAAAAAATACATACTAATCCAGATATTTATAGAAAAGAATTAAGCAACGTCATGTCGTTGAGAAAGTGAAGCAAGTCGAGATGTGAGGTCAGGATCGATTACATTACAGAATCCTTCATTGAATTTTGTCAAGAATCTCAAGATATGAAGCAGGAACACCAGACCACATTTAGCAGCTGTATTCAATGTACGGACGAATGGTACATTTATAAATGCGCAAGATGGATTCGAACGAAAAAATTGTCTGACACGACACAAATTTGGGGGTAACAAAACATCCCATGTGACTAATGCAGTGTTAACAGCTACAAAAGATAGGAAAACTGTGGGGAGCCATAAATGAAGTTATAAATTTCACAAAAACCTGTTTTCATTATAGATCAAAATTGGACTACAGTGTAACCCGGATATAAGAGAGTTGTCGGGACCGGAGACGAAGTATCTTATATCCGGGGTTTCTCTTATATACGGGTTTGGTCTATTTTGTTTAGGTAAGTATGGCTCTAATTTGGGACCAGATAAATCTCTCTTATATCCGGGTTTCTCTTATATCCGGGTCTCTTATATCCGAGTTACACTGTCTTAGGTTGGTGCAGAAATAATGACGTAATAATGTTGTTTTTTGACGTAACGTCAAAAAACGACATTATTATGTCATTATTTCTGCACCAACCTAATAGTATTTATTTCGGGTTCTCGTCGCTCCAACGTCTGGAACGGTAATTTTACAGTCGTCAGTAAACATTTAATAAGCATACGTGATACACGCTTGGGCAATTATGTCTCTTTCGATTCATAACTGACTCGGCAAAAGAATTTCCCGAAGTAGATTGCTGTTTTTTCTGTAGTAGACTGGTTACCAACCAAGGCTATAGTCTCAATCTGTCCTACAATTCAACCAACAGGTTCGTGATTCAATCCTCCCAGAACTTTGCATTTTTCTGTGTGATAAAATGGTCTAAGTTTTTTCGCATATTTCCAAAGAATTGAAGGTTCCTCCTATCAAAAAAAAATTGTAAATACTTGTGGCTCACCGTGCAAGCTCACTTGAATACAACATGTATAGTAGCAGAGCTGCTGTTAGGGTCTTATCCCCTCCTCGAATTTAAGATACTGGGTTCCTACCCTATTATATCTTAGTTTTCCTAAATTAGTATTCATATAAAATATAAATTTGATTCTAACCTAATTATGTACAATACGATCGTATATATGTGGACAATTCAACAAGAAATATTGAAAATAAATGCAATGTATCTAAATACAAATTGAACACCAGCCATAATTCCATCTTAAATAAATCAGCAATGTTTTACGGCAACTCTTAACGGCAAATTTCTCTTGATAAAAAGGTGAATAATGTAGCAGTCCAAAAATAAATACACCCACACAATTTTTTAAAAAAGTTTTATTATGAATTTAAAAAATCGGCTAGAAAAGAAAAGTTTGCGTTATTTGTTAACGAATTACATCTGTTTTAATATATATATATATATATATATATATATATATATATATATATATATATATATATATATATATATATATATATATATAAAATCGAGATTACACACAAAAAATTAATATATAGAAATAATGGAACCCTAGATAATTGTATTAAAAGCAATTAAATTAAGATAGAAGAAAGTTAGTAATAAAAATGTAAACATCTATTTACACCAGCTTGTTAGGTTATTCGCTGTAATCCTTTGCTCATCTTGCCTTCCATATGTTCTTTGTTCTTTGAGTGTCAATTTCTTCAAATTCTTTTTCCTCATTGTATGTCCCAGCTGTTTCAACTATGGCTTTCTGAATCTAAGTAATAAAAAACTTTTATTATTTAAACTATAATATTATCCGCCAAAAATGGCGCTATGATTTATGCATAGATAAATTATACAAATATATATCAATGAATACATATTTATATTATTCAAATATATATTTTACAAATATTATAAATTGATTTATTTAAAATATGGTTTTTTTTGCTACACAGTTCTAACCATGTTTCAAAAATGGAAGCTAAAAATTTTGTAATTAAATTAAAGACATTCTCGAATTCGCTTGAGGATGAAATGGAACTAATGTCTTTAATTTAATTACAAAATTGAATTCGTAGCTTTTAGCTTTCTAAATCAATTTATAATATTAGTGCTCTGTAAATTTACATTGAGCACTTTTTTGTAAAAATAAAAATATCTATAAGAACACCGGATTATATATCTTACTCTTCTTTCTTTTTATTTATATATACATATATTTTACAAATATATATTTTAATAAATATATATTTATATGTAATATTTCTTTGAACGTAATTTGTTTTTGATTTAACTTGAAACTTTACGGTAGACGCTTTTAAATGTACAATCCAAGATATAATCCAAAATACTTTTACAAACTTTGGAGTCGGTTTCCTGACACCAAAACCAGGTAAAATGTCCATATAAACATATGTCTATATGGCCATCGTTGTACCTCAACACAACTACTCATAACAAATGTTCAAAATGTCCTCTGCTTGCTTCTACACACGCATGCACCAGTCAGATCATGGCGGACACTTTCAAATACTCACACACGGTGTTGAATGGTTTCGCAGGCACTCATGATACGTTGACGATGTGCCTCTGCATTATTAATGCCAGCTGCATAAACCAATTGTTTTAAGTGACCACACAGATAAAAATCCAAATGATTAAGATTAGGGGAACGTGCGGGTCATGGAACCGGTTCTCCCCCCCACATCCCTCTTTCGTGGTAGATGTCAGCCTGTGCATCGTGAACTAGATGTTCAAAATGTGACTAAAAATCCCTGTAGACAGCTCCTGTAAGACTTGCTGCGAGAAGATATGACCCTTCCAGAGAGTCACCTACAATTCCAGCCAACACATTAATCGTAAACTGATGCTGGTGTCTAGCATGTATTGTGCCACGGGAATACTGATCCGCTCACAAAAGTTGGCTGTGTAAATTTGTTATTCCATCTCTTCCAAATGTTGCTTCATCCGTAAACAAGAATACAGAGAGAAACAACGGATCGGCAGTTTGTGCAATAAACCATTGACAAAAGTTGCCCCGCGATGTGTGATTAGAGGGCAGAAAACCCGGCACACATTGCAAATGGTACAGATACGGGAAATGCTCTTAAATACCTTCTATTCGACATGCTAGGGCCTCTTGATGTGTACTGATACCTGGGCCTGTAGAATGTGTTCTTCGTGGTCAGTCGTACGAGCAGATCTTTCCTCGATGCATAAGTTTGTGGTGCCACGGATCCTGTTTTAGCAACGCAACCATAAACAGCAGCGAAGGTTGGATGACTAGGCTGCCTTCGGTCTGGAAACGCAATCTGATACAGCCGCGCAGCCTTGCGTATATCACCATTCTCGCGGACGTATATAAAAGTCATGTCTGCTTGCTCACAATATGAATATCCAGCCACTGTTAAACGGAACACTTCTCAGTTGACCCACTACTACACACGTTAAACGTTGGAGACAAACAAGCCACAAATGTACACGAATGACAAATATAACCTAGTCTACTAAGCAACACAGCACCACCTACCTTAACATTTCTGTAAACTTAATAACTCAAAAAGGTGGGGGGGCGGATTTGTTCTGATTTGGGGATGAGCTACCCGCCCCGAAAATTTGTAAAATTATTTTTGATACGCTCTGAATATATATATATATATATATATATATATATATATATATATATATATATATTATTATTATTATTATTATTATTATTATTACTTGAAACATTAAAAATTAAAATAACTTTTAAAGTGATAAAATCTGTAGGATTAATAAATAAAATCTCCACCATATATATATATATATATATATATATATATATATATATAAAGCAAAAATTAATGGAATTTTTATTTTCTTACTTCAAACATTATTTTTGTAGATACTCGCATTTAGATAAAACGCCCCGTTTTGCAAAAACTGTTTATTTCGTCTATCGGACTACGCATTAGGGATAACTTCATAAAGATTCGAACCTGCAACGACATTTCTAGGAAGAACCACCGTCTGAGTAAACTGAACTTAGTTTGCCTTTGAAGCCCTCTGTGGCCGAGTGATCGAAAGCTAGCCGGATAAAACGGTAGAATTCGAATTCATCTGGAGGGCACATTTCGTTTATTAAGTTTTTTGAGTGCGTAGGCCGGTCGACGAAATAAATACTGTTTAAAAACGGGACGTTCTACTCAAATACGGGTATCCACTAAAAATAACGTTTGAAATATATATACATACACACACACACACACACACACACACAGATATATATATATATATATATATATATATATATATATATATATATATATATATATATATATATATATATATATATATATATATATATATATATATATATATATGAATGCAATCAAATACAAACATTAGTTACTGCCCTAATTCACTTAACAGCTATGAAATATCATGTCAAGAGGTACAAAGATGTAGAACGACAGAACCTATTTTTCCACGGTTTTAATAGTTATTTTTACTGTATATGCAGTCTGTAAGCCTCAACTCATGATAACATATGTGTCAGCGTCAGAAGTTTTTAGGCCATCTTAGCAATATTTTTGCACCGAATGACATCAATAAAAAAAAAAGTAAAAATAAAAAATAAAACAAAAACGAGCTGCCAGGAAACTATATCGGAAAGACTGAAATGTCACGTCGAAGAGCCAAGCCAATACAAGTTAGGCGCCATGTTATTTTTTTTCAACTCGATCTAGCCAAAGACCAGTGGTTTACACGGTGGTGTATTATCGCGTGATTGTTTATATTTTGTGAAGAGACGAGTTTACAACGGAAGTACGGGTCACATGGTGGGAGAAATCAAGTACTTGAATTTCAAATGATGTGATATTTCAGACTGATTCTCTCGCGAGAATTGAGTGAAGCATAACGAGAACTGAGTGTGACGTGGTGAAACTTGTAGAAACGTGTGCTTGAGGTGAGATGTTAAATCTTGTGGCAAAGATAGAATGTCAATTACGTGATTTTTCTTTTCTTTTTTTCGCTATTCGCTGGCCGTAATTTCTTTGACTTTTATTTATTTATTTTTTCTGTTCATCGTACGTACATTTCTTTTTTCCTTTGTTTTATGAGACGAACGAACAACAAAATTATTTCATGCTTGACCCGTATTTACTTACATATTAATTTTCAATGGATTTTTCTCGCAACTTTGCTCAAGCCGTCCATCTACAACAATGAGTGGACAGCACAGATCATAAAATAAAGGATGAAACTTGAACTCTTTTACTTCAGAGAAGCTTAGTCAGATACACCAGTTGTTCTTATTAACTGAGCTATGAGAACGATACCTACCTACCTACTTACAAACCTACCTACTTACCTACCTACTTACCTACCTACTTACCTACTTACCTACCTACTTACCTACCTACCTCCCTACCTACCTACGTACCTACCTACCTACCTACCTACGTACCTACGTACCTACCTACGTACCTACCTACCTACTTACCTACCTACCTACCTACCTACATACCTACCTACTTACCTACCTACTTACCTACTTACCTACCTACCTACATACCTACCTACCTACTTAACTACTTACCTACCTCCTTACCTACCTACCTACTTACCTACCTACCTACCTACTTACATACCTATTTACCTACCTACCTACCTACTTACCTACCTACCTACCTACTTACCGACCTACCTACTTACCTACCTACCTACCTACTTACCTACCTACATACTTACATACCTACTTGCCTACCTACCTACTTACCTCCATCCCTATCTACCTACTTACCTACCTACCTACCTACTTACCTACCAACTTATCTACCTACCTACTTACCTACCTACTTACCTACCTACCTACCTACCTACTTAGCTACCTCCCTACCTACCTACCTACTTACCTACCTACCTACCTACCTACCTACTTAGCTACCTCCCTATCTACCTACCTACTTACCTACCTACCTTCCTACTTACATACCTACCTACCTATTTACCTACCTACTTGCCTACCTACCTACCTACTTACTTACCTACCTACTTACCTACTCACCTACCTACATACTTACATACCTACTTGCCTACCTACCTACTTACCTCCATCCCTATCTACCTACTTACCTACCTACCTACCTACTTACCTACCAACTTATCTACCTACCTACTTACCTACCTACTTACCTACCTACCTACCTACCTACTTTGCTACCTCCCTACCTACCTACCTACTTACCTACCTACCTACCTATTTACCTACCTACCTACTTAGCTACCTCCCTACCTACCTACTTACCTACCTACCTTCCTACTTACATACCTACCTACCTATTTACCTACCTACTTGCCTACCTACCTACCTACTTACTACCTACCTACTTACCTACCTACTCACCTACCTACCTACTTACCTACCAAACTGCCTACCTGCCTACTTACCTACCTACCTACCTACCTACCTACTTACCTACCTACCCACCTATTTACCTACCTACCTACCTACCTACCTACCTCGTCAAAGTCATCGTCCACAACTGGTTAATTGTGAATCCTATAATTTTTTCATGGTTGCAGAGTATGTGCTTCACTAGGGCTACATACGTTTTTGAATTCAGCATTCTCCTTCACTTTCAATGGTTGCCAGCCAAGGACAGTTCCTAATCTACGTTACTATTTACTCCATAGCTGGGGAGACGAGAAGAGGTGTATTTACACCATTCCCAAGGTTATTTGTTTGATAGTGAATGCAACGATCTTGATCGGAATTCGAACACGACCGGAATTTGCATTCCGACCCGTGAACCTTTACACTTCCTGCACACTACAAAAAAAAACTTCGGCTTGTCGAAAGATTAAATCTAATGTTTTAAACTTATCTTTCTTTCTTCCGATCTCTCTCATTTTGGTTTTGGTTTTTACCCTGGTAATATTAATAACAGCCGCATTATCTTTATTAGATGAAGCACTATCAGTCATTATTCTTAAAACTATTGTCAGAAAAAAATGGCGGCAATTTCAAAATAATTTCGCAATGGAATTGTAATGAAATTGTCTTTTATTTTCTTGTTTGTGTTTAATTTTCCGTTATTAAATAAACATTTTATTCAGCATTGAACAATTATGATTACTACGTCCCCAGAAGAACGCTATTTAAATTATAGATTTATTGAATTTTGCCGATATTTTTAATATGACCAGTGTACACCACACGAACCGTAAACGGACAGAAAAATTTGAAACTTTCTGCAAAATTTTACTATAAACTCATTGATAAAAAAAAGCTGTTCACGCGTTCGAAGTCGTTTATCGGTTCGAAAACTTGATATTGATTTGACAGGTGGTCAGGAATTTTCTTTCTGTCACAAAGAAGCGTGTTGAAAATGTCATTCTCGACTTGTCCAAATGAAAATAAAATTCTTAAGATTTTTTACGCGCCTGTTTTTTTTTAAGGAAATTAAAGGCGAACAATATGTATGTTTAGAAACCTTTTCATCGATCGTTACATCTTGGGAAATAATTTAGTGGAAAACAATTTAAAAGTTACTAATAGTAATTTGGTGTTACTTCCAAAAATGTTGACTTTATTAAGAGACAAATTTTTAGTAGAATTTTATGAAAACAGCTGATGGGAAATTAAAAATATGATAGTGCGTTGATTTGCAATACTGGGTAGAAAGGTCGTTTTTTTATTAAATAATTTTTTCACTGGATTTTATGGACGAAAATAAGTTTTTAATTGTTGGCATCAAAAAAAAAAAAAAAAATTGGCAGTCTCATCCTGTACAAAACGACAATAGAATGCTTGAGTTATTTTGTCGCTGGTGATTTTCGAAATTTTAGGGAAATTGAAAACGAATAACAAATGTTCAGAAACCTCCTTTCGTTGTAACATTTTATGAAAGCATCTGGAAATACATTTTTTTTATTTCACCTCAAGCAGGGCAATAAATGCAAGGGATTACTGAGTGTGAAAGAATATAAAAAAATATCAAGGAGAGAAAACAATAAAAGAACAGGCATTAACAAGGCATAGAATAATGGTTGACACTGCATTTAAATTTTTGAAAATCAAAGTTAACTGGAAAGCAAGTAGTCGGAAGATATTTCCACAAGTGCGAGAGAAGAAACTGTTAGCATAGAACTTACGGTTACATCTATCCATTTCAACTAGAAAATGACGAGACCATGCTGCCAACCTAGTAGTACGCTAAAAATCATAATGCCTATTTTCAAAAGAGGAAAGCTCAACAGAACAATTATGATGAAAGTGATGTGAAAATAACTGAAGCCGAGATTCTAGATCAGGACCAATAATATTGCAAATTCTTCTTTGTATTTTATCAAGAATCTCTAAATGCATAATAGAAGCACCTGACCAGATATGACAGCAATATTTAATGCATGGACGAACGGTCGACTTAAAAATGTACAAAATAGTTTCTGGCGAGATTGTCTAATACGACACAGGGAACGAACTTTCCTAGCAGTAGACCAAGCAATTGATTCAATATAATTTTTCCACTTCATGTCAGCGGGAAATGTTATCACGAGAACTGGGAAGGAGTGACTATTCTCGAGGTTTGCATCAGCCAAGGCAAAAAAAAAAAAAAGGTTTTCTCAGACGACTGAAAGAGAACTGTTTCGTTTTGGACGCATTAAAATTAAATCATTTCTTACTCCAGCAAACAACAGATTACAGGCCATTTTCGAGCTCAGCTGTAATTATGAACTTATCGAACCGACCAGACTTACTATTAAGTAAATAGTTGTGCAATCAGCATAGATACTGAGTTGAGAACTGATGAGATCAGGAAGGTTCTTGATAAAAATTAGGAACAACGTGGGTTCAAGGATAGAGCTCAGTGGACGTCTGCATTAATGTAAAAAGATCTAGAAGAGTGGCCGTTCAGGAAAACTTTCATTTGCGATTTGATAAAAAAAAAGATAAAATCGAAAATTCGTCCAGAAACAATAAAAAATTGTTTGTAGTACGTAGATTTGGTGTTACTTGGGAAAATGTCCGTTGGATTTTGATTGGATTTTATGGTGTCTTCCGGAAAGAAATCAATTAAATATGATTTATAGTTCTTTGGTTTTGCTTATAGAAACAAAAGAAATTAGTATTTTGATAAAACAGATTTTAAGTGAGATATTCTTGTAACCAAGTAAATGGTTAAGTAATAACAAAAACTAGGTTTGCAGATATATCGTATATTAAACAGGAAGTACACCAAAAGAGTATTGCACGACTAGTGAGGGGGTACCGAATAAACTATCGCTCAATCTATTCACTGTTACCCGAAGCCTTCTATCCTGCTAATCGTATAGCAGGCGGAAGAGTCTAACATAGACCCTTAAGAGGAAGGACACCACAACAGATATATAATGAAGGCTTCTAAACGAAAACCAATTAAAATATTAAAAGTTCATTAATTTAGTAAAAATGTCTTTTAATTTTAAATTCATGACACGAAATCTATTAAAATATCCATATTATATTGATTTGTTGTTGCCAAAAACAAAAATTTAATTTTTTTTCTTTCTTTTTTTTTTTTTTTTTTAATCATTTCGCTCCAAGCAAGGCGATAATGCTACTACGATGCATGAGGTTACTGGAGGTGAAATAGAATTAGGAGTCTCTAGTGAGGAGAAAGAAATAATAAAAAGAACAGGGTTCAAGAAATAAAAGATGGCGATTGACGTTGCATTTAAACTTTTGAAAATTGTAGGTGACAGTGAAACAAGAAATCAGGAGTTCCACAGGTGAAAAGTTCGGGAAAAGGAACTATTAGAATAGAACTGACGGCTGCATCTAAGTAGTTCGGTAGTAAAGCAGAAAGTCCTAGTTGTCAATCTAGAAGCACGCTTAAATTCATGCAATCGAGGCACTAAGAACGAAATGTTATCAGAACAATTGCCTTGAAAATATTTGTAGAAAAGACCGAGGGAGACCACGTCACGTCGGTGTGAAAGTGACTGAAGTCGAGATGCCTGGTCAAGAATGATTACATTACAGATCCTTCTTTGGATTTTGTCAAGAATCTCGAGAAAACATTCTATTCTACATTAGACTTAAATAGTCTAACCTGCAAATAAATAAATTCTTACAAAAACATCAATAATGCGTTTTCTTTTATTTCGTCATAATCAATGTTCTAAACACTAAAAATAAGAAAGTTTGAAGTAATAGAATAAAAACATTAGCCATTCAGTTATTTATTTTTCATTTAAGCTTTGTGAATGTCTTTGATAAAACTGTCACGATTATTAAATTAACATAGTACCCGTGAAAAATAACAATTTCATATCGATCAGCGCTTTTGCTTAGCATCAGAGGATAATATTTGTGCAGTGTTACACACACAAAATATGAATAAAATATGTGGATTTTCATTAGTTTTTCCTCCATTTTTTGCTGTTTTTTTTATCGCAACACTCGCGTTGTTATATATTCCATGACCATAAGAGTAGTATGAATTTGAAATTTAACATACTGCAAGATCACAACCCCATCAATCCATTCATTTTGTTAGTTCGATCCTCGGTATTTCTTATAGATTTTGCAAGTATAGAATATAGATTTCATTTAACGTGTTTCTTTCCTTTATCCGAAACTCACCAGAAGACTGACGTAACCAAAGACTTTTAATCGCTAAGTCTAATTCTTTAAAACGTCACCTAAAACGTCATCTAAAAAGTGTCTACAACTTGCAAATAAAGGCTAGTACACGCTAACACCTGTTGAAAAAAGTGGTAGTACTGATCTGTTTCCGAAAGGAACTATCATGTAAATAATATGCAGGTTCACTCGTTAATTTAACCTTGTTTTGCATCTTAGCTTGTGATAGATAGATCCCAGTTAATGGTGTCTACGAGCTGAGTTAAAATTCCATCTTAGCCTGTAGCGTACATATTCGCGCTAATTCCCTTGGGTTGATTGATTGCTTGGTTGATTTTAAATTAGCGGCATATCAGCCTCTATAGCTTCTTTAATGCCGAAATCTATATATTTTATACATAATTTTATACTTTCAGGGTAAAGTTCTGTTTTCTTTTTTAAAGTTTGTAGATCATAAAATGTATTTTTGGTAATTTTCCAATAGAAATGTACTTTTATATTTTCTTTGTGTTGCATTGCTTGTCATTTTGCTATAAAAATCTATTGTTGCTCATTTTATTATAAAAATGTACTGTTGATTTTTGTTGGTGGTCACTATTTTCCCATAGCTGGAGCCCTGGAAAGATCAGCAATTAAGAGGCGGTTCCACAATCCTCAAAATTTCCAATCTCCCACTCAGAGGCCTTGCTGCTGGATGTAGTTTATATGACAATAAACTTGAGAATTGAATAAATCCATATCTTCTCTCCTCATCTATGGGTTAAATAACAGGGTATAACTGGTGTATCTAACCTTGGGTGGCAACCAATGTAAAAATAAGATACTGTATATTACAAACCGTGCCGAAAGCAACGGGGAACCACTCCACTATCTTTCCCAAGTCAGGTTTTTCACAAATAATAAAGGAAAGGCCCAAAGTGTAATAAACATACCCGTAGAAAAAAAAAAAAAAGAAAAGGTGCGTCAAAAGGACGGTTTTCCTCTCGACACCACTATTCTCGTATATTCTCGTATATTCTCGTATATTATCGTATTTTATCGTATATTCTCGCGCTAATTTTTATTGTTTAAAAAAGATATTTTTTTTAGAATTTTTGTAAAACTCACATATGTAAACTGGATTTATCCATTTTCTTCGCTTTCTCGCGAATTGACAACAAAAACGCTCTTTATTTATCAAATTGTTTATTGACAAGAATAATTTTATATTTACTAGATTGTAAAAATATGGCAACTAAATGCAATGCGATAATTATTATTTACCATATTGTAAAACAATAATATAAAAGCATTTTTTTTATTCATAAATTTATAAAAAATATCTGTGAACAAGAGAAAATTTAAATAAACACATAACGTCGATTCTACACATAATTATAAATTTTGAAAAAAAAAAAAATTCCGGGCATCTCTTTCCGATGTTCTCTCCATCACAAAAATAGTCTGAGAGCCGAAAACAAATACCTTTAATCTGCATGATCAACTACGCCCTGCATTAAATAAAAAATATACTGGAAAAACTAATGTTTTCTATGTTTTTGTCTTTAGTAGAAATGTTTTGTAAGAAATGTTTTCCGGGCGCCTACCTATGCTATGAATCCTGTCCCACGTATCAGTTTGCTAGTACAATAACTTCTGTAGTCTTACTAAGTTACACTTAGTAAATTCGTATCAAGAATGTAAGGACATCTTCTCATAGATTATTGAAACTTAATTTGATTTATTTTATACCAATTCAGACATTATTCTAAAATTTGTCCATGTATGTCTTTATGAATTGCTTTAACTTGTAATATTTCCGAATAGAATGCGTTGGATAATTTCTAAGAAAGTAAACAGGTTTCAAATTCTGTACCATTTGAAAATAAACTACGGTCTTTATGACCATCGGTATGGATGAAGCAAATAAAGACTCTTTTATATTTCTGCTCTGATGTCACCAGGTTAAAGTAATCAAATATTTATAAAGTACTTAGACGCTGACATTGAGTCAAACGAAAGAAGAAAAATGGGACATTAATGAAAATATAATTTTGTTGAGTGCAATTAATGATATTTTGAGGGTTGAATTGAGATTGAGATTTTGTACGGTCAGTCGCTCAGAGCGTTATGGCAGATTGAGACGCCTCGTCACGCCTTAGTTGAGCCCACGTGTTGAGCGGCCAACACAATGGACGCAGTTCTGCTCAAGAGAATTGCGCGTCCGACCAGAGTTATTTTTCGTCTCTTCCTAACGAGACTTTAACGAGGAAAAAAAACCCATTTTCTGCTGATGTGATCAGATAGGCAAAGTTCCTATAGAAGATAAAACGTCACGCTTCGCCCATCAAACAAGATTATGCAGTTACTGTGTGAGATTGTATCAGGTAAATAACTAGGAAAATATAAGTAACGTATTTATTCCAGAAATATTTCAAATTCCTTTGTTCAGTACAATCCAGCTTATTAAACAGTACGTTTCTAGTTCCTTTCTTATGAATCTCGCGCTGATAACAGCCGTATTTGTAGCAATGATTCCCATTGTAAATACTATTAATAAAAGTAAAATAAATATCAGTCGTAGCAATAACTTTGATTAATATCTCCTATACAATTAGAATGATAATAGAGCAACTAGTGTTACAGCTACAACCTGTACTAATAATGGACTATTTATAACAGCAATAATAATAATAATAATTCACATATATGCAACACAATATGTAGCCTTCCATGCATGTGTGTGTATGCCTGTATGCGTGCGTGAAATCAAAAGTTACTGGACCATACAATCGACACGATGAAACTGTAAACAAAAACTATAACACATTTATTATTATTATTATTGAATGTCGGTACATGTTTTATTTATGTTTTTATCCTTTCATCAGCCCAAGATTTAAATTGATTCAATTTTTAAATTCAAACGCTACAGACTTGTAACGGGCAAGAATTCAAAATTGTTACAAAAATAATAAGGCAAAGAAGAAAAATAAAAAGTCGGGGTTGGAACAACAAAGATCCGTTATAATTCTGCAAAACTATTTATGCGCGCACACAAACAAACACACACATACACACAGAGTCCCCTCCAAAAGTATTGGAAAGGCAAGTGCACCTTTGTTTCTGTTGTTCACAGAATACATTTGGGTTTCAGATAAAAAGATGAATATGAGACAAACGTTCAGAATTTCAGATTTTATTTCCTGGCATTTTAGATGTGTTAAACAACTTAGGACATACCATCTGTTGCTTGAACCCACCGAGTTTTCAAGTGAGCAAACTATTGGAACAAATAACTGACAGGTGTTTTTTGTTGTCCAGGGTTGCCTCTTAGATTGATTGTTTAAACATTAGATAGCTCTGAATGACTACACTTACCTTGAATTTCACATGTAAAGACCGCATTTCTTATTAAAAAGGTTAAAGCAAAGTGTAGACGAGAGAGCTGTCTATGGGAGAAAATAAGCTATTTTGAAGATTACAAATGAAGAAAAATCGATCAAAGCCATTGGACAAACATTGGTATAAAACAAAAGAAACTACTGATGTATTGAGCAAAAAACATAGGACAGGTCAGCCAAAGAAGACAACAACAGTTGATGACAGAAATATTGTGAGAGCTGTGAGGAAAACCCCCAATATATATATATATATATATATATATATATATATATATATATATATATATATGAATTAAATTGGTAATCCGTATGGAATTTCCAAGAGGATAAAGATCCAAGGAGAGGTCTATGTTCGACACGGAGCAAAATTATTAATTAATCCATATCAAAAATACCATAGGTAATAATTTTTATTTCATGATAGCTATAAAAATAGCCTTCAATCGGAAAAAATTACTCCAGGTTAAATGCAAGATATATAGATATCGTATGAAATATAGTGTTTGATATTCATTAAAATTCATATTCATATATATATATATATATATATATATATATATATATATATATATATATATATATATATATACGAATAAATTCCCGGTTAACAGACACTGACCACAACAAAAACCTTGATGCGTTCTCACGCAATCATCATGTGCCGAACATTTGATGATGGCGTATAAACGCATACAACTTATAACTATAGCAGGGCCACTGTTAATCTGGAATTTATTGAAAAATATCAAAATTCTGCCAGTTAATATGGCATTGAGCTCTCTTTCTCCGATATGCCTCTGTAGCAGACTCCAATGGGAATTGGTTATTTAAATTATATATATGTATGTGTGTATGTGTGCTAAAATATAGTTTTTTGGGGTGATGGGGCTGAAGATCAAGGACAGAGCGTGTGTAAATATATGTGTTTTTGTTTTATTTGTAAGTTTGTATCTTATGCTATAGCTCTAAACTTTTAAATACATTAAAAATACATAAGTACTATCGAATTACATCATTAGCAAATTGAAAAATAAAACGTCTGAAATATTTTGATTTTTTAACCTTATTGCGTTTATGATTAAATCGAATTTTTTTTCAAACGTTCATCGATTTATGTCACAGGAATAACATATATATATAATAAGTTAATAATCGGTTAAAGGCACGTCAGGCTATATGACGGTTCCATATAGGATACCGGTTCGATTCCTATCGGAGGAGGAATATTTTCTATGAAAATTTCTCGGACATTCAGGCCGGTAAATGTTGCTTAATACTGTTTATTATATACAGAACATTTACTTAAATATTTGTATCTATAAAAAGAATGTATAAACATAAAAATGTGTATATAATATATATATATATATATATATATATATATATATATATATATATATATATATATATATATATAATGGTCTCTCCTGTCGGTATCGACGTGTGAGGATTTGATAATTTAACCAATTGATTCAGTTATGAACTTTGTGCAATAATTTTAAGTGGCACTTAAAACCCGCAAGTGATTTGCAAAGGAGGCCGCATATGGAGCAAAAGTGAGGATTGAGGAATGAGGCTACTGTTAGATTGACTGACCTTTTAGATATTGCTCTCGGTTCTTGCAGACGATCCAGACTAGCAGATTGAAAACCGCTGAGTCCACTAAAACGCGTGGATCTTCTCTATACCCGCTCCAAGGCTAAGCGCTCTAGGGTGTTATGAGGTATATTGACAGCTGACAAGTTGCTCTTTTGCTTGTCTTTGTATCTAACCCATGGGCGTCCTACATTCCTGTAGCCCTGATCTAACTGGCTGTACATTAGGATCCTGGGTATCTTGTCATCAGACATTCTAAAGACATGACCAGTCATTAAACTTGCAAGTGAATTGTGTGGATAAGGACAAACAAATCAGGGTAAACCACCAGAAAAGTGATTTGATTAAAGTGGTGAGGTCATGTGCAGAACCATCCACACTTTTCGAAAATATTGATAGACTTGGTCGGTGCAAATAAATGCCACAAACGAAGCAGACAATAGACCTCACGCTTTTCGTGTAAGAGTTTTCCATCTCCTAGAACAGTCGTATTCTATAACACTAAAGAGCCTGGCCAGCCCTGATAGGCACTATTTGCCCATAGCTATCGGCATATATATATATATATATATATATATATATATATATATATATATATATAGTACGGTGTTCGGAAAGTAATAACGTATTGCACTGCTATGAATTATTAATCAACCAGCCAAGACACAAGCAAGTTTGAATGATATGAAACTGCAGCTAGAATTAATTTATTCTCTTCTATCCAACAGTATGACGATTATAGTGTATTTACATTGTTACAGGTAATGAAAAATGGGTTTCGCATGTCAACAGAAAGCGTAAAAAACAGTGTTTATCACAAAATAAGAAACCAGCGCCAACAGTAGAACCAGGACTTCATCTACAGAAATCCTTACTTTGTGTCTGGTAGAATATGAAAGTTGTCGCTTAGAAATATGGAAAGGCCATCACTGCAGATATTTATTGCCAGCAACTTGATAGGGTAAACAAAACATAATATCAAAAGTGTTTTAGTAAAAAAAGGTTCTATTCTCCAGTATGACAAGGTAAAGGCATACTCTGAAAAATAAAAGCAAGTAAAAACAAGATCTTAATGACAGTACGTTCTGCCATATGTTTCATACTCAGATTTACATTTCTTTCGATCATTAGAACATTTAATAAGTGGCATATAATCAGAAACAAAAAAAAATGAAAAATGCCATTCAAGCAGTTTTTTTCTGAAAAGCACAGGTTTCTTTAAAAGTGGAATGAAAAAAAATGCTTTCTCGTTTGGCCGCAGTCGTTAAAAATGAAGGTGATTTCATTTTTGATAAATAACGTTTAAATAAATTTGACTTGGATTTGTTTTTATAACCTTTCCGTAAACGTAATTACTTTCCCAGCAGGATAATATATATTGTTTAAAATCTGCTATATTTATCAGGGCTGAGTGCTCAGTATCGGAAAGAGAGCGTTTATAATTATAATTAGTGTTGACAGAGGAATTAATGCTGAGGAGTCTCAAGCGACATATCTGGAGATCGCTTCATGTTTGAAATTGACAGTCTTCTTGCAGAGTTGATTCCTATATCCCAACTGTTCTCTCTCTCTCTCTCTCACACACACACACACACACACACACACCATATATATATATATATATATATATATATATATACATCAAGAAGGAAAGATATCATCGAACAATTCGGTAATAAATTTATATATATATATATATATATATATATATATATATATATATATATATATATATATATATATATCCCTCCATATATATATATATATATGTATGTGAGTGTGTGTGTGTGTGTGTGTGTGTGTGTGTGTGTGTGTGTGTGTGTGCATATGTGTCTGTAGGTGGGTGGTTAGGTGGGTGTATGTGTGTGTATGTGTACGAGATGCGAACAGGTATTACACTTTAATTGCAGCCGAAAAAATCAGATAAAGGAGTCGTGAATTTGTATTTATTTACCTAAAGCCCACAGTGGGGTAGCCATACACATATGTATGGGACAATGGCAAACATTGTTCTTGTTCAGTCCAGCAGGTGTCAGAATACTCCTACCGTCCCATTTTAATATATATATATATATATGTGTGTGTGTGTGTGTAAAAATTTCAGATAAATTCGACGGAGCCGCATCTGAGCGAACGCTGCCCAAAGACAGAAACGCAGCTGTGAAATGATAAATAGGGTTTTACCAACTACTCGAAAGAGCAATTTGTATTTACTCAACCCCCTACGAGGCCAGGGTGTGACACAAGGTCGGTTTAAAATGGGGAGGCCAAACCAAGAGATGAAAGATGGTTATGAGGACGTGCTAAGGTTGTTCCAACACAAAACAAAGTTTTCGGCAACTGTAATGGTTCACGGAAAGAAAGAGATATCATACCTCCTTTCCTCAGGATTAAGGATCATTGCTGCTGACTATAAGGAGATGTTGGAAATGGTAGCGAGGCTTTGGATAGAGAGCATAGGCAAAGGAAGACCAACATGACTCTGCGCCGTCTCATATGTCCTAGACCAATGTTTCTCAACCTTATGCTGATCGTGGCCCCCTTCAATCCAATGCGAATTCTTTATGTCTCCTCATGCAAACTTGAGTTCTTGCATCAGCTATGAAGGAATCCACAAACCAGTGCGACACTGTCATTTGGAGTAAATCAGAGAAGTGAATTTTCATATTATGCAATTGCTTCAAATGATCAACATCCACTGCTAGGTCATCATTAAGCAGCTTGGTGGATATATTTGCTAAGAAAGGAAACTCTGCAAACTCCCAAGGTTCAACCAGAATAGCTTTATTTTCCTGTTAAATATGTTAATTGCCTCCTTGTAGGAAAACAAAGAGGAGTCATTTCCTTGGAACTCTTTGTTCGGGGCATTTAGCTTTTCAAAATTGAAAGACAAGTTAGTGAAAACATACCTTAAACTTTAAATTATGAGCTTTAAATTTTAAGAAATTGAAAACTAAAAACGGTCATTATGCATAGATCAGAGGAAAATATTACAGTTAATAAATATTTTAATTTAATTAATATAAATTTAATATTTCATTTTAAATAATAATTATTAATATATATATTTTGTGGGTTCTAAATCTTCTGCGGACCCCCATTTTTCAAACTTTGCTTTGTGTTCTCTGAAAATACCTAATGGTCCCCATAGGGTCATATGGCCCACGTTGGAAAATTTGGCCTAGACAACCCAAGAATGGACGAGTTAAAATATCCACACTCAGATAACCCAAAGCATATTGCTTCCTATCTCTCCAGACTTGAATCCGTTGGACTATTGCGCATGGAGCGTAATCGAGAGGGGAATCAATCAACGTCTCCGTAATGCTATAAAATCTCTGAATTCCGCCATAACTAGCATAATGTTGAAAATAGATAAAGAACCTACGATTCTGGCATGTTTTCTGACCTCACATTGAAGCAGTCATCGATACCAACGGTGGGTTCGTTAAGTAGATACCGTCAAGAAGAGTCTCAAGATTATTCGTCCAAATGTTTCTCAAATAAAGCTCTTCTGTCGTGACTTATGGTGATTTCCTAAGCGTAGCTTAGATGTGGCACCAGGCCGAAAGTATGCGGATACCCAGTGAAAATCGAACTCACTAACTCGTCGTAGACTGTTCGAGCGAGATAAGCTTGCTAACGATTATACCACGTCCATATGCCCATAACGATTTTCTAAGCATAGCTTGGATGCGACAAAAGACCGAAAGTATGGGACACCCGGTGAGAATCGAATTCACTACACAGTCGTAAATAATCTAGCGAGACAATGTTGCTAATCATTGCACCACGTTGAAATGACATCTTTCATGACTTATGAGTGTTTTACTAAACTCATCCAAATGTCCTCAAAGAACTGAGCAACCTTGTACGTTTTATTCGATGAGGCACATTTATATACTTTCTTCCGGGTCCCAACCGCAGACCTAAGGTCAGAAATGGCTTCATGACATTTTCAACTGAGCATTTTTGAGAAAAAAATACAAAAAAGAAAATTAAGATCACACACATTTTACAAAGAACCTTCATAAAGTGTCGGCTGTATTTGTGAATACAATTTTTTTGTATTTCTTTAAGGCATGAGATACCAGTAAACCCATTAATGAATCTATCGGAACTTTTTCCTGTCAATCCGAGTGCTCCAACTATAACAGGAATTCATGATGTCCTCATCTGCCACATTTTTTACATTTCCTCCTCAAGATCCTTGTATTTTGATAGTTTTTTTTAAGATCTTCAAAGATACATTACAGTCTGTAGGGTCAATAAGACACATTTTGTTTTTCGTCGTCTCTCATCACGATGTCTGGGCGATTAGCTTTGATTGTTCTGTCTGTGTGTATTGTAAAGTTCCATGAAATTGTTACAGGTCCCATCTCTGTAGCCGGGTCTGGGTGGTATTCATACCAATTTCTTGCAGTTTCCTTTCCGCAAAAGTTGCAAATTTTCCAATGCAGATATTGGCCCATTCTGTCATGCCGGGTTTTATTATTCAGTGGGTGCAAATACTGTGCAACATGATACAAGATGGTCAATTGTTTCTGGATATTTATCAAAGAACCTGCATTTTGGGCTAACACAATTTTTCAGTATATGTGCTTGATAATTTCTAGTTGACAAGCACTGGTCCTGTGCAGAAAGAATAAATCCTTCGGTTTCAGCTTTTAACCCTGCAATACGTAGCCACTGTTGGGTACGGGGTGTGTCTACATCAACTTGTTTAGTGTGAGCAGAATATCTTGCCATCGTTTCTGTATCTGGTCCATTACATTTGCTTCTGACTTCTTTTTAAAGGTTTTTGCCGCTGCAGTAGGTGCATTATGTTTTACTTGCCTTTATTCACCCACTTAGCTTTCTTTATTACCGAATATATTTTCCTCTTCCATGTTCTTTGACACAGTTGATCATCCAATCTTCTGTAATTTCCAGGTGTTGTAGTTTTCTAAGACAGTGCTAGTAGAACTAATCCTCTACCTCCTTCAAGATCTGGACACATACAGACGACCAATATCAGCATTGGGATGATGAATGCGATGGCAAGTGAGAAGCTTCCTCGTTTTGACGTCTATTCGTTTAATGTCAGCTATGGTACAGTTGTTATTATTATTATTATTATTATTCGTGACAGTATGTAAGCCTCCTCAATGGACTGATGTAGTTCTAAAGAAGGATACTTAGAACACTGCGGACGGAGCATGTGAGCAACGAAGAATTTTTAAGGAAATGGAACCAAAAAGCCTCTTACACTTAGAATCAGAAAGAGATATATTGAGATATATTGAGGAAAGAAGGTTTGGAAACTGTTACACTCACGGGACATGTTGAATAAAAGAGAGCAAAGAAAAACAACATTTATTTAATCCAATCGAAACTTTCACCTGCTCTCCACTATGGAGAGAGAGAGAGAACGATATATAAGAATGAATGAAAGGCAGTATACAGGGTGGTTCAAAAGTCTTGTCACCCGTACCTAATATAAATCTCTCTTTCAACGCTCTGTGGGGTATTATCAAGGAGAGGGTTTCATGTAAATGATACCAGAATATCTGTCAGTTGACGGACACCATACGGAGAACCGTTGCAACAACCAATAAAGGAGAGCTTCATAAAATATCATACAGGACATGGCCCCTCATCATTTTGTGCAACGAAAATGGTGGTGTTCATACAGACATTGTCGAGGGGTGACTGCGTCAATGAAAGTGAATAAACTGAATCCAGCACAGGTGTTTTGTATTTATTGCATTACTTGTTTTTCTATTGTTCTCGTTACTCTTTGGTAGGGGTGACAAGGTTTTCGGACTATCCTGTAGTATATAATAATTAATATATGAATAAGAATAAATATAGTATTTAATAATGAATATATAACAATGAATGAGAAAAATAATATATAACAATCAATATTGTTACTTTTTATGTTTCTCTGTCCGAACAATAAACTTGTTTGTTGTAGAATAATTAGTATGAATCTGGTTTCACTGTAAGCGAATAACGAGAAAATCTTTTGCGCGCGAAACACAAAGTTGGCTCGGCGCCGCTCAAAACGAGCAAATATCATGTTATCTTAAAAATTTGATTTTGAAAATGTTATATATATATATATATATATATATATATATATATATATATAAGTTTATATATATATAAAAGTTTATATACATATATAAATTTATACATATATATATATATACATAAATTAATATATACATATATATATTTATATATATAAAGTTATGTATATATGCAAAATGTGTAAGTATATATATATATATATATATATATATATATATATATATATATATATATATATATATATATATATATATATATATATATATATATATATATATATATGTAAGCAAATATAAATGGATATAAATCCGACAGAATGAAGAAAAATATTTGGAAAAAACAAACGAAAATCCTTAAATGCAATTATATATATATATAATATATATATGCAATTTTTATGTATATTATTTATATATTATATATGTCCGGTACTTATTGGAAAGCGCTCAATATCAGTGATAGAGAAAACATATTTAGTTGGATTGATGTGAGTTTGTGACCCTGGGTTTCACTCTATTTGCGATCGTCAGACAAACTCAGAAACGTGAAACCCAGTGGGGGACAAACTCACTTCCATCCAACTATATATATATATATATATATATATATATATATATATATATATATATATATATATATATATATATATATATATATATATATAATCTAGAATATGATATAATATATTTCCGTTTTTTTCTGGAATTAAAAAAAAATCAAATTCAAACGTTGCACTGAGGGGAAGTATGCGTACGTCTAATTTTAAAGTCTGCAATAAAAAGAGAAAAATATGTATAAAATAAAATAAAAATGAATTGTATTATTATAAATTTAATTTATATATTATTATTATATATATATTCAATAAATTATATAGATTATATTATTATAAATATATTTTAGATATATCTAAAATAAATAAATATTTTTTAAACATACTATAAAAAGAGAAAAATATAATTCATGAAAATAAAAAAAATATTTTTATTTATATAAAAATGAACCATTTTTAAAATATTGTAGAAAAAGGAAAAATTATAATTTATATACATGAAATATAAAATAAAAAAAATGTAAAATGTTACAAAATGGCAAAATATCATTTATACATTCCCATAAATAAAATTTATACATATATTTGCGTGTTTGTGCGTGCGCGTTTGTATATAAATTTTATTTATTATATATATATATATATATATATATATATATATATATATATATATATATATATTAGAAAGGAATAAGTAAAAAGAATTCTGAGAATTTAAAAACGTGTAAATTATTTAATTATCGAATGAATTAAATGAGGAGGGAAGAAAAAAAAAATTGTATGAAATAAAAGTAGACTAGAGTCCAATAATATTCAGACCCAGCAAGCATTCCCTCTGTTTACAAAGGGAAGGCCCACGGGATCTGATATACATGGAATCCAGTACCATTCGATAATTAAATGATTTACACGTTTTTAAATTCCCAGAATAGATACTTGATAAGTCCTGGGACAAAACCGGTCGTTCTATTTTGGCATTTTTAAAAAATGCATTCTTTTTACTTATTCCTTTCTATTATAAAATTTTGTACCACAAAAAACTTATTTAAATATATATATATATATATATGTACAAAGAGAGAGAGGGAGAGGGGAGAGAGAGAGAATTATTACAAATACAAAATTTGTCACAGCTGATTGGTGTTGAATTCATCATCTCGTCTCTAGAATAAACGAAAAAGAGAGATGAATAGAAAATTCTCCAGAACAAGTTTGACTTTCAAGAGATCGAAATTGGATATTGGTATTCACCAGAGCAAATTTTAGCTCTTTCTCTCATTCTTTCTTTTAGTTTTGTTTTTGTTGTATATCAATGCCAGAATTGATATTGTATATAGCGTCAGACTCTCGGTACGGAAAACGAGACAGGCGCGATGAGTTCAAATTCCAGTGTGTAATGTTTACCTTGAATCGATCTTTTCACCCGAACCAGCTAAAACAGCAGAGTACATAGATTGTGACAACTGAAGGAGAAAGCCACAAGAAACCATACCAAGAAGCCATGGCATTAATAACAAAAACGGATTTGTGGAGAGCCATGATCGCCTACGTCCTAAAGGAATATGACCGAGTTGAACTTTCTCCGTACATTTGTAATAGAGAACTCGAAGGAGTCGTATCACCCTAATTTCTCCTGTCTTCCATCTTTAAGAATGAAGTCCCACTCAGACACCTTTCTCGGTCAAGAATTGCTACTTTGTGGAATTCTAACTGCGTAGATTCTTCTTTGAACACTACAATCTTAAACTCCTTAAGTAAATCGTCTAACATCTTTCATAATCTTCCCTTCCTACTACTTCCTCGTATATTTATATCACTCATCTTATTCTTTAACGCTCTATCTTAGGTGGAACTCGAACTATAGCAAAAAAAATATATTTAAAGATATTTTCAAGAAATGGTAGAAAAAGCAAAATAAAAATTTCCTCACTAGAATCTATTTTACATATCTATAAGTCTACCATTCGTCTATGCTTAGAATATTACTGTCATATATGGTTCCGTACCTCTGCTATTTACCTTGAGCTCCTTGATAAGATCCAAAGACGAATCAGCAATATTATTCGTCATGCTCTGGCGGCTCGGCTTCATTAATTTTCCCACCGCTGCAAGGTTGCCTCTCTGTGTTTTTCTATAAATACCTTCATGTTAATTGTTCGGATAAGCTCTTCGCTATGGTACCTAGACTTTATGAACATAAGCGCATTACTAGACTGGCGTCGAGTTCTCATCAATTTATAGTTGATCTGGCTAGATGTAGTCGTAAGTTCTTTGCTAACAGTTTCTTTTCTAGCAGTTCTCGTTTCTGGAACTCCCTTCCGACTCCATGCTTTCCAGCCAACTTTAATCTGCAAAACTTTATATGCAATGTCAATGGCTATCTACTATCCTTCTGATTACTCTTGCGTCCTGGGTATGACGATAAACTACGTCCAACAACAAGTCCTCAGATAATGTTTTCGGAACAATAATGAAAAAATAATGTAGCCAGCTATATGTTTTTTGGAAAAAATAATGTTGCCAGCTATACGTTTTTTGGAAAAATAATGTTGCCAGCTATGCGTTTTTGAAAAAATAATGTTGCCATCTATATGTTTGATAGTACTGTATATTTAATATATGTATAGGTATATGTGTGTATATATATATATATATATATATATATACATATATATATATATATATATATATATATAT
>OZ010595.1:46335877-46375877 GCA_963932145.1 Acanthosepion lycidas | reverse complement strand
ATATATATATATATATATATATATATATATGATATAATAGGATATGATAGAATAGGATAGGACAAGGAAAAAATAGGATATATTTATCAATCTAGTGTGTTTTACTTTTATTAAAGATTCATCACAGATTAGTGAAATATATTAGATTGAAAAACTTTTTTTATTTTTTCTCATTCTAACGGATTCCGATCCTTATTTGATTTGTACTTGATCACAATTTACACACACATGCACACACACATACGCACACACACATATATAAATTCAAAAAATTAAGACAATAGAAACATACATTTCATTTACACAATATCCAAATATATATATATATAATATTAGTGGTCAATACATACACACACACACACATATATATATATATATATATATATATATATATATATATATATATATATATATATATATATATGTTTATTTATTTCCAAAAGGATAGAATCCAGGTAGAACTCAATGTCCAGGATAAAGCATGAATATAACATGATATAAAAGGCTCAAACACTAATATTCCATGGTTATAATTTATTACATTTTAATCGTAATCACGATCCAATTCATCAGACCTACAAATTCAAAAAGAAATCGGAAAATATAACTCCGGGTATAAAAAACAAAATTTTAGTGAGAGTGTTTGTGTGGGAGTGGGAAACAAGAGTTAGAGGGAAATGTAAGAAAGCTCTAGAGAGAGGTGGCCTTTCATATTATATATATATATATATATATATATATATATATATATATATATATATATATATATATATATATATATATATATATATATAGCGAGAGAGTGTGTTGTGTATATTTAAGCAACTGTTTTTGGTTAATACCGGCGTTCTCGTGTTTGCTGGAACCAATTTCAAGTTACTCAAGGTGACGTCATTTAAACGGTCAAACTCTAATTGTTATGTGCAATTTTTATGCCCACTTCAGTATATGATCCCCTATGAAGAACAATGCCTTATTTAATTTTGGCTTCATCTCTTTTATTCCAACAGCGTGCAGAATCTGGATTCTTTCTTTGCACTGCGTCCTATATAAACTTCTTGGTGTTATCTACTAAAATTTGTCTTACGTTAATATTGTTTGGCTTATTTGTGATATATCTATCTATATGAGCGCAACAAATTGAAATCTACTACTACGGACAACTACCTAAAGATCCTAAAATATATTTCTGATATAAACAAGAATGAACGTATCAAACATAAAATAATATTTAATACAAAAACGAATCATTTTTACGAATAACAAATAAAAAGTATAACTTGATAATTTTACTGACAACTATTCAGATTACCAATTCACTAAACAGGAAACGGAATTACTCAACCTGGGACCAAACTGCCATTTTTACTCTACTTTTGATAATAATATAAAAATATTATATAATACATATATATATAAATATATATATTGTATAAAACTATTACGCAAATAAATCTGAGAATTGCAAGATAACAAACTCAACACAACTCAATCTAGATTAAAACCGTTGATCAAAGCAGAAAACATAAAAATCCGAATAACCATATAAGAGACAGCGAACTTTAAAAAAAGAATTAAAGAAAAACATATAAAGAACTTAAAGAAAAGAAAGCTTTTATAATTAGGAAGGATGATAAATCTAATATTTTTATTATTTGAAATTGAAAACTTGATTCCAACCTAAATAATAAAAATTTAAGAAATTAAAAAAAAAATACTGCTAACCTTCTGTGGAGTAATGGAAAGCGACTCGGATTGAGGATTGAGAGCCGAGTTCGAATTCCAGTTGAATCCATGAATGTTCAAGAAATTTCGTAGAAAATATGTGCTTCTCCAATATGAATCGATACTGTAAGCCTAATTGGAACCATCATTTCATTAGACGGGCTGTTAACCATTCAACCACAAAGAATGGTTTCCGTTAGGGTTATAGGTTCGATTACTGTCAGAGAAGTACATATTTTCTACAAAATTTCTCGAATATTCAGACCGGTAAATGCAGTTAATACTGTTTCATTAAAAAACAGAACATTTACTTAAATAAATTATATCTATAAAAATAACGGATAAACAGGAAATGCATTCAAATAATTGTCGGACTTGGTCCATTTCATAATACATACATACATATATATATATATATATATATATATATATATATATATATATATATATATATATATATATATATATATATATATATATATATATATCGTACATTGAGTAGTAATGTTAATAAAATACTGCTGAATGTAATATAAACTATATATTAATAAATATACATTTTTGCAACTGAGTCAATATATATATATATATATATATATATGTGTGTGTGTGTGTGTGTTTATTGATTCACAACGCAATCTTCCAGTTGTGCAGGAAACTCCTAGTCAAGCTACCGGTGAGTAAAAAAAAAATTGCGATATATATATATATATTGACAGAGGTTTGGAGAAATTTGACAATGAAAAAAAAAAATAATTTAAAACATTTTCCCAGTAATAATACCTTCAGCAGATTTCCCTTGCAATTCTGCACACTGTCCAACCAACACGTAACGATATAGATCTAAAATCACAGTGTATCTCCCCCTCACTCGCAATCAGAATGGCTTTTTTGACGTTTGTTTTTAAGTTCAAATATTAGGACGTAATACTAAAAGCATTTCTAATGTTACGAAACTTCCTTTATTCATTACATTAACGTACTTGAGAGTACTGATGTTTCTCAGAGAAAATTCATACAAGAAATTTATTTATTTGCATAAAAAATATTTCAACTATTTTGTTTGATATCAAAAACATGTCTGATGTTCATTGGTGTCTTCCCTCATCAATAAAGCTTGTTGCAGGTTCTTATGCCTTAAAACGCCTGTTATGCCGCCCAGTCTGAACAATTTACATTGCTACAACTTAACAAGTAGGCAAGGGATATTAAAACTAATTTCGAATTACAGAATATTGAGTTGTATAAATTGAAGAAGACATCAGAAAAATCGAACAAACAAAGCAAGAATTTCTTTAATTAATGGTTTCCATTCTTTAAATTTTTTTTAAAATATTCTAAGTTCCATCAAAACTTTGGGGATTATGACTCTCTCTCTCTCTATAGATGCATTCCTATCTGGGAACTGTCATGCATTGTTTGGAAAGATAGTAGAATTGTTCCCGTGGTTTTTTTCTACGGTTTGGAATTTAACTTAACTTAAACCTTTACTTACTTGACACCTCAGTTTAGAAAAACCAATCACGTTACTATTTAACCTATGATTGGTGGGGAGAGAAAACGTGGGTTCGTACTTTGCTAAGGGCATGAATGTGAAAATAAACAACTGACTAGGCTGGAATTCGAACTCAGCTTGCTGATTCCACTACCGCGTGACACTACTCGCACGCCTAACTTAAAAATGGTAATCGTTTTAATTTGATTAAACACGAGCTTAGACTCCTGCAAACCACAGATAACCACAAATGACACCGAGACTACATAAAAAGGCTAACAACTATGTTCTGTTTAAAACAGCTATATTATTGCCATCTGTTGCACATTGGAATTGGTGCAGTGATTAAATTTTGAAATTACAAACAACTTTGTATTTCCGAAAATTACTAACTTGAAATGATAGTGTCTGTATATTCGATTTGAATGCGTTCTTCAGTTGCCCTGAACTTTTAAATACCACCTCAAATATATATTTTGGCAGCAAATATTTCTTAATAGATGCCTGACAGAAAAGAGTAAAGAAAAAAAAAGTTGTTTTTTTTTCATTTTTAATTAAAATTTTCTACTTGTGAACTAACGAACGTAAGTCAGTGGTAGGCGAATGGAAACTTATCTAAAAGGGTGTGTCTAAGTGTGAGTTAAAAAGTGAACGATATATATAGTTAGATGGAAACCATGGGGTGTGTCTATGCGTGGATAGATAGATAGATAGATAGATAGATAGATAGATAGATAGATAGATAGATAGATAGATAAAGAAATGTGATAAAGAGACGGAGGATGCAAAGGAATTTACAGGGAGAAACTAATAAAAAATGTATCAATATTGAATTCATAATGACGCATATAAAGGTAGGTCTAGAAAGCAATTAAAAGCCGCAAATTCATACACAAATACACACACGTGCATACACGCAAAGACACACACACACACATATACATATATATATATATATATATATATATATATATATATATATATATATATATATATATATATATATATATAGATAGATATAGATATATATAGATATATATAAATGCATATTTTTCTGGCAATATTACTTGAATATTGAGGCCGGTAGATGTAGGTGGATAAAAAGAAATATATATATATATATATATATATATATATATATATATATATATATATATATATATATATATATAGATATATAGTGTATTGGGGCAGCAGATCATTATTTAGACATATATTGTTAAATATAACAGACAATGAATGTCTGTTATGTTTGATCACGAGCCGTTCTGAACTTCGTATGGTTGCTTTAATTTCGGGTGAAAATAAAGACAAAAATTGTCCAACAGTTGGATATTTTTTTTATTCAGCTGTTTCGGCTTAGATCAAGAAACAACTATATATATATATATATGTATATATAAATTTATGTATACATAAACACACATATATATATATACATATATGCTTATATATACATATGTATGCATACACACACAAACACACACACATATATATATATATATATATATATATATATATATATATATATATATATATATATATATATATATATAAATGCATATTTTTCTGGCAATATTACTTGAATATTGAGGCCGGTAGATGTAGGTGGATAAAAAGAAATATATGTGTTCGTGTGTGTGTGTGTGTGTGTGTGTGTGTGTGTGTGTGTGTGTGTGTTTGCGCGCCGCGCCTGTGTCTGTACTCATTTATGTGTGCGCGTGTGTGTGTGTGTTTGCGCGCCGCGCGTGTGTCTGTACTCATTTATGTGTGCGTGTGTGTGTTTGGCATGATTTGTTTGGTGCAAATACACCAATAACACACTGAACTCACTGCGATATGGAAATGTTCTCTCTTAGTCTCTGTTTATCTGTCTGTCACTCGGAATATGCAACACACTGGGCCAGATATTTCTTTTATATAGTGATATATTAATATATTTCTTTTATATAGTGATATATTAATATAATTCTTTTATATAGTGATATATTAATATATTTCTTTTATATAGTGATATATTAATATAATTCTTTTATATAGTGATATATTAATTATGTCATACTCGTATTTTGTTTCAAATTTGAAAATTATTCCACGGCCATACTAAGTGATTTTGCGACCATTTCAGTAATAAGTAATTAATACAAGGAACCGGATGCTAGTTCAGTGTCCAAGATGGAGTGCTGTAAAAGCACTAAATTTGACTCGTAACTTTCCTAACGGCACCAGGGCGAAGAGGACGTAGATTGCCAGAGTTGGAGATTGAACGCCGTTGATTTCATTCCTCGTGATAAATCATTGCGACAATTGCACTTAATGATCATTAATACATATTCTCTCAATGAACCGAAATCATATGTCTCCGTAAACATGTAAAATGGATTTACGGCATTACGTACATACATATATACGGCAATATATACATACCTATATTGCCATTTTGCAACTTACATCTCTGATTCTTCCCCTTACAGTGGGAATGTTTATTTACAAAACATCGTAAGCGCAACAGCTAATTTTAAAATCATTATAGCAGAGCGAATCAACATCACAAAGTTTGTTTTCAACACTGAACCCTAAGGATGATCTCGCAGGAGATCGAATGTACTTGAGTTAACAAAAAATACAGAGCTTTTCTTGATGAATTTCAACTTAACACCCAGAAGCTAATTAGATAAATGGAAAGGATTATTATAAAGGTAAATAGACATAATATGTCTATATTATTTAATGAAATATGCTTGAATGGAAATATGCTGCCTAAATACACATACACACAAACATATGTATATATACAGTGGAACCTCGGTTCACGAATTTAATTCGTTCCTGAAGGACGTTCGTAATCCAAAATGTTCGTAAACCGAAACTATTTTTCCAATAGGAATCAATGTAGAGAAAAAATCACAGTACAATAACATTGGAAAAGAAAGGCACAAGAAACGAATGTATACAACATGGCGGTCGACTCAGAAATGATTCCGTTCGGATTAACTCGGTTCGGCAGTGTTGTTCGACGACCGAAATTTTGTTCGATAAACGAGGCATTTCTCAAATTTTCTGTTCGAAAACCGATTTGTCCAACATGTGAGACGTTCGAGAACCGAGGTTGCTCTCTCTCTCTATCTCTCTCTCTCTCTCTCTCTCTCTATATATATATATATATATATATATATATATATATATATATATATATATATATATATTACAATTGAAATTAAGATACCTTTAGTTGATGACCATTTTCACCTACGAATTTTAAATTTAAAATTCACAGGATTTTTCAAACCCTTTATGATATCAGTTTGTAGTAGGATACTGGTTAGTTGGAGGGAGAGAGAGAGAGAGAGAAAGAGAGAGAGGATGTTATAGGAGACTTAGTGGGAAGATATGGAGAGAAGGCACTGTTACTCGAATTAGATGGAGGTAGGAGAGTTCTTACACTGATGAGTTGATCTACATCGTTATGGTCACACGGCCAAAGTTTAATTCGACGGGAATCCACGGAAATTAATGAAAACATGAAAAAAACAATCAAGAGGTAACTTTAGTAAACTAACGGTATCTTAATTCTAGTTGAAAAGGAAATTTGCTCTGTTTAATGAAAATAAACATTGAACGCTCTTTTGTGAGTCAGTTTTAACATACTTCTAATTCTATGTTGTGTTAATAGGACTCGCTTGGATTATACCAACGGCTTACTACCTGCATATATATATATATATATATATATATATATATATATATATATATATATATATATTTATGAATACATTTTTATTATAGTGATCGGCAGTGTCTTATTCGAAACACCGTTTGTCCTTTTTTTTTTTTGTTAAAGAAAAAAAAAGATTCCTTTTCTCATTTGATGCCCAATACTTAACCGAGGGATAGGGCTAAGTTTTCAATTCACTATATAATAAAAATATATACTTCGTATATAGTGATTTTCTAAGCATAACTTACATGTGGCACAAGGCCGGATGTATGGGAGACCAAGTGAGAATTGAATTCGCTATTCAGTCATAATCTTTTCCAGTGAGACAAGTTAGCTAACCATTACACCACACTGAGGTGAACAGATGTCCTTCATATATTATTAGACTAGCTTAAAAGCCGCCCTATCGCGCGGCATTTAAGCTAGCTTCTGCGGAGAGCTCTTAATTGAGCCTTCATCACAATAGTTAGGAAGGAGTAGATGCGATAGGCAACAATAAACTACAGAAGAACTCAAAATTGATCGCTGCATTTAAGTATACATTAATATTTATACTTACCTTTTAAAATTTCAACAATAATTATTCTGTCACTACTTAATTTAAAGACAATTTGATGTACGTAGGTCCTTACTTTCCGTACAAACAATTATTTTTCTTTCATGAGTGACTTTCGCTGGATTTCGTAATTAATTTCGATTATCCCCAAATTTATTTCCAAGTTCCAAAATTTGTCGCAAAAAATGACGTAAAAAATCGCCAAAAAACTAATCGCAATAATGATAACTTTGGAATCCAAAATTTCAGGATTTCGGCCCGGAATGTTTTTAATTTGCTCATTGATTCGGCCTGATTTCAAAATGCTATGATACATTGAGCTACGGCCTCTAGCAGTAAAGTTGAAAAAGTGTGACACACAGACATTTGTATTTTATTTGTATAGATGTCTATAGCCTTTATATGTTGAGTAGCTCAAGACTATTTAATCTCAATTGAAACATGTCTGTGTGTATGCACCTATGTCTATGTGTGTGTGTGTGTTTCAGCAATCTATTCCTGTTTGTCTTCTCATAATAGCAATTTAGGAATTTTTTTTAGATGGGGAATTATCATTGGTTTATGTTTGATTATATCCTAAACGAACTAGCATACTTATCTTGGTTGTTGTACACGTAACCTTTGTACTCTCCGGCCTTCGGCTTCCCGTACAATCATCAGTTAGTAGATCAATAGATGAGTGACCGCTTGAAAATAGCAGGTAGTTCGGGTGTGTGGATGGTGTAATGGATACTTTATCAGAATTTTTAATCGGAGTTCCAATTCCAGTTGGGTACGTTTTATTTACTTATACACAAAAATATCTTTGGAAAAGGTATGAATTCACGTTTTACCCCAGCTAATTAGTAACATTTGTATCACGAAATCATTATTACAAAAAAAATTCTTACAATCTAAAAATATTTCCTGGCTTTAAATAACCTGTAAAGGGTTGATAAATCGTAGAAAACGAACCAATCAATCACCGGTCTTCTTTAGATGCCTGTCTTTGTACTCGGTAAGCTTCTTCGAATTTCAAACCTAACCCTTTATTCAATCTACAGAGTGAAGAAGTCTGATCATTCCGCTTTTTATGCTTAGGGAATATTTCTCATCAGTTGCCATTCACTAGTCTTATTCACCGTATGGTATTAACTCACATCATCTTTAGTGGAATACCTCAACGCCAAGTATGAAAAATAGAATGAGAATCATCTACAGCCTTTGGAATGAATATAAGTTTTTGTTCGAAATTCCACAAAAAGGTTACCGAGTACGAAGATAGACCCCTGAAGAATTACAACGGCTGAAACGCTGTAAGTATAACAATGAAGATGAGCAGGCTTGTCTGAATAGCAAAGCATATAATTATCTAGGTTTTGCATGAGCGTTCTGAGGATGTTTTAAACAAAAACACCATTCTCACTCAATCAGTGCGTGACTGATGAAAATCTAATTCCTGCAACTCCTCTAGAATTTCTTCCCATCCTTTTTCAGAAAAAAATCTCATGAATTCTGAAGCCGCGGGTTACTAAGTTCCTTTTGCATCGAGCATTTTCTGAAATTAATTTCAAATCTCTCAGGGCCTAGAATTTAACTGTCAGCTTATAAATCAGCTTTCGGTGGCCTTGTATAAGTTGTAGGTACATTGATACTTCAATTCTATCACTAACAAACACGAAACGATTCTCCGAAAAAAAAAGCATTAGCCGAAAATCTGCAAAGTGGGTGAATTTTAGCAAAGCTTTAAGGTCATCAAGTGTAGATAACTTCATGAGAGGCGCTTCGCTTTCTTTTTCTTTTTTTTTTCTTTTTTTCTTCTTTTTGTGGTCCTCATTAAACGTATCTTTATCTCTCATGATACACTCAATCTTGAAACTTAATCACATGATGTCGTGAGCCGTCATTCGTCATTGCCGAGATTCGTCGACGAATTATTTAATTCTGTCGGAGAATGTTGGTCGGAATGGCAAAGCGTACAATAATCATTTACATTTTCATCATAAATGCGCCTCCATTATAATTTTTATAAATGCACATGCAAAATACTTACTGCGCATAAATCTTCGATTAAATTTATATACAAAACAAGCGGTTCTTCTCTATAAAAAAAATTAACTAATAGTCATTAGGTAATTAAATTTAAAAAAAAACACGTAATATAAAGTCACGACAGGGATTTAATGGTAGGACTAACAAATAGGAAACTCCACCCAAAATAAAAGGTGGGGCTATTACATAGTAAAATATTCCTATAACATTAATACAAATAATAAAAACGGTACCAAAATAATATTGAACTATTTTACAGAAACCAACTATACAACAACTATAAAAGATGACGAATAAAACCTAATACACACACAGATACACACGCACACACACACACACACACATATATATATATATATATATATATATATATATATATATATATATATATATAAATAGGTTTCGATATGTAAATTGTCGACATTTAAAATTTTTAATTTCGCACAGGCGCGCTGCTTGTTATTTGATTTTATCGACTGCACAGTATAGTAGGCTCAGTTGGGCGCCGTCTGTGAGGAAAAGCGAACCATGACGCAATTCATTCCGCCAGAAATTTGGAAACGGCATAGTGTACTGCTTGGCATTCGCACCCGAAGATCCAATACGAACATTTCAGAGTATTTGGCTGTACATCTGAAGACAGTGCAGTGGATTCGGAAAAAGTTGGATGAATCTAATGTTGATTACAAAGTTACGGCAGCTCAAAAAACTCACTCTGATCGTTCTGATAAGAAAAGAATTACCGAATTTGTTGGTGACGGCCACAGACTCAACACGGAGGCCTACATCAAGTGCCTTGAGGAGGTAGTGCTGTCCTGGGCCAAGAGGGTGGCTGCTGGAAGACCCTGTCACTAGAAACAGGACTCTCTACCATGTCACACAAGCAGTGGAACATAGTCATAGCTGTGAGACAATTTCTTTGACCACATCACCTCTTGCCGTGATGACTAATCAAACCTAATACACACACAGATACACACTCCCCAGGCTACAACCCTCTTGATTATTATGTATGAGGCACAGTTGAGCGAGAGACCAACAAAACTCCTTGCGAAAAGATGAACTGAAGGCAAGGATTATAGCAGCATTAACTAACTTACACAGAGGCCGTCCAGAAGAGTTGCAGGAGATTGCGAAGTCGTCTGGAGTCCGTTGTTGAAACCAATGGTGATTTTATTGAATTAATTTACTCTTTAGTATTTTAAGATATTTTTGTGTAATTTTGGTAAATATATCTGTTAAAATCACCTATCAACAAAAGCAAATAAACTCAGTTACTTGAAAAAAAAAATCCTCTAAAATGATCACTACCAGCAACACATCAACAGCAACAAAATAAACCAATAGTTAAAAAAAACTACATTTTCTATCATTAGTGAGATATAATAATAAAATGATAATAATCGTTTCAAAACATATACAATGGTTACACATCATTACATTATCACACAGGCTAATGTGCAATATATCCGATTACAGCTCCATAAAAATGCATATCATCAGATAACGCATAAACAAAACGAAAATTCAATCCCATACACGATGCAATTAAACGACTGCAAGCATGTGCGGTTGGTGTAATGGATAGCGGCTCCGAAGGAGTAATCGGAGAGTCGAGTTCGAAATTCATGTCGAGTTCGTTTCATTAATTTACACGCAAATATCATTAGGAAAGTTATGAATTCATGACTTCTCCTCTAGATATGGGTTAAATAGTAGGACTTCTAGCTGGGAAAATCATTGTTTTCTCAAAAAATTGTTAATGAATTATCCACTCGTAAGATAAAAAAATTATTTTTACAACCCCATATATATATATATATATATATATATATATATATATATATATATATACACACTTGTGGAAACAAATATCCGTACACATACAAATTTTTAATTTATTGTATTTTCAACTAATGAATAAAAATACTTTTTAAATAATTAAATGAACACAGATGCATAATAACTAAATATGCATAGAAAACAGAAAAAATTTGAAATATTAGGTTGGTGCAAAAATAATATCGGTTTTTGACGTTAAAAATACGTCAAAAACCGACATTATTTTTGCACCAACCTAATATATTAGAAATCAATCCCATTTATCCATTTTAATGGGTGAAAAAAGTATTCGTACAATACAAAAAGAATCCATAATCTTCATTTAATATTTTGTAGAATAGCCATTATTCACTTCTACACCAATCAACCTCTTCTTGTAGTTCTCAATGATTTGCAAATTTTAGTTGGTATTTTCTTCCATTCTTCTTTGCATTTGGCCTTCAGCTGAATTTGGGATGTTTGTTGGAGCTCTCGATTGGATTTGAATTTTGAAATAACGTCAGATTCTCAATTGGGTTCTAAATCTGGGGACTGACTTGACCATTTCAGGATATTTACATTATTTTCAGCAAAACCATTTCTTCGTAGATTTTGCAGTGTGCTTAGGATCATTATCTTATTGGAAGATCTAATCACGAGAAAGTTCAAAATTTTCAACCGAAATCATTAAATTTGCTTCCAAAATATTTTGATATGCTGCGGCATTCATTCTACCATCTATTACTGATATGTTGCCAGTACCTTTAGCAGAAAAACATCCCCAAACGATGATGCTGCCACCAACAAATTTCATTGTTGGAACTGTGTTCTTTTGTTTGAAGGCATCGACATCTTTCTCCCGTACTTGATTGCTAAAATTACGCCCAAACAACTCAATTTTGTCTTCGTCTGTCCGTAATACTCTTTTCCAAGACAATTTTTCATTATTCTTATGTTCCCGAACGAATTTCAACTTGATATCACTGTATCTTTTTCAGTAGTTCTCCGAGGATAGCGTGACCTTAGATTGTTCCTATGAATTTTATTGCTTATTGTGCGTTTAGTGACACCGATTCCTGATGAAAACAAATCATCCTGCAACTCATGACGAGTAACCATTGGATTGTGTTTAATTTTCTCGAAGATCTTGAAAAAATCTTCCGTGGAGCACCTGTTCTTCTTTGATTTTCAACAGTTTTGAGTTTTTTTTATACCTTGCAATGAATGAACTAATGATAGTAAATGGAATATTCAGGTTGTCTGAGATTTTCCTATAACTTTTACCTTCTTTTCAGTGATCAACAATCAGTTCCTTTGGTGAATTTGTGAATTCTTTACCTCTTGACATGTTGATAAGCTTCTTGCACGAATATCAATTACGAAATGTTCCGTTTGTATATTTTAGGCTAAAAATAACTACTAAAACATTATTGGAACATTCTAGAATATTCCACTTAATAATCTAGAATATTAAAGCAATTTAAATATTATAAAATTTAAAATTAGCATTGTACGAATACTTTTTTCACCCATTAAAATGGATAAATGTAATTTGTTTCTATTTAATGTTTTCTTCTGTTTTCTGTGCATATTTAATTATTATGCATCTGTATACAGTTAATTATATGAAAAGTATGTTTAGTCATTATTTGGAAATACAATAAATTAAAAATTTGTAAGTGTACCAATATTTGTTCCCACAATATATATATATATATATATATATATATATATATATATATATATATATATTATACACTGTTACATCAGAACATGTAAACATCCACTGCAAAATTGTTGTACATTTTGTTTCAACGTTAAAATCAATCGTTTCTTCAGGTGGCTAACAACGATGGTAATGAGACATCCCAATGAGATGATAAATATTAAATATATTTCACCACTAAAACAAAGTAACAGGACTCAACAAAGCTGACACGTGAAGACGAGGAAAAAAAAACGACACAACACTAACTGACGCATAAAATCCGCCAAAGAAACTAAATTCATGCCCTATAGACAGAAGCTTGTTTTTTGAAAAATCCGTTAATAACGGCTAATTTTAACCGAAAGCGCTCAGAAGGCATTCGATTATTTATAGTCAAACATTTGCTGTAAAACTAAAAACTAAGAAATGGTTCTGCCTGAATAAAAAATAAATAAAAAGAATAAACCAATAGTTTTGTTTGAATGGCTTCAAAGCAAACGTACATAAATGAAAAATTGCAAGCAAAATACAACCGACACAAAGTAGATAGATAGATAGATACGAGCAGACTGAGATAGATGGATATGAACACACTAGATAGATAGATAGATAGATAGATAGATATGAACACAATAAATAAATAGATAGATAGATAGATAGATAGATAGATAGATAGATAGATATGAACACACAAGATAGATATATAGATAGATACGAGCAGACTGAGATAAATGGATATGAACACACTAGATAGATAGATAGATAGATAGATAGATAGATAGATAGATATGAACACACGAGATAGATAGATAGATAGATAGATAGATAGATAGATATGAACACACGAGATAGATAGATAGATAGATAGATAGATAGATAGATAGATAGATTCAGACAGATAGATATGAACACAACGACTTTTGTTTCTTGTCTAATGTTTCGCACACCTCTTGAAATCACCCGCCACAAGGAAATAAACAACCTTCTGGCAATAAACCAAATAACGGCGTATTAGTGTCACTAGACGCCGAAAAGTTATTCACCAACGTACCTCTCAGTGAAACAATAAACATTATAATTGAATTTATAAACATCCATCACTTTCACCTCCAAATATAAAACCAACAAAACTCAAGAAATTGCTGTTAGCCTGAAGCACAGAGGTTCCACTGAGAAAATATATTCACAGCAAAAGAGAGCGTCGTTACGGGCTCACTTATTTTCTCCAACATTATAAGAATTCAGTGCGTCAACCTGAGAAAATGAAATTAAGAAAACAATAGCTCTCAAAACTAACTATTTATACCCATTACAGTGACGATATGCATAGTTCAGTTAAATATCTGGTCCACTGATGGCTGAAAATGTCCAATACCAAACAAGTATGTTGCGTTGACAAGTAGCAATAATCATCCTGCCTTTTCAGCAACTCTGGCTTTAATTGATGACAACTAAAAATCAATCACTTCCTCACTAATTTTAAATGCATAACAAACTGGGTGCATAAATTTAAATATTTATCTATGTCAGTGTTTTCATATCTATATATCTATCTATTTTTCTATCTCAGTCTTTCATATCTTTGTATTTATCAAAATCTGTTCATTATATATCTAACTGAATCTATCTATCTTTGTGTAAGCCTATCAAGTCTATATACCACAACCTGTAAAATATCTATCAATCTCTTTCGAGTTTTCTGTCTCTCTCTCCCTCCCTCTCTCTCTCCCTAGCTCTCTCTCTCTCTCTCTATATATATATATAAATATATATATATATATATATATTATAATAAAGAGAAAAAACAGTAAGATATATAATCTGGTGTTCTTATTAATATTTTTATTTTTACAAAACTGTGCACAATGCAAATCTACAGAGCATAAATATTATAAATTTACTAATTTAAAAATATGGTTCCATGGCTACACAGGAATTAGCATGTTTCAAAAACAGAAGCTAAAAACTTGAAATTCAATTATAGAATTAAATTCCCTAGTTCTGTTTCATTTTCAAGCGAATTTTGGAATAACTCATTTTGAAATTTACTGATTTTTATAAGCACCTATTATTAGTTTCTATGGATATGGGCAAATCCAATCATTTGAACAAGTGGCGATAGAGTATTCTTTTTCACTGACAACTATTGTATCAAAATATGAGTAACTTTCTAAAAGAGGTTAAGTCAAGGTAAGGTAGGAATCCCTTTTCTAACGAATGATGACATCCGTTCAACGCATGTCGTCTGACCTTTTTCAGCGACAAAATGTTTTTCGGCACTTTTGCTACGCCGTTAAATTTGTACTTGTATACATAAAGATTTTTTTTCTAAAAGGGTTGCTCGTATATGAATACGTCGTATTGAACTACAATTTTAAATATGATTCTTAATTTTAATTACTAATAGACTACACATCTTTTAAAACAAATAAATATGATAGAATTACTTAAATCATTTAAAAATTATTATTAAATATCAAATATAAATATGTATATTTCATTTATCAGGTTTTTTTATTTAAACACTACTTAAGAAAAATTTTTGACAATGTCGGCAAAGAATAGCTATTTCATTTCTTTGATTATGTAAATTTTTATTTTTTTTATAAACCTAGTAATATGTAGTTTCTCATAAAACCCAATACTAATCCTTTGTATATACAGCCTAAATCTAATCATCCTCCATCTATAATTAAGCATATACCTTTATCTATCGAAAAGAGAATAAGTACAAACTCAGCAAATGAGAAGATTTCCAATGAACATATTAATTTCTATAATAAAGCTCTAAAACATAGTGCCTCCAAAAGTCCAAAGCTAACTTACATAAAAAAGAAAAATGGAAAGCATAGAAAAAACAGAAGTAGAAAAATAATTTGGTATACACCCCCATACAACCAAATGGTAAAGAAAATATTAGGACAAAAATTTCTTGCATTAATCGTTAAGCATTTTCCTAAAGATAGTAAACTCAGTACTATTTTCAATAAAATTACTCTAAAATTAAGTTACAGCTGCACTGAAAACTTAGAAAAAATTATTGAGAAACATAATGCTAATATCTTGAATAAGCACTTAGACCAAGACCAAAGAAATTTAGACAGTTTAATAATAAAAAGAGATGAAGATAAACAAAAATTATGTAACTGCAGAAATCCTCATAACTCTCCTCGTAATAATAAATATTGCACTGAATTATTAGTATACCAATGCAATATCTCATCTATTGATGATCCAGGCAACGTAAAAGTCTACACTGGATGCACACGAGTTCAAAAAACGGTTCAACCAACATCAAAGTTCTTTTAGAATAAATAAATACCGAAATCAGACGTACCTATCGAAATATTTCTGTCACTTAAAAGAAACCAATAATACACCTACTGTGAAATGGAAATTAGTAAGAAAAGCTAGAATATGTAGGTCATTAAATGACCCATGTCCTTTGTGCATACATGAGAAACTATATAACTAGTTTATAACTTAACGATGAAAGAACCTTTAATCAGAATTTTTTTAGTTATTGGTAAAATCAAACCGCATATATGCATCAACGCAAAATTGTACAAAGTTATATATTTTTGACCCTATTTGTATGTTGAAGTGTACGAGTGCACATTAGTGGATCATGTGGCGATCACGTGACACCGACAGCGTTTCGCCTGATACTTAACTTCAGTTGCTTCGATCAGTTCATGTTTTCCTTCCTTGTGAGTTGCGAATGTGAATTTAATATCGCCTGCCTTCTAGACAGCTGTCTTGATTGTTATAAGTATAAACAAACAGTTTACCATTCTTGCACAGTGACAACTTCTTTGACCCAGCAGGAGTTCCGCGTATACCTCGCGTCCCCCGTGCCTTAACATCTAAATGGGTCCCAGTCCGCGAGAGGTTCTCTGGCGTCACAATGACTGCGCAGGTAGAGCGCCCCACTTGTGCCTTAACTTCTCGACCAGCAGTGATAACTTCCGCAGAAGTAATGATACGTCCAGTCGGGTATCCCAGTATGTTGGCTAGGGCTTCTCTAATTGGAACATCATTGGCCAGAATTCATTTTAATAGCCGTGCTTGCCACGTGACCATCAAAACAGACAAGATTTTTTTAGATGGGAATGTGTGTGAGAAAACACGATCGGGGTGAACTCAGTGTAGCACAGACTTCATTCCCGATTCAAATATTAATGCCACAACCGTTAAGGCTACTATTAAATTCAGTACAATTTCTCAGTTCGGTGGTTACTACTACAACTCATTCGTCTAAAAACTATCTGACTTTTACAACGACAGAGAAATAGGCAAGATAACAAAGTAGCCGCCATTGCCGTTGATAAGAAATGAAGCTCACGAGAGATTATAAAATAGACAGGACAACAAAATGACCACAAATGACGCTTTGTGGACACAGAAATGAAATTCGAGGATAGCGTATGCAATAGGCAAGACAACAAAATAGTGTAGTCGGCCCCCTGGAGGAGATGCGATATAATAATTCCTGTACACCCCCAAATAAGGATAGTCACAAGAGGCCCTCTAACATTTTTAAAAACAAAAGATGTGAAATAGGATAGGTAAACAAGAGAACGACAAACTTCATAAAAAATTTATTTCCATCGTATACAAAAGTATGTGTTTGGATTAAAGGAACATGAACAAGAGAAAAATTATTGGAGGCGGAAGTGAGTAAATGAAGAATACTGACCGGCTAGAAGATCTAGATTCTATAAATGTGACTAAGTTTTAAAAGTAGAGTCCGTGTAATATAAGCTGGCATGCAAGTCTCAACGGATTCTCATCCAGTTCCTATCCCATGAACGCAGGTGTTCCTCAAGGCTCCATCCTAGGCCCCACTCTATTCCTTATCTACATAAATGACCTTCCTGACGCCATAACTTCCCAAGTTGGCATCTACGCGGATGACACCACAATTTATTCCTGCCTCAAAAACAAATCTAGTCTCACTGACAAAACTCGCCTGGCCGTGCGTCTCGAAAAGGACCTCCAATCGATTGTGAACTGCGGCATGAATTGGCTGGTCAACTTCAAACTGCTCTATATTAATCACCACAGAGATCCTTCCCTTCCCTCCATTAGAATGTCTGACGCTCAACTTCTCGAGAGCAACTCTCTGCCGCTTTTCGGTCTCACGTTGACTGCTGACCTGAGATGGAATAAATACATTGAGTCAATTGCTTCGTCCACCGCAAGGAAAGTTGGCTCCCCACGCCAGGAAGTTTTTCTCCCCTGAGTCGATCCTTCAGATCTACAAATCAACAATTCGCCCTTGCATGGAGTATTGCTGCCATATATTGTCTGGTGCCCCTTCTGTTTGCCTCGGGGTTCTTGATAGGCTCCAGAGGCGGATATGCAATGTAGTTGGCCCTGCTCTGGCGTCTCGTCTACAGTCACTTTCTCACAGACGCGCCGTCGCCTCCCTCTGTCTGTTCTACAAATACTTTCTTGGAAATTGCTCCGAGGAGCTGCATTCGCTGGTTCCCAGACGTCATGAGTTCAAGCGCCATACGAGGCTGGCATCCCGCTCTCACCCCTTCACTGTCGAAACTCCTAAACTCCGAAACACATAAATGTAGCCGTCTCTAAATTTTATGTAACCCCTTGCGTCCTAGTGGCTTCCCGCCTTGCTTGGGGTGAAATGCTTAAAAAAAAAAAAAAAGTCCATAGTTCGAAAGTTCAGTTCACATGTTCGGCGAAAGTGTTGAAAAATTGTTGGTTAAGTCCAATGATGATCCTTCCGTAGTATTTTAACCGAAGTGAAACGGAATAGGTTATTTGAGTCTGGACAATATACCTGCAGCAAATTACTAAACCAGGTGAGTTATTTAGGTTGAAGCAAGGGCCAGAAGTAATGAAGGCCAAGTACACGAAGTAAGAATGGATAGGAAAACCAAACTAGCAAATCGAAATCGTGTTACAGCACACTTGTCCATTCCACAAAATGTTTAATAACTAAAAAACCACTAAACTAATTGAGTTTATTTTTTCCAGGTTTTCAGATGTTTCCCCATCTTGATACTATTTGTTGTAAGAATCACTGAAAAACCCTTTGACTTATTCAGCTAGAAAGAAACAGGTTAAAATCGTTTTGTGTCAAATCCACAGTCTTCTCAACTGAACAGTGGTGGGAAGGAAAAGATCATCCAGGCCTTCAGTAATGGTATCAACATTTATACTCTGGCTTCCAGCTTCAAATCCATTCACGAACCATCACCAGAGAACGGTGAATGAATTTTAAAAAGAGGGGACAGTAGAGAGGAAAATTGAACCAGGAGGTCACAGCGGGAAGAAAAGATCATTTCAACTTAGAGCTAAAGAGATCAATTAGAAAAGATCCAATTCAATTCATAAGCCGTTTGTCACGTGAGAGAGGATTTCAGTTATGACAGTCCAAAGAGCAGTCAAAAAATACTTGAAAATGAAAGCGTACATGAAACGTCTGAGGCATCTTATTACACCAGGACAGAAAGTTAGAAGGTTAGAGAGGGAGAAGATCATCCGGGAATAATATATATATATATATATATATATATATATATATATATATATATATATATATATTTGAACTTTATTTGAATCCTTTATGAGTTTCCGATCCTTAGCTATGATTAATTAATTAATCATTTTCGTTTATGATCGATTTCATCACAATTCTTCTGCTAAGCTTGGGGAGTAATTATACATTCTTATGGCTCAATGTAGAGTCTAATAGTGTTATAAAACCTCAGAGAATTCAAGTAAGATATCTTTAATCATACTTATTATAAAACCCAGGTTGTGTGTGTGTGTCTGTTCGTTTATATATTGTATTGGATCGGATTTCCTACACTTTTCAACCGATTTCAACAAAACTTCACAGGACTACGTAAAATTACCTTGCGGTGGTTCTGACAGCGCGAAAAATTGTAAATACACAATTTTTTGCACGAAATCAATTTGAAAACACGATTAAAAGGCATCGCTATCGCGAGAATGAAAAGGGGACAACTCATATCGAGTTATACTTATAAAACCCAGGTTGTTTGTTTGTGTGTGTGTGTGTGTGTGTGTGTGTGTGTGTGTGTGTGTTCGTTTATATATGGGATCGGATTTCCTACATCTTTCATCCGATTTCAACAAAACTTCACTTGTTTTTTGGCAGTTAGTGTTTCTTATTGTCTTGCACACTTTTTTCTTTATTTTTGCATTTTTAATGCTTTAAAAATTCCATTTACAAGACAATTGTTTATAATAAAATTCTATTCAATCGGTAGACTCATAACGATTAAAAACAATGTTTTTGTTTGAGTTTGGGTTTGACCAATTCGTAAAAAAAAAACTAAAAAAAAAAACTAATTAAGACATGCGTGTCCGTCAACCTTAAGCAATAATCTTTGTCAATTTTATTTTTCAGTCTTTATGATGGTCGATACTTGATCTATCTCTTACTGTTACATCCCCGGGCAACGCCGGGCTCTACTGCTAGTTATTTCTAAGATACAACGGGTGAAAATTAATCTAACAATTGGACAACTTTGCTGTTACACGATTTTGAGAATTTGGATGATACATCCGAGATATATATCTATCTATATATATATACACATACATACTGTCATCCACAGACAGACTGCATCACAGCTCATCAGTGTGGCTAGACATCCATCGCTTCAAGCTGGGACCGACGAAACCCGACCGATTTGTCATCAGCCGGAGATTCTAACCTCTAAGGCTATCGACACCCGGTAGGTAGAAAGGGGAATTTTTGCGTTTATTTTTTTCATAAACACGTCAGTAACCTAGAGAACTCAGTCCAGCTTGGAGAGTCTTGCATTATCAGCAGTAATAGTGACTGTTTATGTATGTATATATATATATATATATATATATATATATATATATATATATATATATATATAATGTATATACACGATGATATAACGTCAACTGCAGTAGAATTGCCTAGGATATCAAGTTGCATTGTCGCATCTTTATCGCCCTTGAATCCATAAATAGGGTTGCTCTCGGAACTATTTTCGGTAAGATAGGATATCCTCCAGACTATGTAAGAATTCATAGTGAGATGAAAGGGAAACTTAACTTCAGTGTCTCTCTATCAGAACCTAGAGTCATAATAGACAATGCAATTAAGTAAAATGACAATTCTCATCTCACTTTATTCTCTATTTTTTTTTTTTTTTGTTATGAAACACGCTTTCCAGGATTGTGAAGTTGGTGCTTACCTGCGTTTTAGGATCACGGTTAAAGTCTTTGAGTTGACTCGTTTCAAGGCTAAATCAAAGCCTTTTCAAAGATTCGTGTGTTTCTCTATGCTGACCATTTTTTTGAGACCATACACTGTGTTGGTGTTAACCATCAGCATAAAAAAGAGTAAGGTTATGTTCACACCGCCTTCAGGTCAACCCAGTGTCGAACCTAACAATCTTGTTTAGGGTCAGAGGTTCGATGTTGTTGATATATTTGTCTACTTTGGAAGTACTCATGCTAGAGATGATTCTTTGAATCCTGAAGTCATTCATAGAATAGAAAAAGGCAGCAATACTTTCAGTAAATTGTAAAAATATGTAAGCCATAGGCATCTCACTTAGGATCAGTGTATGATAATCATGTGTCCTGACTGCTTTCCTGTACTCTTTGGAGACATGGACTAAATATCGCCATCAAATCAAAACCTTGGAAAGATTTCATCAAAACTGCCATAGGCGCATCTTGCCAGTTTTTTGTTTTTTTTACACCTGACAGTTCTGCAATGGATCGAAACACCCAGCATATAGAAACTGCACATTCACAATCAACTGCGTTGGGCAGGGTATCCTAAGAGATTATTTTACAGAGAGCACGCTCTTGATAAACATCCTCAAGGAACACTTCAAGGATATTGTTTAGAGCAACTTGAAAATTAATATAAAAGACTGGGAAAAAGAGACAAAGAATAAGTCTGGTTGTAGTAAGTTTTTGATGGTGACAATAGCCGGGTCAGATCTAGGCTCTTGTATGGATGTCATTCATGGAGCCCAACTCATTAAGAAAAGTCCTAACTGGTCAAAGTCTTCACAGAATGCTAAGAATAACACAGACTGAACACACAATCAGCAATGAAGTTTAAGAAAAATAGTTGCAACCAGAAAGTGATAGGTGAAATTGCTGGGATAAAATGAAGATACACGGACAAGAGAATTTAACACTCAAAGGACAGAGTGAATGTCAAAGAAACAGGGAAAAACATCTATCTTACAAGTTTGTGTGAATAGATGGCTGAACGAAGTATAGAATGAGTCAAAAGTTATAGCAACAAAAAATAGGAAATTGTGAAGAGCCATGACCGCCTACGTCCTACAGGGAAAGGACAGATAAAAGAAGCGGATATTTGTCCGAATTCATTAGATGAAGCATTGCCAGGATAATTAATTTTGACGTTGCCAGAAAGATAGGAAAACATAATGGACTGAAATAGTAAATAAAATTCTTCAATGTAGAATCTTTTTTTCAAAGTTATTTTTTCTTTTTCTTTCATAGTCTTTCGTGTTCTTTCTTTATATGTCAACTATACGGCCGTGAATGCTGGACAATCTTTTCCAAGAAGCGCCTTTGAATGGCGAGACTTTTTTAACGACGGATGCTGTTTATATTTGGATTAAATTATTTCTTGCAAAACTATTTTTGATGTCAACTATGCTTTGCGTGTGTTCCAATTTCTTTAGAACAAATGTTCTATCCTGAAATTTTCTTTCATTTTTTCCGAGTACAGTGACGCAGGAAATTTACAAACGCCCATCAAATATCGTTCAGAATGAACAATTCTTAACATATCCAGTGCCTGATGTTTCTTCGCAAATTATGGAGTTGAATGACCCGACCCATTTCAAGACTCGTCTCAACTCTGGCTATGACCAACGGTAAATTTGAGAAACTCTTTGAGTAGATATGGAAGTAAATTATGCGCCTGCACAAACGGGTCAAGTTTGAATGAGACAATCCCACTTACAATAGCGTGTGGCTCGAGTGCACAACACGTGATCGATTGTGATAGGAGCGCGTGGGAGGCTTTCGAACCATGCGCAAAACTCAAAAATAAAGAGGGATTGTTTGTCTATGCTTCAGGTAGGGATGTGTTTTCCAACAAGCGGTTTTTTTTCATGCATGACGTCAATATGGAGACAAGTGGCTTCGACTGACGGATGTTATGCACTCAATTCAAGAACTAAAAACCAGTAAGTGTAAACGCACTTTGCATGTTTGAAAACACTAGTCAGTGGTCACTTAGCGAATAAATATATGAGAAGCTAGGTCTATTAAAATATACCCACGTGTATCTATACAATACTATAAATAGTCAATCAATGGCACAAAAACATAACACACAATACAATGATTCCCAAAGAAGAACTGTGGTTAACTCCCAGGATATCTGAAAATGTTATCATTTAAAGCTATCGTAATTCGATGTGTTCAATCATGGTCACAATGATAGAAAATGATTAAAGAAGCTGTGATAAATATAATATTTAGAATGAATAATTTTTTCAATTCTAGTTGCAATTGCGTTATCAGCTTAAGAGGTTACAAGGTTACTATAGGCTAACATTATAATAATATATAATAATATTAACATTATATTAATATAATTAGTTATATTAATTATATAATAGTTATATAATATATAATATATAGTTATAATATATAGTTATAATATATATTATATAACATATATAATATATAATATATTATATAATATATAGTTATAATATATAGTTATATTATATAACATATGTAATATATTATATAATATATAATATATAGTTATAATATATAGTTATAATATATATTATATAATATATATAGTATATAATATATTATATAATATATAGTTATATATAGTACTGTAGCATACCTACGGACGATAATGGGTATGTCTGCATTCACATAAATACAGTAGTCAATACTGTATGTTGGTCTGCAGTTAGAGATTCGTTTCCAGCTATGCTGGTCAGACTCTCTGCCTCCGAGTAGAGAGCATTCCCAGATGAGACTATGTCAAAGGGCAGTGTCTCGTCTCGGGAAACAGCTACCCGACTCCTTTTTATACAGGGTCTACGGGGAATTTTGGCCTAGCCAACAGGCTCCAATACCCCACATAAAATTCGGCCTTGTGCCACATCTGACGGTGTGAGGCAGTTCGTAGATATCCTGCAGTTGGAGATTCATTGTGGGAATCACTTGACATACTTCTAGCTGTTGACTACTTCTACGCGCCGCTGTCGAATCTTATACGTGTTGTTCTTGTCCTAAGTAATATCGTTCATTACCAACCTTCGTGTGATTATTTTGTTCAGTAACACTCCCTAGGTTATAACATTTTGGGGACGAGGATTTGCCAAAATTACAACATATACTATATATATATATATATATATATATATGATTGGTGTATATGGAATGAATTCCAATAACAAACAATTACTATTCTTAAAAGAGTGCTCAATACAAAGTAGAGCAGATATAATTATTTATTTAAAAAAAAAAAAAATTATAACATAAATATGTTATAAAATCACTAAGACCTAAATCCTTAAATACCCTATGAATCATTTTCCTAATACGGTCTACCTTAATTTTAGTGGAGTTTTTAACAACTAATAAACCATCATCCCTATACAATCCTACACTATCGGAATCTAGACAATCAAAGGCACTTAAATTATACAATAGAAATAATCCAACCAGGTCAGAAGCTTCAGCAGAATCCAGAGAACCCATCGAAATGTCAAAATTGTTGTTGTAAGACTTTTTGGTCCACTGTTCATCCTTGTAGATTAGAACAGAATTTAGGCATTTCATGATGATGTCCACCTCACTCTCAGAAATATTAGAGTATTCCCGGGCGAAATCCAAGGCCAAAGTGAAAAGATCCTTCGATATATATATATATATATATAATATAATATCATATAATATATATATATATATATATATATATATATATATATATATATATATATATATATATATATATGTTAATTAGTTATATTAATACAATATTATATTAATATTATAATAATACAAGAAATTGCTATAGGTTAATAGTTACTTGATTACTAGGTAGTATTATGCGCCTAGTTTTATGAAGGTTAACTGTGTTAATTTCTTTTTTTGTTTGTATGGATTTTGTAAACTTTTCCTTGGGGGTTATATCTGAAATAATTAGGATATTTGAAGATTTTCAAAGTATTTTCAAAATATTGTCTTTGTGTAAATATTGAGGGATACAAGTTACAAAAGCTTACTTGAGTTTATGGCTACATCACTTTCGAACACCGTTTCCTGTATGATCACCGAAGTTAAGCAACTTCGAGCTTGGTCCGTGACTAGATGGATGCGCTCGGGAATACCAGGTGCTGTACGCTTGGCTGTATTGGTGGTTTAATAGATAATGTCTCACAATTGTTAATCAGGGAGCCGAGTTCCAATTCCAATTAGATTCGTTATATTTCTTTAAGCGCAAATACTCTTGGAAAAGGCATGAATCCACCTCTTCTCCCCTAATTAGTAGAACGTATATCACTAAATTATAATTATCTAAAAAAAAATTAAAACTAAAAATATTTTTTGGCTTTAAATAACTTGCAAACGGTTGATAAGTCGTAAAAAAGAATCACCCAATTAATCAATCAAGCTCTTTAATAGAAACCTATAATTATTCCAGATTTTATTTTGTTGTAGTCTCAGGAGATTCATGAAAACATTTTTGTTTGCAGATTTTTGATAGACATTTAGTTTTAGTTCTGTTTAACATGACATGTTTGTTTTATTAGTAAAATTAATTTTATGTTCAATTTTGTTTAGTTTATTTACAAGATTATTTAATATTGCTTTGCGGATACATATTAATAAAGCATCATCGATATATCGAAATTATGTTGATTCTGAGATCAAAATATTTTGACAAGGAACAATTTCTACAACTCTTAACAGAACACATGCCACTAAGAGGTGATCCCATCGATATTCCGACTTTCTGTCAATAGAAATTATCATCGAAAGTGAAATAACATTGATTTGTAATAATTTAGCAAATTCTCATAAATTTGTTTACCAGTTGGGAGAGTTCCATATTAAGTGGCTATTGGTTAAAAAACATTTCTAGATTGTTCTAGATATTTGTCGAACATTCTCGGTAAGAGTAATGAGTCTCGCAACCTATTAGCATCGTAGATGCACCGCATGTACTGCGGCTGAAGCAGCAGTGGGTGTGTCTAGGACAAGCGGTACATGGTAGTTGCAGATAAATAACTGCAGATTCTCCCCAGCATCTCTGAAGATTGATTTTAATGATTAGTTAATAAGTTAAAAAGTTTTAATTATTTTTTGTGATGTAAGACTTGTCTTTGTAAAAATGAGAAAGTTCTTATTGATTATTAAAAAAACATTGTGAAAGTGAGGATAGATAACAAGTCAGTCGCAGAAATGTAAAGAAGGGGTAATATTGGAAATATAGCGATAGTTACTTGAACTTTGGAACCAGAATTTGATTGTTCGATATTTTCCTACTTAGAGCACTGTGAAAAAAGACCTTAATATAGAATGAGGACATAGAGATCGTCTAAGATATTTTGTTGTCATTTCTGAAAACGTTTCACATAATATCTTCAAAAATTAAGAAAGGAAAAAAAAAGGAGGGCAAAAGCGATCGGCATTTCTACCTCATTTTCATATGAATCATAGATAAACGGTATATTTTTTTTTGTTTTTGTTTGTTTGTGTGCCAGTTTTAGTCTCGAGAATGTATATCTCCAGCGTCAGTTATATCACTCATGCTTACTCTCTTGCCACAACGCCCGACCCACTGCCACTATTGACACTTCACTCGGAGAAATAAGATGTTTTTTTACAATAATACTCTCCTTGTACAAGGCGAAAGAGTCCCTCAAGGTAGAGCGCTACAGAGTAATAGTGTTTACAATTAACTACGGTTGTGGAGTCTATGATCGTGACTCGAGTCGCTGTTGCAGGTACATTGTTTTTATTTCTTATCTGGAAAAGTTCTTATCAAATATTAAAACAAATATTGAAAGTGAGGCTGGAACACAAATCAGTCACAGAAATGTAAAGAAGGAACAACGTCAGAAATATGGCGACAGTTAAAATTTGATTATTCGTCTTGAGATGTTGAGTGTTTCCGCGTGCGTCTATTGAAATAAGGACAAACACATACGTAGGGAAAAATACTGGTATATTCGAAGAGGTATTTACAACAGAGAGATTAGTAGTCAAACGAACGCAGGTGAGTCAGTAACAATAAAGTCCAACGGTATCTTCCGGTAGAGAGACGGAAGTGTGATAGTCACCTGATCCCTTAGAACTCTACAGAACCGTCCTATTAGTAGTAGAGAGATCAGTCCATTCTGATGAGAAGGTGGGTGCGCCCCAACAGTTCGATATTTTCTGATTTAGGCCGCTGTGGAAAAAAAAAACTTTAATATACACTGAGGTCATATTCTTTTATGTATGATCATCCCACCCCAGGATGTAGACGATCATGGTCCTCCACATCTTCCTGTCCCTCGTTGCTCTTAATAAGTTTTGTTTTTTGTTATTTCTCTTAAACCCTGTTTTACCATCCATTTACTCATGCTCATCAAGTATGTTATGTGCTGCTTTCCTCTTGCTCTCAATCTGCCCTGTGAGTATCACATTTTCCAAGCCCTCCTTCCTTATTACGTGCCCCAGAAATTTCAACTGCTTCTTGCTGATATAAGTTTCCATTTTCTCCCAAACCTCGTCGTTCCTCAAATGTTTGGTCCATCGTACCCTCAGCACCATTGCATTTATCAAACTGAAGACATAGTGATTCAAAAACGTTTAGGAACTGTTGTCTAAGATATTTTCTTTTCTCACAGTCGTTGACAAGATGGCTTCAAAAACCGATAAAGAAAACAATCGAAGAAAAAACAAAGAGATCAACATTTCTACTTCATTTTCATGTAGGCTATGGATTAAACAGTATATTTTTTTTAATTTTAATTTTTTTTGTTTGTTTATTTGTGCGTCAGTTTTAGTCCCGAGAATTTACGTATATTTCGTATATATCCAGTGAACCAGCGTCTATCTAGTGTTGAAATTCACCGATTCAACAATAGATCTTGAACGGCTGATGGATAAGGTTTACTTGAGATTATAACGTTTAACACTGTAAACTGACAGAAAAACTTATACTAGACTTGAATAGTCATGGATTATAGGTTTTTATTTTTATGGAACTTTCTTCGTATCATTAAGCTTTGAGAAGTTTTCTTAATCTTAAATTAAGTATATCACAACATTCTAAGACGATTATCCTCTGTGCATCAAAGTATCATGGATTAAAATAAAGTAACATTTGATAAAAAAACTAAAATTCTATATCTGAGGAGCTCGTCTTACATGGATGATGCCTTACCTGGTACGCCCACGGAATGTAAGCCATATATTGCCTTCCGATTTGAATTTTCTGATGAAACTTAATTCTTCACGTAATGATTACGATGATGGGGAGCTCTGCGACAATAAAATATCCGTAGAAATTGTCAAATCGCATCGTTAAATATTTGAGCTTAACAACTTTAACGCAATATTGCAATAACAATCATCAGTATGAATGATGGTCGTTATTTTAAGAAGTGGGTACAAATGAAAAGATTTGAAATTATCAACTTTTCCCGTTTCACTGAAGTTAAACACTTCTGTCTTCCCTTATTTATTTATTTATTTCATCTGAAGTGAAGTAGTGTCTTTTTCTTCTTTCCACGCGATCAAAACGGAACAGTTCATTATTTATGAGGCGTTGGCAGGGCGTAACGGTCGTGCGAACTAAGGAATGTCGGGACAAGCACATTTATAATAGGATAATGGTATTACCTTTCGTACACTTATAAAAATCTCATTGCTTTTTTAATTCCCCTATGGCATTGTTAAAAATTTGAATTTAACAACTTTAACAAAATATTGCAATAACAATCATAAATATGAATGGAGGTCGTTATTTTAAGAAGTAAGGGGATACAAATGAAAAGATTTGAAATTGACAACTTTTCCATTTCAGTGAAATTTACAATATTTTCCATTTCACTGAAACAGCCGTTAAAAACTTCCATCTTCTCTTTTTTCTTTCTTTCTTCCTTTAATTTTCTCACTGAAACCAAGTAGCGTCTTTGATATATGTTTTGTTTCTCCGCGCAATCAAAACGGAATAGTCCATTATTTATTAGGTATTGGCAGCAGACGTTAAACACTTCTATCTTACCTTCTTTTTTTTGTCTTTCTGTCTTTCTTTCTTTCTTTCTTTCTTTCTTTCTTCCATTTTCCCACTGAAACAAAGTAGTGTCTTTCCCTCTCTTTCCACGTGATCGGAACGGAATAGTCCATTATTTATGAGATATTGGTAGGACGTAACAGTCGTGCGAACAAAGAGAGGGACACAAACAATAGGATAATATCCATAATAATAATAACATTGCTTTATGGAATAAATTTGTACAGCTTAAGACTTTCAGTCATTGTATACGTTTGATAAGGAAGTCGATTAACCTGACATTTGTCCTTTCCATGGAAACCCTCGCCCATTGAAATTACAGCCAGACAAAAAAAAAAGTGAAATTGAACTGTTGCGCTGTAAATTTGGCGCAAATTTTGTTTACCCTTTCAACGGCCTTTCAAATTGGGTCAAGAGTTTCTTGGAACTAATTGCCCGTTCATGAAAGAGGTGCAAGTGTTTCACTGGTCAACCAGGAATTTACGTCAGTGTATGGCCAACGACGTCAATGGATGCCGACATTTCTAGTGCTGGACTTCTTAATGTGGCTTCACTTAATGAGTGGACAGCATGTGTAAGGGGGGGGGGAGCAAACAGAGAGAAAGTGAGATAGAAAAATAGGAAAGGAGAAAGTAGGCACAATGTGGTGTGGAGGCCAACATATGCAGGCGAGTGTTTATTACAATTTTGTATTACGATTTGTTTCATAATTGGGCGACATATTGATCATAATGTTTCTCTGAGCTTCGTTCGTTTCACATGTGTATAGCTGAGTGGATGCGCATACACTCGACTATGTGTCTATGACTGGGTGCATTTTTGTGTAAGTGCATGCATGTACTGATCGTCTATGCAACGTTCTGTGTCTTTGGATGTGGATTTTTCAGATCTAAGATCTCGTAAAATCATCCAGTGGGGTTATTTTTGTGTGAACTTGCAAACTATATTTCTGCGATGAAAGTATTTCTATAGAACACAGTGACACTAATGCCATCGGTCAAGTTTCAAAATATAGACGATTTAGAAGTTTATGGTAGTCTCTGGCAGACTGGGAGAATAAAATGTATAAACAATTTATCGGTTATACACTGCTACCGGATGTAATTTATCGTCATACCCAGGACAAGCCAAGTCGATAATGAATCGAAACGAGACATGATGTTTTTATATTTGTGATTTGGGGCACTTAATCTATAACGGTATTGAAAACAACTCTGGAAAAGTCATTATTTAAATAGGATAAGCTGTCTTTTAGAAACCAAGCAACGTATCAAAAAATAGAAGAAAGAATTGAGAATATGGATTAAATCGTATTAAAAGATTAAACAATCAAGTAGGAAACAATTTAGAAATGAAACACGTTTCGATATTTATTTAGTTTCATCAGAAATATTTGAGGATGAGGCAGCGCGAATGTGTTTCGATTTTTTTTTTAAATACTATGTTGTTTGTTTTATAGGTCGTGTGAGAACTTGGAGAGCCGAGTTCAAATTTTAGTCATGTTCGTTATATTCACTTACGCACAAATACCCCTGGGAAAGGTATGAATCGATCTGTTCTATATAAATAAAGCGCAGTATATATATGTCCGTCCATTTTTCGTTCTCGACAAATCATGAACAACCCGAAATAACAGGTAATAATAGTTACGCGAGATTAAAAATTAAATTATTTAAAATTAAATTTAAATATCGAATAGAATAAAAGATATAAAAAACATTCTTTATTAAAGGTTTAACATTAATTTCGCTTTTCGTCGCAATTGCAATTGATATCATCTAATTAAACCGTAATTAAAACATTAACAGGTCAAGGTACGTTGCTCATATATATATTTTTTTTTCGTTTTGTTTTGTTTTTTTTTTTTGTTTTTTTTTTTTTTCAAGCATGCGTACTGTGTCATATTCAAAATATTACATAGTTCAGGTTCCCTAATGTTTTTCAGATTGGCTTTAAGTGAAGTGATCATAAAGAATATATGTAAACAAACAGAGATTGGTTACGTATACGAAGAAAGATTATGCCGAATTAAGGTGCCGAATAAAGATAAAATAATTTTATTATTTCTAAATTCTTATAGCTTTTAGATACATTGGACGCCCTCCGTAGGAGCTAGCCTAAAGTCCGCCCGAAGGTCGGCTTCTAGTCTAATATATAATATATATGCAAATATATTTGTTATTATTAAAACTACTCGAATTTTAATATGAAGAATTATTATGTTATTATTTTACAATTTAATATGGATTCTTTGATTTTCTGCAACATTCAGCCGGTTTTCAACTACTGATTCAGTTAGCTTTTCTAATGTTTCTAATTTAAAACAACTTTCTGTAATATTTATTGCCTTGAACATTAGCTTTCTTTGCTTGAATATTAGTTTTCATTTTCATAAACATCTCTTTTTATTTTTTGGATTAGTATTTAAGGAGACTAGAGGCTATTACATTAATTTCTTGAATCATTTTTTGTCAAGATTGGCAATAGTCAATTTTGTGGAATGTGAAAAATCATTGCCTTGTATAAATTAAAAACGTTACATTAAACTTACAAGATTGTGAAATTCTCCTTCGATGTTCCCATCAGGACGTTAGCGACGATGGGTCGAAACAATTTCCTGTCGTTTGGCGCAAATTATAAATTTTGGCCTTTTGTTATCTCTCCTAAACCCCGTTCTGCCAGCCATTTACAAAAAACTCGGTAGGTAGGTTGTCTTCCTCTGTTCCTCTTACTTTCAATCTATAATTGTATAAAATTTTCCAAGACCACATTCCTCATTATAGGAATTTCAAGAATCTCTTTTCGGTTTTTAGTATAAGTGTTCTTTTCGTTTCCATTTTCTCTAAAACTTCGTCGGTGTTCACAAGGCATTCTCAGCATCCTTCTGTAGAACCGCATTTCACGTGCTTCAAGTCTCTTCTTCATCTGTGAGGAGATTGTCTAGTATTCACTGCCATATAAAAGAATTGAACAGTTCAGTCCTCTTTTCTTTGTTTCTAATGAAATTTTTACTTAATACTTTCCTTAACTTCTGAAAGACATTTTTCACTATCCCAACGTTCCTTCGGATTTCAATGTCGTATTTTCTGTCCTCTGTTAAAATACCTCCCAGATATTTAAATTGTAGTTTTTTGATTTTGGTACCTCCAATTTGTAATTTGCCTGTTGGGCTGTTCCTTTTACTGACAACCATGTATCCTATCTTCTTCCAAATGATGTTTAGTCCTTTCTTCTCGCTTTCCTTCACTACCTTCTGTAGGAGTTCTTGTAGTTTCCTTTTTCTATCTGCTATCAACATTTTGTCATCTGTGCATCGTATATTGTTAAGGTTGTCACCGCCAATAATGAATGAATCCTGGTAGGACTTCTAATTCTCTCAAAATCGCTTCATTGTATAGATTGAATAAGTTTACTGAGAAGACACATCCTTGTCTTACATAGCGTTATAATTTACTGAATTCATTTTCTATCCATATGCAGTCTGTTTGCTGCCAGTATAGGTTCTGGATTATTCTAATATCTTTCCCAAATATCTCAACTTTACCTAGCAGTTCCAACAGTTCTTTGTGATGTACTTTCTGCAATATTTATTGCATTGAATATAAGCTTTCTTTGCTTGAATATTAGTTTTCATTCTCATAAATATCTCTTTTAATCATTTGGATTAGTATTTGAGGAGACTAGAGGCTATCACATCTATTTCTTGAATCGTTTTTTTGTCAAAGATGGCAATAGTCAACTTTATGGGATGTGAAAAATCATTGCCTTGTACAAATATACATTTTACGTTCAAGTTAAAAGATTGCCAAGTGCATAACTTGAAACGTCTTCGCCAATAACCTAGAATAACTGTCTGTATTTATACTGAAGCCTCATCAACTTTGAAAGGATTTATTTTTTACTGCCTAAAATACTAGCCGAGGACATTACTCCACTAGTGCATTGTCGTCTCCTAAGTCGTGCTGCCTCACTATTAATATGATAGACCCAACATCTAGCCCAACTATCAAGTCCATCCACACCTTTCCCAAGGGTATTAGCACGTAAATGAATGTAATGGATTCCAGTCGAATCCATTAAATTCACTTACGTGCTAATATCCTTGGGAAAGGTATGAATCCTCTTCTTCTCAAGCTATGGGTAAATAGCAGAACAGACCGGTTTCTATAGCCTTGGATAGCAACTGGTCTACCGCAGAAAGAAACGGCAGCCTACTGCAGGAAAAATCTGCCTCGTCAGTCATGTATCGAAAGATACATGATCGCTTAAGCGTCTATCACGCATGGCATATAACTGACACCATAACTCTGCATTCATCACAAGAAACAGTTCCAATGAGATATGGCTTTTCAGTTACGGTTTCATGAATTTAACTGAATATTCTTCATATTCTTCACTTTTCTCTCTATTTACATTTGAAACAGCAGCAACCTCAAGGACTTTTTTAATGTTCAATCCACTCAAGAAAAGTGACTCATTACGCCTTCTCGGACAAACGTTTTCCGCTGACGTGAAGCGGAAAGATTATATGGAATCAGTTGCTAGGTCTGCTGCTAAGAAAGTTGATTCACTGTGTCGTACAAGATAATTTTTCTCACCAGAATCTATCTTATATATCTATAAGTCTACCATACGTTCATGCATTTAATATTACTCTCACATCTGGTCTGGTACTTCAGTTATGTATTTAAGAGCGTCTTGATAAAATCCGAAGAATCAGCAATGTTATCGGTCTTGACATGGCATCTCGACATCCGTCACTTTCCCATTGCCATTACGCAGTTTCCACGGGACTTTTCTATAAATATTTCCATGGTAATTGTTCTGATGAGCTTTCCTCAATGATGTATTATGGTGGATGTAGTAAGAAAAGTGAGGAAGAATACGTTGTTTTGGTGTTAGGAATATTGTTGTATGTTTGGGTCAGTGTTTGTGGCTAGCTAAGTTTAATGTTAAGACAGAAGAAGACCGTCATTTTGCCCATTCCATATTTTGGCCTTGTGCCACATTTTGTAAATATTTACAAATAAATATCGTTTTCCTTTTTGGTACCTAGACTTTATGACTTTAAGCGCAATATTAAATTGGCGGCAAATTCTCATCATTTTACAGTTGAAATGGTTAAAAGCAACCGTAAGTTCTATGCTAGCAGTTTCTTCTCTCTTGCGGCTACGTTACAGTTAACTTTGATTTTCAAAATTTTAAATTTAATATCCATCGTTATTTTCTGTCTTCTTAATTCCTGTTATTTTATTGTTCCCTCTCGTTAATAATGTCTTTTTTCCTCAATCTTTTATGCTAAGTGGCATTATTTAACGTCTAATAAACGAAAGTGAGTAAATAATGTTGACTTTTTATTAATCGAAAAACATACTACAATTCGTCGACACCAAATATTTTAAAAATATTATAGTATATACACGTGCCGATTTTTGTAAATATGGATGTCCATACACGACATTATCAAAAAAATAAGTGCGATAGCTATAGTAAATTTAAAGCCAAAGTTCCTAAAATTCAACAAAATATTAGATTACACAGAATATATTTTTAAAATTTTATGATTGGTGAGTAGTTAAAAATCATATAAGAAAGGCACTCACGTTATATTCTTCAAGAACTATTTACAGATAGAAAAAGATTAGATAAACTTCCGGCTCAGCCTGTCAACACTTTAAATAAACACTTACCTCCATATTAAAAATGCATTTCTGTGAAAAATAAAAGTAAGTAATATTTGTTTCAAATCAGATTAATTAAACTTTAAACAAACTAATATTCCTCAAATAAAGTTTCAGAAAAGTATATTTTATTTTTGAAAGATTTTTTAATAAATATAATTACATATACTGCTCACAGATGGCTGAAAATGGCGCTAAAATCAGCGATTATTAGTGAATTCATAACCAAAATTCCTTCCAGTCAAAATAGAACAAAGTATTTTGCTTACTGGAAATATCAAATTTAATCTATTAGCTTGAAATTAAAACTAAAGTAAAAGCTTCAAGAAAGATTTTTCATTTTTTAAAAATTCATTTTCAACCTTAGGTATCGCGTTTCTTTAGAGGTATATAAAGTGGAGAAAACAAATATTGGTACACATACAAATTTTTAATATATTGCATTTACAACAAATGAATAAGCATACTTTTCATATAATTAACTGTACACAATGCATAATAACTAAATATGCATAGAAAACAGAAAAAAATGATTTAATAATAATAAATTCCATTTATCCATTTTAATGGGTGGAAAAAGTATTCGTACAATGCAAATTTCAGATTTTAAAACTTCTAAATTGCTTTAATGCACCAGGTTATTCGAGTGGAATATTTATATATATATATGTTTTCTGTAGTTATTTTTAGCCTAAAATATACAAACAGGACATTCAGTAATTGATATTCATGCGAGAAGGTTATCATCACGGCAACAGGTAAATAATTGACAAATTCGCAGAAAGAATTGATTGTTAAGCTCCGGAAAGAAGGTAAAAGTTACAGGAAAATACTTAATACTTGGAAAACAACTTAAATATTCCATTTACTACCATTGGTTCATTCATTGCAAGATATAAAAACTCAAAACTGTTGTAAACCAAAGAAGAACAGGTGCTCCTAGGAAGATTTCTTCAAGATCTTCCAGGAAATTAAACACAATCCAATGGTTACTTGTCATGAGTTGCAGGATGATTTGCTTTCATCAGGAATCGGTGTCAGTAAACGCACTGAAATTCATAGGAACAATCTAAAGTATCGCTCCCCCCACTCGGGAAACTCCACTGTCATTGAAAAGTCACAGAGATGCCAGGTTGAAATTCGTTCATAAACATAAGGATAATGAAAAATCATATTAGGAAATAGAATCATGGACAGATGAAACCAAAATTGAGTTGTTTAAAAGTAATTCTAGAAATCATGTATGGAGGAAAGATGGCGATGCCTTCAAACAAAAAAAAAAAAAAACAGTTCCAAAAGTGAAATTTGTTGGTGGCAGCATCATGGTTTAGGGATATTTTTTTTGCAAAAGGTACTGGCAACATATCAGTAACAGATTGTAGAATTAATACCGCAGTATATCAAACTATTTTGGAAACAAATGTAATGATTTCGGTTGAAAATCTTGAACTTCCTCTTGTTAGGATCTTCCAACAAGATCATGATCCTAAGCACACTGCAAGATCTATGAAAAAATGTGTTGCTGAAAATAATGTAAATATCCTGAAATGATCAAGTGGGTCCCCAGATTTAAACCCAATCCAGAATTATTTGAAAATTCAAATCCAATCGAGAGCTCCAACAAACATCCCAGATCTGAAGGCCATATGCGAAGAAAAATGGAACAAAATACCAACTAAAATTTGCAAATCATTGAGAACTCCAAGAAGAGGTTGATTGGTGTAGAAGTGAATAATGGCTATTCTACAAAATATTAAATGAAGATTGCCTATTCTTTTTTGTATTGTACGAATACTTTTTTCACCCATTAAAATGGATAAATGGGATTGATTTCTATTAAATCAATTTTCTTTCTGTTTTCTATGCATAATTAGTTATTATGCATCAGTGTATACTTAAGTATATGAAAAGTATGTTTATTCATTAGTTGAAAATACAATATATTAAAATTCTTTTTGTGTATCAATATTTGTTTCCCACCACTGTATATATATGTGTGCGTGTGTGTGTTTGTGTGTGTGTGCGTTTTTGTGTATTTTTGTGTATTTTTGTGTATGTGTGTGCGCATGCGCCCGCTCTCGCTCGTACTGGTCACCTTATTTAAAAAAGAAATGGCTCCACTCCCAAGCACCGTCAATCCCTTCTCACTACAGCCTGCACCTGACTGACGAAACACTTCAGTCTATTGATGTCAAAACTATAATTCGATGGGATCAAAAACATTCCGTCAAAAGGAAACTAAATTTCCTGCAATGGAACGTTTTGAAATAAAAGAAAAAAATGAAATGAAAGAGAGAAGGAGAGAGAAAATGAGAGGAGGTAAAAAAAGAAAAAAGTTAAGTTACGTGGTTTGATAAATGGGCAGAAATCAACTAACAGGTTCTTTTCCTTGTGTATCTGTGCGTGTATTTGAATGTGTATGTATATATGCTTGTGTATCTGTATGGCTATGCATATGTGTGGGTTTTTATATGTGTGCGTGTGTATTTGTACTTGTTTTGTTTTTTCATCTTTCTTTCATTTTCTTTCAATATTCCCCTCTCTCGCTTTCTATCAACCCTCTCTCTCTTTCTCACTCCCCCCTTTTCTCTCATATATATATATATATATATATATATATATATATATATATTTCCAGTCCATTTATTAATGGTGGGATTGTCACCTTTTTCATCGAATAAGTTTGAATCGTGCTAATGTCACCGGTCATGTAACAGATATCGTAAAATGAAATGTTGAGTTCAAGTTCTGGGTTAGTCTGTTGCGTTCACTTTCGCACCAATGCCCTTTGGAAAGATATAAATCCGTCTCTTCTCACCCCATATGTGGGTTAAATAGCGTTGTAGACTAAACTTTGTACCAATCAATCTGAAAGAAGAAAAACTCTGTATTACAAACCGTGGAAGACGCAACAAGCAACAACTCCCCTATTTTTTCCCCAAGAATGACTGGTAATTCACAGATAAATGAAGATAAGGAATCTGTGGAGTGTCATGATTTCACATCCAGGAGCATGACATTAAAATGTTATTGAAGCTTTGACCTTCGAAATCCAATCACATATTTATCCTAACATCTGAGCAAGAGGCTGACAATATACAGTAGCCGCCATAATATAAGGAATGGAAACAACAAAGACATGAATACTTAAAAAGTAATGCATGATTAGCAATGAAATTTTTACCGAATAAAGATTAGGGTGTAATGCATAAATATTATACATATTTATGTCTTTGTTGTTTCCGTTCCTTATATTATGGCCGCTACTGTAAGGTTTTGAGCGAAAGAAATGACAGCCGGCTCGTCCCCCCGTCTTGGGTTGTAGGGAGGGGGGTGACGCTTTCCAGAAGATCATGCCCTTCCCCTATTTAAAATATCTGAAGCAATTTGAGTCTGTGAATTCTTATTTATGTCCCAACCTGACTTAAAAGGCGACTTCCTCCTCTCAAAATACTGGCAACGGGCCGAGGGGACAGTATAAATATCTGAGTAAAGTAACTGACCGTATAAGTAAAATTGGTAACATATAAGTCTCACTTACTTGAAAAGTAAACAACAATAAAATAAGATGAAGTATAAATTTTCGCGAAACCGTTGCAGACATCGACTGTCGATTGTCTGCTTTAACTTGTATAATCCTGTCTTCCACTTTTAATCTCGCCCTTTGTCTCTTACCCTTGATCTAACATTTCTCAACTCGACCTTTCAAATCTATCCACGCTCTTATTAGCTTCGCACGGCACGACGAAAAATGGGCTTAAATTACATTGTTACACCAATTTTCTAAATAATTGCTGAAGGCGGCTTTCTAGCAAATGAGCATTCGATGTCCGGGCTTTTTTTTTTTTTACCTAAACTCAAACACCGACTCTTGTCACCGTTATGTATTCTAGTAACGGGGTAAGCCATCATCTTTCATATTTTCTAAGCTTAGTAAGACACAAGGCCAACCTCGGGAAAATGTGATTATCAAAATTGTTATAACAATTCTTCAAATAGAAAATATCTGATTGCTTAGAACATCATCATGTATATGATAAAAAGGCTTGACTACTGATCATTGATTCTGGAGGCAAACTCGATACTATTTTAGCCAAATGACAGGCTGCCCAGATACGTATTTTTAATTGGAATAGTATTTTACTGAATTCAGCGTCTAATTTTAGATAGATAGATAGATAGATAGATAGATAGATGAACAAACTGACATAGATAGATAGACAGACAGACAGACACTGCTAGATAGATAGAGATTTTCCAAGCGCAGCTTAGATGTGGCACAAGACCGAATACAGGTACCCAGTGAAAATCGAACTCACTACTTAGTCGTAACGATTCTAGCGAGACAAGCTTGCTAGCCATTACACCACCATACATACATACATACATACATACATACATACATACATACATACATACATAGATAATGATTGCCAAACCCGTAAGATATTATTGCAAGGCTCAGTAGATTTATGACATGAAGCAATTCCAGTGAATGATTTTTTTTAAAATGGAGGAAGACGTTTCATTCACTCAATGTTACTCTGTTGAAAAAGTATCGATCTTGGGTTTATAAAAAAAGAAAACCTGCAACACACATTAATGCAGCATTTAATCTTCTTGGAAGTAGTCCCCTTCTGAAGCCGCATACTTTATCCGGCATCGTTTCCACTGCTAGAACAGTTACTTCGTCGGTGTCTCTTGGAATTCCTCGACGTCTTGGAATATTGTGCCTTTCTGGGATATGTGGTGCTTGTCGGGCCTGGGGAATGTTGTGCTTCGCAAAAAAGTGCTGCACAAGTTGTGCTCGTTGATGGAATCTCTGAGGTGTAGTGAGACGACCACACTCTACACACTTTCCTTCCAAGCACTGTTATAAACAATGGAAGAGAGCGGGAACGTTATAGTTTATATAGTTTATATGCGCGAGTTCAAGGTCAAACTGTGCCAAGTAGCTACACTCTT
>OZ010595.1:46243377-46330877 GCA_963932145.1 Acanthosepion lycidas | reverse complement strand
TCTCTTAGGCAAATGGGTAAATATACTTAAACTAGTTTACCAGTGCCATCAGAATTGATGGCAATTATTAGAATCTTTTAATATTGAGATGCAAGGAAACAAAAATCTTGTAACAATGGTATTAAGATTTAATAAAACGGAAATAAAGAAATCACAACAAAAATAGAAGCCAACGAACAGTTTAATTTATTCCCTATATGTATTTTAGAAGTTCAATGGTCTCCATGATTCATTGATTACGCCTGGTATTATATAATTCGCTTTTTGTTCAGCATCTTTTAAGGCTAAAATTGCTGTTTAATATAACAGTGAAATGGAAATATCTCTCACAAGAAAAAAGTTAGAAACTAAACAACATAGACGGCGACGACAAAGCCTGTTTCAAGACCAAGTTGAAGTAAATGTATCTAAGTGTCTCACATGAAAAGCTTGAACAAATAAGACTACAATCTAAGAAACATAGGAGTAAAGGAACTGATTTATTAAACAGTCCATTTTTCTCGGGAACTAATTTTGTCTAAATGCAGATAATATTTTCTTTATGTAGAATTATTAAAGTGACTAAAGGCTGTAATCCCGCATAAATTTATTAACTTAAGTCGATTTACCTCCCTTCTCACTATAGATGGGACAGGAAATATATAAATAAATGCACATTGATAATTATTAGATGTTTTGATAATTTAGACAACGAATGTATATTTTTAATGCGATATTATTTATTTATTATTCCTATAAACGTTATTTCAGTAGATATATGCATTTGATTAGTCATCTATGTTTTAAACGTCTACCAACCTAAATGATCAAAAGTATTATTAAAGAAAAATTCAACACTCAGTAAAGACCGAATAAATGAAATGATGTTTCGATCCCTGCCCAGAGGCACGTTTTCTTTAATAAGACTTTCGATAATCTAGCCTGGTCGGCGAATGAATGGGTTTTTACGTTAATGCTTAGCGGTGTAGAAATTCAGATTGGCGTGGCGTGATCAAATCCCAGATGATGTTCGCTTTCGCACAAAACACACGGGAGAGAATGAACACCTACCCTACCCTCCAGCTAGGTAGTAATAACAGATCAGACAAGTTTCTAGCCATGCATGACAACGAGTCTAGAAGAAGGAAAACTCTGAATTCAAAACCAGCCTGAAAAAGGACGAATTCCGTCAGAATAACCTTCCCTAGACATATCAACGGTTGCAACTGACACATGTGCTGTCCAAAGAATCTTAGTGGATTACGTGCCTCGTGACGGATGAGACCAGACGGCGTTAATTTCACTGTTTTACAAAAATAACGGCAGAGTTTGCTGAAACACATGCTCCCATTAAAATAACGTTTATAGTAATAAAGTGATAGTAAAAGTCGCTAACATTTTACAACAAGATGATAGATTTTAGTAATAGTGGTCGAGTGGTATGAACGCTAGTGTTCCATGCATAAAATCCCGGTTCAAATCTCAATTTGTCAAGGTGATTTCTTTATAATATCAACCTCGATAGACGATCCAAGCCCGAAGCACTATTGGGATGTGCCTGAAAACACACTACAAATTGAGCCAAAACTTCAGTCAAAAGTCAACGTAACCGGATGATGAGCGCAATAGGTTTGTTCGAAACTTTTGTTTGCGTCAGATTATACGCTCTCTATGAAAAACTGTAACTAAGGTCCGTTCTGCATAGTTGCAGTAGAAACCAAAAGTTGGCTCTGTTGATGCTGAAGAAAAACCAAATGTACCTGATCTGGCGTCTCAAACAGGGATTAGCTAACTAACCTTGCAAACGAACAGCAAGACTTTTACTTATTTAAATTAGTGCTTCTCTACCTTTTTAAGCAACTGTACTCCTAGGAGCAAGTGCAAATACCACAGAATACTTAGCAAAATTTTTTAAAGAGTATACATTTAAACGTTATCAAATAAAACATAACTTTTGAATTAAACAAAAACTGTTGAATACATTTATATGAAAAAGGGTTAATATTTATTTATTCAAATAAAGGAAAATTTTAAAAAGTTAAATTAAAAAATCAAAATAGTTTTTAAAAAGTCAATATTAAAACAAAGTATATAAAATAACATAATCAAAGAATAGTGAAGAGAATTATTTGAAAAAAAAAGTTTAATATTTATTCAAATACTAACGTATGTATAGCTTAGTTACAGTTTCTGGGAAAGAGCGAGTTATCTAGCGTGATCGACAATTTGAACAAGGCCAGTACGTTCAAGCCCTCGGCCACGTTGACTTGCGACTTCGTGCTAGGACAGCTATCGACGAATGGTTCCATCTAACCAATTTCACTCACAAGGATTGGGTCAACCCGTCGTATGGTTTTCAGGCACTTTCCAAAGACGCCGCACGATGGGATCGACCCCGCCAGTCCGATAAAATCAGGATGTATTCTTTCTGACTAATCGACCATAGTGAGATTCGAAACCGGGTCTCATAGTCAGAATGCGAACGTTCTAACCACTCGTCTAGGTATAACCATTAACGCTCTGCTATTACTACTTCTACGCTCACATATATATGTGAAATGCCGTGACAATATTTCGTGGTACACTTAAGAGGATCGCGCAACACACCATTGTGCCGCGGTACAGTGCTTTAAAATCACTGATCTAGATCAATTTCCTGCAACAGATTTAAAAAATTACGTGTATAAGCGTCGAAGGGGAAATATTTTCGTCAATATTTCAGTATCTCGCGGTTTGATAAACATCAAGAAAAGCAATAAACTCCTTAACATTCCCCGAGAAATAATCCTGTATTACATTTGTAGAAAGAAGAACACGTTCTTTCCGTGTTTGCTCGAAACAAGTTAGAATTTTACCAGCGGATAGACTCCCTTACCGTCCGGTTCACACATCTCTCCGGTCTTTTGAACAGGTGTAGATGTTTATCCTTTGCTTACTGTTTAGGATTGAGTTTTCGGTTGCTTCTGAAGTATTGTCTTTCACTCCCATTAGCCCCAGGCGTCTTATTGGCATTATCGACTTGCTTGGGGTAAACTGATTAACAAAATATATACACTGATTGTTATGCTCCCTACCAAGAGAATGTAATCTAAAATAACTTCCAAATACTTTTTGACTTTTTAAAAATCTTTGGCTTGACAACTTCTTACCAGGTACAAGGTACTGGATTGAAGACAATGACTTGAACAACACAGTTGGTTCAATGGAATAAGACTAAGTGATCAAAATAGTGATGCAATTCCAACTCTAATATTTTAACATGTACAACGTAGGCCTCATTAAACAGTAGATTGAATAAAATTGCTTACTGAAAGCTGATTTAGCGGAATAATAGACGAGGTTATACTATTTAAATTACTAGTTGTTATTCTGGGGTTTTATTTGAATACATTTGAATATGTTCATTGCCGTCATAATTATCATTACTGTGTGTTTATCAATTTAAAGTATCAATATGATACTTAAAAAAATAGTATATATTAGTATACATTATTTTTCTAAATGCAAAAGATCTCAAAAGATCAAAATGAGAAAATACCATGAATAAAAAAGTTACTTAGTTTAGTTCAAAATTCTCACTATTGCTTGATAAGAGATCCTCAGTCATTTTCAACTTTGGATCGAATATTGGATCGCCATCTTTGATCCCATCAATTGCGTTAGTGACACCACGTCTCTTAAATGACTTAAGCACTATATCACTTAATTTTTTCGGCTTACGGTTACAACGTGATCTGGGGGAGGTGGCAGAGGGACGGATCTTATTAAGAGCTGCAAGGGATAGAGGGAGGTGGATAGCCTATGTCTTGAATGGATACAGCATATAGAAAGACAAAAAAAGAACGATGTTGAAACATGATGTTCAGTACCTAGATGGGTGACTGCTTAGGAATACCAGGCGCTGTTACTTGGGATGTATGGGTTGTGTAATGGATAATAGCCCGGAATTGTTCATTGGAGAGTCGAGTTCCAGTTTCAGTTGGATTCGTTATATTTACCTACACGTAAATACCATTGGGAAAAGGTATGAATCCACCTCTTCTCTCCCGGCTATCGGTTAATTAGGCTTGTATCACTAAACAATTATTATCTCAAAAAAATTCTTACAGTTTAAAAATATTTTCTAGATTTAAATAATCTGCAAATGTTTGATAAGCCGTAGAAAACGAATCAATCAATTATTTCTCCCTGGCATTCTTCCTACGACATGCATACCTGAGAAACTGCCTGTCTCTTCATTTGTCAAGTTTTAGTTCATGAACTGGTAACACAACGATGTTAAAATATTCTAAACTATTATCACATGGAATCGTATTTGCTTACAACATTATCATATTTTTGCTTACAACATTATCATATTTTTGCTTATAACATTATCATATTTTTGCTTACAACATTATCATATTTTTGCTTATAACATTATCATATTTTTGCTTACAACATTATCATATTTGTAGAAACGGATAGTGCTTGTCTATTCGCAGTGTTTATTTTCTCTTTTCTTCCATTTTATTCATCATTTTGATGTTATGATGCAAGCAAATACTGACATCAAATTTTGAAGTTAAAAGTGCGTCTCTTACATACGTAAAAAATATAGTACGTCACTTACATACGTAGGTGTAAGCAAATATGGCAATTAATATGTGGCTATAATATTAAAAGAAATAAAAGAAAAACTATTCAAAAAATATTACCAGACTGCATCATTTAAGAAATTCCGACAATTTAAGTCTGTTACGACTGTTACTTCTACTACTAGTAGTATGGAGTAGTAAATAATATAGTGGTGAATGTGTAGCTATATCATTAAAAGAAAACATATTCACAAATTAATTACTGAATGCTTCATCAAAGAAATTCGGATAATTTACTACTACAGGCATCAGTCAGTTATGTGCTATGCGTGATACGCCAAGGGGTATTAGCACGTAAATGAATGTAATGGATTCGACTAGAATTCGAACTCGGCACGTCAATTCCTCAATCCGAGCCGCTAACCATTACTCCACCGTGCCTCCCTACTAGTATACGATATTAATAAAAAAAAAAAAAACCCTCTTTGAATTGAGAATCAAAATGTCGGATATTGTGTACATTGAAAATGTCAGAAATGCCATAAAAGTCGTACCTGAGGCTCCAAAACCTCTCGCAGTTATGCTTTACGCCCATATAATTCATGGGAGAGTGTGTGTTTTCTGTCAGATTAGTCACGTTAATCTTAATGAAGATTTCATCAGCATGAAGTTGCCAGACATTTTAAGTCCAACTCAATCTATGCGTATAGTCTCATAGATCTTTAACAACTCTTAACAACCTTTCTTGCTGTGCTCTAAATCAAACGTCATTGAAAAAAGTATCAGGAGGCTATCATGTAATAAAGCTTGATTGAAGAACGGTGACATGTTTGTGCCGGTCGCTGTCACCGTTCTCTGGCTTAGTTGATGGGTGACACGCCGGCCGTTCAAGTGGTCACTTGATATCAGATCAGCTCAGTGGATTTTGTAATGAAGAGCGGAAGTAGTGTTTCATCGACCGGAAGAATGCTGGCCTCAGCTCGGTGTCATCGAGATTCAACATGAAATACAGGCGACTTTAAAATTTCGCTTTTCCTTCTTGTAACTATATCGTAGACACTACGGATATATTTCTGGTATGTAGCTTTGAATTTGTGTTGGTGATTCTCATTAGCACATAATTAGCAAGAAAGTAATGGGACGTAAACGTTTCATAAGACCCATTTGGTTGTTGGTTTGTCATAATGAGTAATTTTATTTGATGGCTTTGGCAGAGCAATGGAATGGCCTGGTACAGCAACAAAACAAGATCTCTGACTTTATCTTTTATAGAATGATCAAGAATGTGTAGCTTAATAAGGTTTTTGGAATCCAACTGTCCTATTAAATATCCATAGCTAGAGGGAGAAGTGGATTAATGTCTTTGACAAAGGTATTTTTTTAAATTTAACGCAAATGATCATAGCTGGAGTTTGAACTCTTATTTGCTGATTCCACCCGCCGTACGTTTAACCACTAGACCACCGGCATTTTTTGCTCATGGGCTAATTGTAAAAGTATATTTCAGACACGTATTCATACCGGAAGGGTACGTTCAATTTCATCATATCAGTTCGTTAGATTTTCCTGCAAAATATACGCGCTGATCTCTGTACGAAATGTCCATGTATAAAGTTTCCATTTCCGGTGCTAATTAGGTGAGGCTCTGATTTTGATCTATTTATCAATATTCGATCCAATGTTGAAATGTCTGATTTGATGATGAAATCAGTGAGGATTTTGAACGTAACTAAATGACCTTTTTTACGGTATTTTCTCGGTCTGATGTTTTGAGTTCTTTTCCGGTTAGGACAACTGCAATATAAAAGTTATTCCAACTGCTTAAGGCAGTGATTCTTAACCGCCGTGTGCCACGCGATCCCCTTAAGTATACCCCGAAATATTGTGTGTGGGGGGTGGGGTGGAAGTAGTAATGGTACAGCATTAGTATTTGAATAAATGAATAAGCATTACACTTTTTTTAAAATAACTCTTTACACTATTCTTCGATTATGTTAAGTTCACGTTTGTGTGTGTATTTTTTTTTAATCTATGGTTTTATTTAACTGTATACCCGTAAAAAGTTCTATTAAGTATGACGTGATATTTTCATTTATTCCTAGGTGTGGTCACATAGGTGTGCCAGGTCATCGCAACCAACGTCGCGCTGGCGTCGATATTTCACCGACCCTCCCTCTTTGGTGCAACGAGGAAGGTCCTGCCGCACGGCTGGAATCTCCAGGACCAGACATCCTTTATTTATTTGCTGTGTTCTTCCCAAAGACAGAAACATAATTGAGAGATAAAATATAATTTGTCCGCCAAAAGCAAATACTGCATTCTGATCCCAGCCCTATGGTTAGGGAGGGAATTAAAGCGTAACTCGAGTAATACTGGATGTTCGGTCAATGAATGCCGTATGTTTCCTTATAAGAAAACGGCTAATATTACCATCATAGGTAGGTAGGTAGGTAGGTGTGTGTGTGTGTGTGTGTGTGTGTGTGTGTGTGTGTGTGTGTGTGTGTGTGTGTGTAAGATTGTATTGGGACTAATGACATGCAAAATTACTTGTGTCTGATTACAACCAAGCTTTTATCTCTGAAGCAATTGATTTGAAATTTGGCAAACAGAAACTTCATATGTTTATGTGTCAAGTTCAATTTTAGACTCACCTCTCCTAATCTTGAAGGTGATAAAGTTTCAAAACTTTCTTTCACGCACGACTGTTTGTTTTTCTGAATTACGATGACGACAACAATATATTTCCCTGGATTTTGTGCAAGTTTTTCTTTGTGGGATAATTGTTCTGGTGAAATTTCTTAAAAAGATAAATTTTAAAAGAAATATTAATAAATTTAAAGAGTCAATCAACCTTTTTATATTATTTTACGGGGTTTTTGGGGGACATTTTGCTTTAATCACCAATCGTCTTAAGAATTTAAATAATGGCAATCTCAGAATTTCAAGGAAAACTCACCTTACTTCTACTCAAGATCAAAATAACATTAACTGAAAAAGAATAGATACCGTCCTTTGTTAAAGAGAAAGAAAAATGGCCAGGAAAAAACTATTTAAAATGTTATAAGCTGATAGAGAAGGGTAATTTAAAAACCAAAAAGCTTTGGGAAAGACACATTCGAAAGAACATTATATTAGCAAAGAGTAAATATTATTCAAAATATTTAACGCTTTCTAGTATAAAACACAATATTTAATTTGTTTCCTTTGTCATTTTTATAGGACGTGTAGGTAGTGTAACGGATATTGACGTCAAGAGTGAAATCGGCATGCCAAGTTCTAATTCGTGGATAGTCTGTTGCAATCATTTTCGCACAAATGTCCTTGGAAAAAACATAGATCCAAACAGTAGGGGTTAAATAGAAGGGTAGACTGGGCTCTCTAGACTTGAGTGGCAACCTGTCTACGAGAAGGAAAACTCTGAATTCAAACCGTGAAGAAGAAATTGAGAACCCAATAGACCCAATCTTTCCGAGGGAGGCATGTCAATTCAGAAATAATAAACATAACTGAATCTATGGAGAATCATGATGCCCTCCATCTTGAATAGATGAATGCCATTAAAAAAAATTATATGGCAGTAAATATCTTTGATTTTCTACAATTTATTTCATACAAAACAATCTTGTTACACATTTAGAAATCTAAACATTTATTAGCATTCAAAGTTTCTTTGTAGTTAGCTTTTGTCTATATTTCTGAGATGAGATATTATGTACAGTATTTACATTATGCGGACTATTGTCCTCATCTTTGTCGCCATATTTATCACAACGTTTCGGCCGTTGTACGCTCCGGCCTTCTTCAGGTGGTCGGAATTTCGAACTGAACCCTTTATTTCGATCACTGAGGTAGTCTACCTCAGTGATCGAAATCAACGTACAACGGCCGAAACGTTGTGATAAATATGGCGACAAAGATGAGGACAATAGTCCGCATAATGTAAATACTGTAGTTAGCTTTTCTTCCTATAAGACCCGGGTTCGAATCTCACCTTGGTCGATTTATCAAGGAAGTAAGTTCTTGATTCTATCAGCCTGAGATGATCCCAGCATGTTGGGGAGTTCCTGAATACCACGAGTTGACGTCAGTCTTGTAGATAAAGTAAACGAAACTACTTGTTAATAGTTGTGCTGTCACAAGTCATCGTAACCGAGGGTGTCAAAGTACTGGCTTTGTTTAACTGTTGATCACACCAGATGTTCTTTAATAAAAGCAGTAACTAATGCCTGTTCAGCAGAACTGCAGTATAAACCAAAGTTTGGCTCTGTGGGTGTTGAAGAAACACTAATGTGACTGAGCAGGCGTCTTCACCAGGGATTAGCTAGTCACCCTAGCAGATGGGTTTACTTGGAAAAACAAGCTACTTTATCAAAACTCTCAACCAACTTGATTTGTTTTTCTTTTGTCCAACCCTAAGAAAAAAATTTAGCGATCATAAAAAACAAAACAAAGAACGTTTTTGTTAATATTTCCTCCCCAGATGTTGCCTCATCCATTGTTCTTTATCGGTTACGTGGGAGAGTTTATTGTTTTGTTGTAATTTAAGGCCACAACATGCAGGCATCCAGTAAGAATTGTGCTCACTGGTAATGGATCCAAAAGACGAACCTATTAACCATTACCTCTTGACGAAGCCCCACTTCAGAGTTTCTCTTTTTTTACCCAATGCTAATCGAGGGAACATTTGAGCACTGTAAATGGTGCTTCCATGAACATTTATGAATAAGTAATTAAAATATTGTCATGTGAAGAAGAGAGCTGAGGAAATGGAAAATTGGAATGCCATAGACTGAATATGTTAATAACGAAAAAGTTTTACGGAAAATGGAAGCAGTTCTACATAAAATCAAAAAAGAAACAGTCGAAATTATCAGGTCACATAATGAGGAAAGAGAGCTTGGAGAATATGACACTCACGAGATATACAGAAAGCAAGATGGACAGAGGAAAGCAGCGAATAAAGCTTGTTTAAATGGTTGGCAGAACAGGGTTTAGGAAAGATAGGAAAAAGACAAACCTTACTAAGAGTTCTCAAAGGAGAGGAAATTGTGGAGAGCCGCAAGTTTAGATGGTCAGCAAAACAGGTGTTGGGAGGGATAGCAAAAAGAAGGAAATTGTGGAGAGCCGCAAGTTTAAATGGTCAGCAAAACAGGTGTTGAGAAGGATAGCAAAAAGAAGGAAATTGTGGAGAGCCGCAAGTTTAAATGCTCAGCAAAACAGGTTTGGGGGACAGCAAAAAGACAAAACTTACTTAGAGCTCTCAAAGGAGAGGAAAATGTGGAGAGCCCCAAGTTTAAATGATTGGGAGAACTGGGTTGGGAAGGATAGCAAATAGACAAAACTAAGAGTTCTCAAAGGAGAGGAAATTGTGGAGAGCCACAAGGGATAGGTCACAAAGAAGAAGAATTAAAATATAAGATTTACTTAAGTAATTAGTAATTAAAATTTTAGTTTGAATTATTGAGAGTCAGTTACTATCTTCACGTGCTTATAATGAGAATTACGTTCACGATTTAATTCTTCTGATTAGTATTAACAAGTATCAAAAAATTTGAGTGATAGAAAGATTACTTACAACATAGTCTTTTTTTTTTTTTTAATCATTTCACCCCAAGCAAGGTACGAAAGCCACTCAGACACAAGTGGTTACTGACTATGAAAGAATTAGAAAACTGAAACATTATTAAGGAGAGAGAAAAATAGAAGAGTAATCAGGAAGACAGAAGATAACAGTTGACATTTAAATTTTTGAAGACCATACTGGACTTGAAAGAAAGAAGCCGGAAGAGAGTTCCACGTGAGAGAAGTGCAAGAAAAGAAACTGGTAGCATAAAACTTACGATTACATGTAACGATCTCAACTGTAAAATGATGAAAACTTGTTGCTAATCTTGTACTGCACTTAAATTCATAAAGTCTATGTGACATAGCAAAGAGCATCTGAACAATTACCATGAAATCATTTATAGAAAAGTCACAGAGAAGCAACTTTACGTCGGTGGAAAAGTGACTGAAGCCGAGATGCCAGGTAAAGACCAATCATATTTCTGATTCTTCTTTGGATTTTACCAAGAATCTCTAAATATAGAGTAGGAACATCGAACCATATGTAGTATTCTAAACTTGGATAAACTTGGATATTAGAGCGGTAGAAACCTTCTTAAGGAGAGAGAACAATAAAAGAAGAGGTATCAAATAACAGTAGATAACAATTGACATTACATTTAAATTTTCGAATATCAAAGTTGGCTGGAAAGCATCAAGCTGGAAGAGAGTTCCACGAGCGAAAAGTGCGAGAGGATAAACTCTTAGCATAAAACTTACAGTTGCATCAAGCCAACTCTATTCTAAATTGTTGGGAACTTGTTGCCAAATCTCGTATTGCTCTTAAAGTCTAGATACCATAGCGGAATGTTCATTGGAACAATTATCACGAAAGTATTTACAGAAAAAGGCACAGAGAAGCTACGTTACGGCGGTGGAAAAGTGACTGAAAACGAGATGCCAGGTCAGGACCAATAACGTTGCGGATTCTTCTTTGGATTTCGTGAAGAAATCTCTAAATAAACAGCAAGAGTCAATCAGTCAGTTATGTGCCATGCGTGATACACGCTTAGGCGATCATGCATCTTTCGATACATGACTGACGAGGCAGATTTTTCCCGTAGTAGGTTGCCATTTCTTTCTGCGGTAGACCAGATGCCATCCAAGGCTATAGAACCCGATCTGTCCTGATATTTACTCATAGCAAGAAGAGGATTCATACCTTTCCCAAGGGTATTAGCACGTATTCAAAGCATGGGTGAATGGTAGACTTATAAATATGTAAGATAGATTCGGAAGAGAAAAATTTCCTATCACAACACAGTGAGCCAATTCTATTAGCAACAGACCTACCAGTGGATTCAATATAGTCTTTCGACTTCCTGACAGCAAAGAATGTTAGCCCGAGAAGGAACAAGGAGTTACTTTCCTGAAGGTTAGTATCAGCCATACGGATGGAAAGCAGAAAGGGGTCTCAAAGGTAATTAACAGACGTTTCATTTTGAAGGCGGTAAATTAAGAAATTGCCCCATTTAAGAGAAGATTGTCGGTCAGGTTTTTTTTCTTTTTTTTTTTTTTAGGTTAGTTGCCAATTTAACCTTATCAACCGGTCAGACTTAATATTGAGACAGGAGTAAATAGAGTCTTATAAAAATACCTTACGAGAAGAGAAACTAAAGACTGGTGATAACAAGCAAAATTGTCAAATAGAAAAGACATCTAATTTGTCTTCTATGAATGAGAGGAAAAAACGATTTAATATCGTTGCGTGTTTTTTTATTTTTTTTTGTTTTGTTTTTTTTGTTTTGTTTTGTTTTTTTTTGTTTTGTTTTTTTCGTTTTGTTTTTTTCTTTCTCCACTCTAAACAAGTTGCGTATTTTTCAACAGACGACACTTGGCATCGAATGACTTTGCGGTTAGTGAGCACAATGGAGTGGGAGGATCAGAAGGTGATTGGTTGAAAAAGGAAAATCATCTACCTGAAAGTTCATTACGACGTGTTCACTTGAGAACAGAGTTGGGTGAAATGGAAACTGTCTGAAGGAAGAGAAATCGAGCGGATGAAACGACGAAGAACGAGCCGAGTGAAGATCTTACCTGACCAAGTGCCAGTGTCAAATTTGAAATATGATCATCCCCCAAAGACACCATATCAACTGCTGATCGACTATCTAAAATGTAGGTCGACGGAGAGGATTACCAAACAGGTCAAGAGAGCCACATCTTTCTTTTCTTCTCGCTTCATTTCTTCTTTCACCTTCAACGACGCCCAATCAAAATGTCTGTTCGATTCCTTAGCTGCTTATTTCTTTCTCTTTGTCATCTGAGAAAGATAGAAGAAAAACCAAAGAGAATGATTTTTTAAAAAAATCTGTCTCTTAAGTTAGAACGTAGACGATCATGGCTCCTCACAAATTTCTTTTCGTTATTATCTGTGATAACCGTTACAATACTAGCATATCTAATAATGATATTGACTGATGAAAAAGTATTAGAGAAGAAATCTAACTACGTCAAAATATCTCTCGTTCTCTCTATCTCTGGGTCTGTCTCTCTCTCTATCTCTTTCTCCCTCCCCCCTCTCTCTCTCTCTGAGATAGGTTGGCAATACAGTCTCGAGTCCAGTCAAAAGTCACGTTTGCTTTTAAAACTTTAAAACTTTTCATCTCTAATAGCTAGACATTAATTTCACAGCTAACAAATGAAGATATTTACTCAAACACGTGTGTTCGCTAAATGTCACGTTTATGACAGCCAGACAGACAGATAGATAGATAGATAGATAGATAGATAGATAGATAGATAGATAGATATGAGCAGCCAGATAGATATCAGAGAAAGCGAGTTAGATAAACAACGAAACAGACATAGATAGATAGATAGATAGATAGATAGATAGATAGATAGATAGATAGATAGATTTATTGTGTTATTTTTATGTCGATTTTGTTTTGGTTTGTTTTTATTTGGGTGAGTGTATGAAGCACCCTTTGAGACACAAACTCACTCCACACTGTTAATGGTCAAATACACTGTATTCATTTAACCCAAAGGCGCCTGTTACATAGATAGATAGATAGATAGATAGATAGATAGATAGATAGATATGAACAGACTGATTAATTCAAACAGATTTGGTTAAATAATTTAGATATGTTATATCTATTTATTTTGGTTTCGATCCTTTCAAGTCCACGGATTAATTTCTTGGTAGAATTTTGTGAATTTACAGAAATACATATACACATTCACAGACGATTTAACCCCCTGAAGATGGACTTAGATGAAACTGAATGTACTTGGGAAAATAAAAAAATATTTGAAAGAAAACTTTGGTATTTTTCTTAATCAATTTTCTATAGCTACCAAGAAAATTAATCCGTGGACTTGAAATGCCCGAAACCAAAATACACATAATATGTCTAAATTATTTAACCAAACCTGTTTGAAGATATATATATATATATATATATATATATATATATATATATATATATATATATATATATATTCATGAATCATTCATACAAAAAACAAATATAGAGGTTAATGATTTAAATGATTTAAACTCTATATTTGTTTTTTGTATGAATGATTCATGAATTTATAAATTATAATTGCACCTTTTAATTGAATATATATATATATATATATATATATATATATATATAGAGAGAGAGAGAGAGAGAGAGAGAGAGAGAGAGAGAGGGGAGAGAGACAGATAGATAGATAGAGAGAGAGAGAGATTAATTTTTATTCGTATTTTTCACTAGTTTGAAAACCAATCAAAATCGTTCAAGTTAAATTTAAGTTAACGGCATTTCTTAAATTAATCATCACATTTATCATTTATTTTTGAATATTTTTTTTTGTCCCTTATCTAGTAGTTGTAGACGCAATATTTTTAAGGTGTTTAAATATATGAGGGGGAAGCATTATTATTATTATTATTAAATAGTAGGGGCAGCACTGCACCAAGAATGTGATGCTGGGGGTGTAAATATACGAATCCCAATACACCAATCATGAGAAGCAGTCTGATAAGAGTAAAGACCAGTCGCATGTTTTAAAGCCAAATATGCACGATATGATGACCAACTTTTGGAGAGAAAAAAAGCCCTGCAAAAGCTTGCTGGTGGCGCTCAGTATTTCTTACCTTCGAATCGGGTAACCAAGTCTGTCCAGAGTGTATCCGATTTGAAGGAATATCTTAAGTATCTAGGTATGACTTATCCTTCAAACATGAAAATAGTCCCTGACTATTCCAGTTAATGGACACAGTGCGTCAACTTCTAGGGGTCATGTGCAGCTGGTTAAAGTAAATCTGTGGTATTGGACGGGATATATATTGTATTCAATGCCATACCTATAACTTGTTCTTGCAAAGGCCTTGTCTGTAGCCCATCTTAACAAAAGAATATGTACATGTTAACAGTTGTAATCAATTTACATCATAAGCTATGAGAGTCATGCTTTGGGTAATATCACAACATTCATTATTATTATTATTATTATTATTATTATTATTATTATTATTATTAAAATTTACCGCCTATTTTTTAATTTTACTTTTAATGCTTTTTAGCGAAAAAATACTTGAAAATGTATCGCAAATAGCTTACTCATTATTTCAAATCAATGCTGTTTGATTAGCAGTCATAGAATGAAAAAACGACTTGATGTTGTTTTGATTGTTTTTTCTTAATGATTTCATCCCAAGCAAAACTTTTAAAAGGAACCTGAAATTCAATCTTAAACATGAAACTAGGGATAAACCTCTACTCCTGTTCAATGGGCGAGAAAAGAGTGCGAAATTGTAAGATAAAAACAAATGGTCAAAAATTAATAATAAAATAAGTTTTATTTATGCCGAGTGAACTGACATTTGAGTCATCTCTCATTATTGTGTTAAGATAAAAATAAGTTTTGCTTCGTAAATTTCATAAAAATTCTTTTCGCCGGTTTTACGCCATTTTTATTCCTGACATTATTGGAACAACACATTTTCTTTTTCAAAAGACACATTCTTCTGCCAGGTTTGATTGAAATACGTGTAAAGTTAAAAACATAACACACTTTGTCACTCACTTTTCTTTCCATTTATATATATTTTTATATAGTTCCGTAGAAAGAAAATTCAACCAAAATTGATTTCGTCCATAAAATAATTCTGTTTCTGTAGAAAGTATGCAGTTGCCAAAACGAATTTTTTGTTTATAACTTTGCGAAGAGTCATCAGCTTATCCACCATTGTTTGAACAACTGAACCTATTCGTTGTTGGCTTACTCTTATCAACAAAACGTTTCAGTCGTTAAATAATAATTTCTAGTTGCGCTCTTTTTCCACTTGAAGAAAGGGATTTTCTTTCTTTCTTTCTTCCTTTCTTTCTTTCTTTCTTTCTCTCTCTCTCTCTCTCTCTCTCTCTCTCTCTCTCTCTCTCTCTCTCATACTCTCATACACAAACACACAATATATATATAACGAGGGCAGAAGAATGGATCGGCCCAAACGGTGTGTTAGAAAAAGGCAGGAGGGGCTGATGGAAAGAGTAACATACCTAACGGGTTTGGTTTATTGATTTGTTTATTTTTTACGGTTTATCGACCTTTTGCAGGTTATTTAAAGCCAGCAAATAATTTGGGATTGTAAGACTATTTTTAGAGATAATGATGATTTACTTACACATCCTACTATTTAATCTATAACTGAGGGGAGAAGAAGTGAATTCATACGTGTGTCAAGGGTATTTGCACGAAAGTGAATATAACGAACCCGACTGGACTTGGAACACGACTCTCCGATTTCCAATTCAGAGACGTTATCTATTACACCACCCACGCTTACACTGCCTGGTATTCCAAAGCGGTCACCCATCTAGGTACTGGCCAGGCTCGACGTTGCTTACTAATGAGTTTGGATGTCAGAGCAGGGAAAAGAAGGATGGTGAATAATCTAACATTACTTAGAATTAGAATAGGAAATTGTGGATAGCCCCTGTCCCGAAGGGACACTGCACATAAACGAAGAAAGAAGAATATTTTATCATTCTAATTCGCTCATTTTTTTCTAACTTAATAAACACTTCACAATGGGCAAAATAATAGCAGACCTTTTACAGCCTCTCTCTTAGCTTACAAGAACAAGATCTTGAATTTTATTCTTTTCAATTTTGTATTATGCTGGTTAATCTAATATATGACTTCTTCCAATTAGACTGTTCTTTATTGGATTAAGTGGGATTGTGAAGGTGGAGATTGATAAACTGATTTACCCTTTTATGACAGTTTATCACAAGGCACTTGGACGACAGACGAGTGGCACCAGTCAGTTGACAGCACATTATGGCCATAAGCAATAATTTGGGGAAAATGCTGTCGACGCCAAATAGATTTTAGTTATTTACGTTTTAGAGACTTTTTTCTCTTTAGGATTCCAAGTGTACAATTAATTGAGTACTCGCCAAGTTTATGACTTATAAGAGGCTCATAATCCTTCAAAAAGAAATGTTTGTTTTAAGGATTTTTAAAAGCTGGTTGCTGACAAAAATCGTTTCACCATATTTTAACTAGAATTTGGGAGCATGATTAAATGTAATTCATATTTAAAATAGTTCATTTATTTATCAATTTTTTAAGAACAAATAAAGTGAAAAGGGAAATAGTTTCAGTTAGAATGAAGAACGGCGTCATTTACAATCAAATTTCTCATTTCTTTTAAAATATCTATCCCGTAAGTAATTATAATTATTGAAATTCATACGTCCGACGAGATTTTCAAATTTCTCAAACTTTCAAGTTAGACTATAATGTTTTTTTTTTGTTTTTTTCTTTTGTTTTGATTTTATAGTGTATAGGTTTAATCCAAATATTATGCATATTTTAATCATGAAACAAGGCTCAGATTTAATGCATATTTATTAACTTTTAATAACTAAATTTTCTCTCATACGATTATATTTTAAGCATGAAATTGTTTTTCTATGAACGTTTTCCAGATTATTTAATGTCGAATTCTTTAGTTCTGGTAAACAATAGAAAAGTAGACATAGGTTCAGTTCGAGTGTCAAAAAGGTAGGTATAGATCTGGTTTGGACGTATCCAAAAGTTAGGTAGATGTTTGTATTACAGGAATATCAAAAAAGGTAGATGTGTTTTCTTTGCACGAGCGTTAAAAAGACAGGCATTGAACGAGATTGAAAAAGATAGATATAGGCCCGGTTTGCGCGATTGTCAAAAAAATACACATAGGCCCGGTTTGCACGAGAGTCAAAAAGATAGACATAGATCCGGTTTGCACGAGAGTCAAAAAGATAAACATAGGTCCAGTTTGCACGAGAGTCAAAAAGATAGACATAGGTCGGGTTTGCACGCGAGTCAAAAAGATAGACATAGGTCCGGTTTGCACGAGAGTCAAGAAGATAGACATAGGTCCAGTTTGCACGAGAGTCAAAAAGATAGACATAGATCTGGTTTGCACGAGGGTCAAAAAGATAGACATAAGCCCGGTTTGCACGAGAATCAAAAAGATAGACATAAGTCCGGTTTGCACGAGAGTCAAAAAGATAGACATAGGTCCGGTTTGCACGAGAATCAAAAAGATAGACATAGGTCCGGTTTGCACCTGAGTTAAAAAGATAGGCATACATATCGCAGACAAGTGGCCCCATTTGTGGGGACTTGTCTGAAAATATAAATGAACTATTTTTTACTCCAACCGACAGGTCGAAACCACGAAATAAACATGAAATAAGGCTGAAACTTGAGAATTTGTTAAGCAAAATCACCAGATGCGAATAAAAAAAAGGTTTATATATAATAAGTTTGTTTGGAGGTGCAACAAAATTGAAGCGTAGGTAGGAATAAACTTTTTATAAAATACCCAGATCGTGAAGAGTAGCCTTATATAAATCAAATTCTAATCAGTCGTGTTAAATTTTCTGTGTTGAATAGTTTACCAAACTATGACTACTACTATTGCTGACAACATCCTACAACTTTTGGGGCCCCCCAGGTTAGCAAAATCATAGGGGCACCCTCAGACGGAGACACCCTCTAAATCACTCGCACCCATCTTGAATATTATTGTACTTGTGATATATATCTAGCGGCTTGAAGTAAACATACAGCAAATTCTTTAAATAAACTAGAATCGCTAACTTTTGTTTCTCAATAGAAATATTCTTGAAGAAATACTACTATTTTACTATTTATTGAAAACAAAATTAGCACATATTTGAACACAACTGTATTAAAAGAAAAGAAAAGAAAAGTAAAAAACAGATAATAAAAAATCTGTTTTTGTAGGTTATTTAAACAATCAAAATAAATATGAGTTAGTCATACTGATATACTTTCATTTCATGAAACTATTATAGCCTTTATAAAATTAAAATCACTGCTTTATAAACATTTCTAAGATTTAAACATTATGATCGGAATCAAATATGTTAACTGTTTTTGTTATAGTGGAACGCACCTATTCTATAGCAAATAGACTCTCCTACCTATAATAAGTAGGAGTAGTAAGAGTAACGAGTCGCTCAGTGGGTCAGTCAGGCTGACCGGCTAAACTCTCTGCGTTCGAGCGGAGAGGGACCCGAACGAGGCTACGCCGAGGGACGGAATCTCGTTCGGGGAGGTAAATTGTGGAGGTAAATCGACCCTGAACCCGTTTATACGGGTTCAATGGGCATATTTTTGGCCGAGCCCACGGGCTCGGAGAACCCACGTTAAACCGGCCTTGTGCCACATGATGCCCACGAGGCGGGGGTAACTAAATATCGTCAGTCGGTCAGTCAGGCTGACCGGCTTAACTCTCTGCCTTCGGGCGGGGAGGAACCCGAACGAGGGTACGCCGAGGGGCAGAGTCTCGTTCGGGGAGGTAAACCGGCCCTGAACCTGTTTATACGGATTCAATGGGCATATTTTTGCGCCAAGCTCACGAGCTCGGAGAACCCACAATAAATAACCGACCTTGTGTCACATGCTGCCCCAGTGGGCGGGTAACTGAACATCGTCAGTGGGTCAGTCAGGCTGACCGGCTGAAGTCTTACCTTCGGGCGGGGAGGAACCCGAACGACGCTACACCGAAGCGCGGAGTCTCTTTCGAGGAGGTAAACCGGCCCTGAACCCGTTTATACGGGTTCAATGAGCATATTTTTGGGCCGAGGACATGGGCTCGGAAATCCCACGTTAAAAACAGCCTTGTATCACATGACGCCCCAGTAGGGAGGTGACTGAATATCGTCAGGGGGTCAGTCAGGCCGACCGGCTGAATTCTCTGCCTTTGGGCAGGGAGGGACACGAACGACGCTACGCCGAAGGGCGGAGTGTCTTTCGGAGAGGTTAACCGTGAGGTAAACCGACCCTGAACCGGTTTATACGGGTTCAATGGGCATATTTTTGGCCGAGCCCATGGGCTCGGATAACCCACAATAAATAACCGAACTTGTGTTACATGATGCCCCAGTGGGGGGATGACTGAATATCGTCAGTGGGTCAATCAGGCTGACCGGCTGAACTCTCTGCCTTCCGGCGGGAAGGATCCCGAACGAGGCTACGCCGAGGGGCGGAGTCTCTTTCGGGGAGGTATTCCGGCCCTGACTCGTTTATACGGGTTCAATGGGCATATTTTTGGCGGAGCCCGCGGGCTCGGAGATCCCACGTTAAACCGGCCTTGTTCAACATTATGCCCACGTTGGGGGGGGGGGGTGACTAAATATAGTCAGTGTGTCAGTCAGGCTGACCGGCACAACCCTCAGCCTTCGGGCGAGGAGGAACCCGAACGAGGCTTCGCCGAGGGCCCGAGTCTCGTTCGGGGAGGTAAACCAGCCCTGAGCCCGTTTATACGCGTTCAATGGGCATATTTTTGCGCCAAGCTCACGGGCTCGGTGAACCCACAATAAATAACCGACCTTGTGTGACATGCTGCCGCAGTGGGAGTGGGGGTGACTGAATATCGTCAGTGGGTCTGTCAGGCTGACCGGCTGAACTCTCTGACTTCCGGCGGGGAGGAACCTGAACGAGGCTACGCCGAAGGGCGGAGTCTCTTTCGGGGAGGTAAACTGACCCTGAACCCGTTTATACGAGTTCAATCGGCATATTTTTGACCGAGGCCACGGGCTCGGAGATCCCACGTTAAACCGGCCTTGTGCCACATGATGCCCTCGTGGGGGGTGTGAATAAAAACCGCTCAGTGAGTTGGTCAGTCAGTCGATGCCGGACGCCCGTTAGTCGGATACTAATGTATCAGCGACCACAACTAGATTTCTCTGCGTCATTACCTATTATATCAAGTTCCTAACGTTTTGTACGTCGAACCTATTTTAGGACCGACTTCGCACAAATACAAGCCTCCACTGTGAAACCACTCCATAACAGTTTAAAAAAAACGGACACAAAATAAAACATTTTTTCTTACTATGGGACTAGAAAAGTCAAATTAATATGAGTTTGTCATGTTGGTATCATTTCAGTTCGTGAAAATGTTTACAAGTTATAATTTCTAGAAAATTAAAATCAGTGCTTTTCATCAAAGCTTGAGTGCCCCCACCTCATCGGTTGAAGCCAACACTGGCCTAAATAATAATCCTGTCCTAACTATCGTGCATGCAAATATGTCTAGAGTCGCTAAAATTAAAGTATATGTTCTTACGCTTTCTACGAGAATATTTCTGTCATCGATGAAGAGGAGATCCAGAATCAGTGAGAAAGCCAATTTAGAATATCAAAATATTCAGAGTATAATTAAAATATCTTAACATCAGATACAGTATTATTCGAAAAAAACATTTGAGATTCGAATGGGCAAGAAGGAATTTTATCACATAGATATAGCAACTGACGCATAATAGTTAACGATATGGTTACAGTATCCGCTCACATCGTCACAGATATAATAGCTGGATATATAACTCTTGTCAAGTGGTTTCCATACATCTATAGACGACCAGAAATCCGCGAAATGACAACAGAGAAAAACAGCATTGAATCAAATAGGAAATTTAACTCATATATTTTAGTATTGTTCTTCGTGTTTCTTTTATCGTTCGTTCCTGCATATATATATATATATAACTTTTATTGTAACATGCATTACCCAGTCTACTAAATGGCTAACCGGATAATGTTCTAAATATTATTTTATATACGATTAATAGTAACTCACAGAAAACCACTATTAAGTAAGTGTCATATAAAGAAGGCTACGGGTGAGAATCCTGCCTCATGCAGTTTGTAGGAAATTTAGAGGATATTAAAAAATTAAATAAATAAAATTTTAAATTTGCTCTGAAAAATGGTCTTATATTTTTAACAAATATTAAGAGAAAAGATTTAATGACAAAACGTTTATGTATAAAAGATGAATTTATTGTCAGCTAAAATAATAAGTTAAAGTACTGTTTTCAAATTTCGTATTAAAAAAATTACATTTTTTTTCTTTGTGTTGTTTTTTTCGAATAAATTCCTTTAGTTCTACTCTATCAAGTAATTGTAAACACACCATCATATAATTTCTTATATATGCCGTGTACTTTCAGTAGGTGGGTGATCATCGCTCTCCACAGCTTCTTGTCTTTCGTAGCCCTAAGTAACGTCAATCCTCTTACTATACCTCGCTCCCCGTTTTGCCACCAATTTGCGCAATCTCGTTGGGTAAGCTGTTCTGACTTTTCTTTCTGCGAGTTCCACATGTCCTAAGCCCTCCTTCATCATTAGGTGTCCCAGAAATCTCAACTGTCTCTTTCTGATTCAAAATGTCAATTTTTCTTCCAATTTTATTTAAAATGTTCTCGTTGTTCACATGTTTCATCTTTAGTGTTCTAAGCATTGTTTTGCATAATCATCTGTTTGACCCCAGGCCTCCTTTTCACCTGTGAAGAAATTGTCCAGCACCACTGCTATATAGAAATATTGATATTAAATAGCAGATGGACATTGTTTTCTGTGTTTCTAACGAAATTTTCCAATGTTTTAAAACATTGCCTCGCTCTTTGGATTTTTATAATCATATCTTCAGGAACGAGATGTTACCCAAAATTTCAAAGAATGCTTAGTCTAACACTTAGCTATCATTGTATCTGTTTTTAATAGTCCTTTGCACACTGGCTCACAAACAGTACCCTCGTAAAATGCAAACGATTGTACAGCATTCAGTTTTGATATATTGTTCCAGTTACCAAAATTTCAAGTATAATTTCTTCTTATTTATAAAGCACTTAATAAGCATAAGATATTTTAGAAAATTTAAGAAAATTACTGAAAATGAGTAGACAAAATTTGTCTGAATTATTCAATGAAACATGCCTCAGTATATCAATATATATATATCAATATATATATATATATCAATATATATATATATATATACATACATATATATATATATATATATATATATATATAGAGAGAGAGAGAGAGAGAGATGTCTCAATATATATATATATATATATATATATATATATATATATATTCATTTGGATAATTTCATTCCGAGTCGTGCTATCAACATTGAATAAGTCTGTATATTCACTAATATATACTTATTGCTCTGTTCATAACATTGAGCACTGTATTTATAACGCCCATGCAAAAAATACATTTATACGTATGTACAATTTTTCGTGCGTGTATGTATATTTTTATCCTAAACATTCATATATATATATATGTGTGTGTGTGTGTTTCTGTGTCTGTATGTGTGTGTGTGTCTGTGTCTGTGTGTCTCTGTGTGTGTCTGTGTGTGTGTGTGTGTGATCTTGATATATGTATATATATGTGTATAGGGTGTATCAATATATATATATATATATATTTTTACAAACTTTGGGGGCGGGCTCCTCACACCAAAAACCAGGTAAAATGGCCATATAAACATATGTCTACAGGGCCATCGTTGTACCTCAACACAACAACTCATAACAAATGTCCTCCGCTTGCTTCTTCAATCGCATGCACACGTCGGATCATTGACAAGCGGACCCTTTCAAAGTCTCCCACACGGTGTCGAATGATTTTGCGGTCTTCCATGATACGCTGATGAAGCGTCTCTGCATTACTAATGTCTGCTGCATAAACTAATATATATATATATATATATATATATATATATATATATATTGGAATCGGAATTCGTCCACAGTTCTCTAAAGATCACTTAACACAGTGCTATTATTTTACCCACATTTCATACAATTGCCTCAATAAAATATATGGAAGCAATTAAATTTTATGTAGGTGCTCGGAAAGTCATTACGTCTTACTAGCAACAAACATATGTTAAATTTATTCAAATATTATTTATCAAAAATATAAACATCTTCATTTTCAACGATTTCGGGTCGACGGGAAGGCACATTTTTGATTCCCTGTTTAAATAAATATGGCTTTTTTTCCCGAAAAATGGTAAGATTTTCAACTTCTTCGTTCCTTAATTTTCTGTCACTATATGAAATGTTCTAGTGATCGAAACAAAGTACAATCTGCAGGTGCCAAATCTGGTGAGTATAAAATGTAGAGATGTACTTCACCTTACTAAAGATCCTGCCTTATTTAATTTTCATCATGTGTCCATGCCTTTTGATGCTGAGTAACAGCTCCTTTTCTTTTTACCAAAGCGGGACACTTTCGATTTAATGTTTCGTTTACCCGATCAAATTGTTGGCAATAAATGCAGTGATGGTCCTTCCATATTCCAACATTTTATATTCCAACAGTGTTATACTGGTTACATTTACATGTTTTTCTTTTGATTATTATCAAAACTTTATTAAAGCTGATGTTTATATATTCTACCGATAACTTCGTGTTTTACTGAGAGGAGAAAAAATGTTTCCCAATCGCTTGACGTGTCTTAAAGCGAATTGTTCCAAACTAAACGAGAATTGAACTGCAGTTTTATTTTCAAAACTGCAGCTGCTGTGACCTCTGCAAGACGAAGCGAAAGACCGGCGTTGCTTCAAGTGTGCACATGAATGGAGAATGTTACTACACACACTAGGGCCAAGAGCAGACAATATCAACAATTTGTGTGAATTTCTGAGACGCGACATTATCATTACTTACATTTGGTCTATTGTCCTCATCTCCCCAGAAGGTCTAGCACAGAAATAAATGCAATATAGGAGCTATTAAGAAATAAGAAGAACTGGCAGCAAAGCTTCAGTAGCAAAAGCAACAACAGTAAATTAAAAACCGCGGTGAACGCAGTCAAGCATCATAATCACCTGCAGACAGCTTAGCTTTAAAGTACCGAGTTCTAGGTTCCGGATAGTGTAAAGGGACAAGTGGATTAAACCGTTGGTTCCTGAATTCAATCCTTGGGTCAGTGGAAAGAAGGCAAGGAATATTAATAATAAGCAGAATTAAAATAAGAACAAGTCAATATATCGTCAGCGGAATGAGAAGAATCTATCCACGTGGATTGAATAAAGGATGATGTTCAAAATTTCCTGAAAGTTACTCGGATCAACAGACACTTGAAGATATCGTAAATAAAATAAAAAATGGTTCTCTGTTATTTAGTTTGGTTCAAAGCTTACAAAATCTACGTTGTTTTCACTGTCGCTTGGAAAGGAATCGAACATTTCATCATTGGATTTAATGTTAGGATCAAAGAGAATGAATGTCTTCCTCGGTTCTATCCATTGTGTTATTGATACCGCATATACCACATTGTGTTACTGATACCACACTTCTTCAATGACTTACTCATTCTGTCACTTCTTGTTCTTTTCTCACGAATTCTTCAGTCATATGCACAGTTGAACAAGATTACGTTTTTTCTTCATTTTACGAAGGGTTGTAACAAAATCTTCCTAGTGCAGCCATTTGTACCATTTCTTTCATATTAAAGTCTTCATCAACGATCAGAATCTCAGTTTTATCGTGTGAAAACGGCTACTCTCTCAACGAAGCCCCTTACTTTTGAACGTTTATTCCAACTTTGTGTCTACTGGTATTACTAAAAATACTGGGGAAATAGTCGGTTCATTGTATTGCTCCAGAAAGTACCTAACTTCTGCCTTGCTTTATCTTAATAGTAGCTAGAGTAGACAAAGATGGATTATTTCTGGTTCTGCCCAATCCGTACTTTCCAGTCTTGATAGAGTTAAAAATCGTTTACACAGTCTTATAGAGGATGACGTATTTTTGTTGTAGAATAGCTAGCATCCCTTCAGCACTCTACCAGACAGTGCCCGGCTCATAGCCTTAAATAGTCTATGATTAAGGACTTCAACAGTTGATTAATAAATTGATACTAAACTAATTAATATTCAGACTGATCTTACTTACATTATTTACATTATTCGGACTACCGTCCTCATCTTTGTCGCCATATTTATCACAACGTTTCGGCCGTTGTACGCTCCGGCCTTCTTCAGGTGTTTGGAATTTCAAACTGAACCCTTTATTTCGCTCACTGGGGTAGACTGTTCTAGTTCCACGTGCCATGTTTGATGGATGTCAGTTATCAGTTATCTCCTGCTAATTTACTCAAAAATATAGACAGACTCTGATTTTACTTAGTTTGGCTATAGAGCATTGGACGCTCCTCTATTCCTTGTATATTGTCTTGTTAATTGTTTTGTAACTTATTGTTCTGTGTGTGATTTTTTTTGTATGTATCCGTTCGCACCGGATACTGGTGCTGAATAAATATATTAAGTACTCATTCTTCTCTGTGTATCATTCACATCGACGATATAGCAGTTTTCCACTATACAACCTCTTCCCCCCACAGACATAATGTCACAAACCTACAGCTCTTCTATTCTCATTTCCATAGTAAATACTTGGACGAGTTCCATTCTTTACTTCCACCAGCTCAGACTTTTACAGCTAATCACAACGATCAAATCACCACGATTCTCTCTGTATTCTAATCGTAAAGAGGACGTTCCACACAGAAAGCTTTTTTCCCCAAGTACTGCTGTTTTGTGGAAGAGACCTCCATATAAATGCTTCCCCGAAAACTACAGTTTTACTTTCATCAATTCAAGGGTCAATAATTAGATACCCTCTTTATTCTCATAACTTTCACTTAATACTTATTAATTCACTACGCTTCTACCTTGAATGGCTCTTGAGCCTTGCACTGGGTGAACATTGTCGGGTTAACCCCCTCCTAATTTTCGAAAACCGCTATTAGGAGACGATAATTTTTCGCAGCCTCTCCTTATCTTATCCGCTTATTCTTCAACATCATTCGCGGAGAACGCGTTCTCTTTTCTTTTCTTTTCTTTTTTTTTTTTTTTTTACATACTTTGAACCTAAACTGTTTTTGTATTCATTTGTTACACACAGCATTGTCTTTGTCACTTGTATACTTTTATTCTTGATACATTGCCATTTGTTTGTACGTGTATATTGGTTCTTGTCGTTTCTTCACATATATTTACGTAGACTCACATACCGATTACGCCATTTTTTTGTAGATATTTCAGGAGACAGCGTGTTATTCCCAGTTTCAAACACGGAAGTAACTGACCTGCAACATTAGTAAAAGGAGAAAAACGTAGAAAAACGGCTTTGTTAATAGAAACATTCAGAGGTTGCAGTTGATTTGTTAAACCGACGGCGATAAAAGGCAAGTGAGTTTTTAGTTCATTAACATTTTCTTTTATCAAGTAATCCTCTATCAATTATACCAAGTAATGGGACTGAAGATAAGCCTTTCCAAAATAGAAACACTAATCTGGTATTGGAATGAAAACTGTGATGGCGCCTACCTTAAATCCATCATAAAATTATAGGATGTGGAATTAGTAAATACTAAACACTTCAGATGTCTTGGCGTATGGGTCACTTATAATAAATTTAATTATAGAAGAAAAAAAGAACATAGAAAACAGAGAATATGCAGCGCCAGCGATAGTTTCGCCCAAGACTGCAAATTGTTATTAAACCAAAACAACATCCTGAAAACTCGAATTATGTTCCAAAGAGCTTCGTCAAGTCGAAACTTTCATATGAATGCCATGCATGGTGCCAAATCTGTTCAGAAATATCTAAACTGTCAGCTGTATACAACCGCTTCCTAAGATCAATGGTGAAAAAAGGCTTTGAGCGATTGAAGCTTCAGGATCTTGACAAAGATCATCCTGTCTTGAACATTGTGAACTGGTGCTGTATAATCACGAAAAAACTGTACCAAATAACAAAAGCTACATCACTTGAGGATTAATCACTTGAGTATTACCAACAACCGCAACAACTAAAATGGATACCACATATGACGCGAAGTGAAATTAATAACATAATCAAGATGTTAACATCCCGCATCACTTCAAGTAAAAGGTTCGAAAGAAACCCCACCCCACCCCATTAATACTGGAAAGAGTAATAAAAGCTACTGGACTTGAGAAACCTGTTTCCCCAAAAAATGTTAAGAGAAAGATTTTATAAATTTCGACCAAAAAAAAGTACCATCTACTCAATGAATACCAAATGTTTCCTTGTAGGGAAACGGCTAATATTACTATTTATTGTTTTCCCACGTTTTAGGCGTAAATGAAACTAGATGAAAAGAGAAGACCTTTTTAATAAACCCCTTGGGCATTTTGACCAAATTTCTGCACACCGAAGTAGTGTTCTTCAACCATTCTTTTTCATGCACCTGAACGTAGACATTAATGACATGGCTTTTATTCATACCCTCGGTGTATAAAACGCAAGCCGATTTTGACATCAAATTTGGGGATAAAAAGTGAGTCTTATACACTATGAAATTTGTCTGCCGTTCATATTGAACCTTACTGATGAGCAGATTATTTTTTTTATATTTCCTCGTGCAATCAATCAAAAATTTAAACTGACTTAGACACAAAATGGACAGAAGTAACAACATATAAACGTGCACTCTGGCTGTTGAAAAGAGAAAATTAAATTCTTTATAGACTTATTTTTATTCCTTATTAAGTAGATTTAACTACATTAAAAAGATATGTGTGCTGTTATCGGCATGGAAACTAGAATCATCAGGCTGGATTCAAATTATGGCCTGCTCTGTTGGGTTCGGTTTTAAGCTCGTTTTCTCTGGTATGGTAGCACGACTTGTTAATTCTAATTGAATCTTTCATTATGGAATACAGAAATAAAACTATGGTACCCCCAGCTATAGGGTAGATAGCAAAACAGACAGAGATTTTTAGATTTGGATGGTAGCCAGTCTTGGAGAAAAACATTGCAGGTATGTGACATTTGAAAAAGAATAAAACTAAAAAATAACTTTTATGGATGAAATAATTCATAAAATGAAACGTTATGTAATTTTACAGAAGATAGAAGATTGACTGGGGTGTTTAGCTTTGGTTGGAGGCCAATTTAGGAGAAAGAACATTTTGATTTCAAAACCATCAATAAGTGAAACGAGAAAACAGTTCACTATCTTTCTCAACAAGTTATGGCAGTTTTCATTATATTGAAGAATACAAGCTGTAGAGAGCCACATTTGTCTACATCTTGAAGGAACGTAATATTTGAAAAAGAATAAAGCTAAAAACAAATAGCTTTTATTGGAGAAAAATTCTTAAAATGAAACGTTTAATTTTCTTTTTTTACAGAAGAATCTTCAAGTCATAAGAATAAGGAAGTAAAATTTGTTTCAAAGTAAAATTAATAAAATTTGCTGAGGTATCTTCAGATAAGGAAAGAAAACGGTTAGAAAGGGGGAAAAATGAGACAACTTGAAAAGAATAAAAGTTCACATGAATAACTTTCTTGAATTATTAGGCTGTATCCCATTTCAAATTTTCATTTTTACTGATTTTCAAAGTTTCTTTCAGGTACAACATCTACGGGACATAAATAGCATTACTATATTACTATTATATGCGTATATATATCATTATCAGTACTATTCAAATTTATCTTTCGTTTCATATGTTATCATTTCAGATAGAAGTATGAAGATTTGGGAAATTTTCAGACATTATTTTAAACTAAGTTTCAATTTCGTTGAAGCAGCAATTGAAAGGAAATGAAACATTATCTGACTGTCCTGCCCCAAAACTGACATGACCTTGGAAATAAAACCCCGAAATAGACGACCATTAATTGTCTATTACGAAAAGTATTTACTCGCGCTTTGAGCACGTCGTTATCTAAAAAGGCGTTAAATAAATTTGTTTAATAAAGTGTTTATTGCATTTAAATTGATTGTCAAACAAACCACGTCAGCACGAATTTTATTTTCTGATTTCAACTTTCAATACGGAATAAAAGAATAAAAATATGGTAGTACGTATTGTAAATTCTTATTTAATCTTGCATTACAGAATAAAAGAATATAACTATGGTAGTACGTTTTGTAAATTATTATTTAATCTTGCATTACGGAACAATGAAAACTTGAACTAGCTTAAAAAATGAGATCTGCATGGACGGTAAAATCGTTTCAACCAACTTTACTGGATTTTTGCTAATATATTAAACCGTTTAATCAAGAAGAAAAATAACAGTGTAATTTCAGTAAATTTACAATTGCATATTACTTATAAAGTTCATGCTAGTCGTCTCTATTTAGTATATATGATACCAATGTAAATTCCTCTGTATGGGATATAAAGCCACTCCTACATATGACAGGCATTGCTGCTATGGTTTCCATAACAATTGATTTTTACGGGTTGGAGATCTTAATCCCATACGCAATCGGTTTTGAATTCAGAGTTGTCTTTCTTCTAGACTGGTTACCAACCACAGCTAACGAGGACCTTCAGCTCTGCTGTCAACCATGTAGCTGAGTACAGAAAAGATGAATTCCTACTTTCTAGAAGTAGTTTTACAAAAACGCCTCGGCTGAAATTCGAATTAATTATGTGTGTGTGGATATATTCATTGAGCTGCGAGCATATATATATATATATATATATATATATATATATATATATATATATATATATATAGATAGATAGATAGATAGATAGATAGATATGAAGAGTCGGAGATAGATAGATAGATAGATAGATAGATAGATAGATAGATAGATAGATAGATAGATATGAAGAGTCGGAGATAGATAGATAGATAGATAGATAGATAGATAGATAGATAGATAGATAGATAGATAGATAGTATGTTGTTTTTTCCTATGTATATGTGGATGTATTCATTGAGAATGTATTCATTTATATTTAGCTGCGAGCAGACACGTGTACGTACACAAAAATAAAATCAGAATGTCAATCAGAACTTATCTATTTATAATTGTAAATAAAGATTAATTGATAAATCTAATAAATAAACACTGCACTCAGGTTCTTATTTGATTCATGTCCTTTGCACGACATCCACGCAAATGACAATCTATTGCCCTAGGTAAAGCGGAAATCTAAAACAAGCATAAAGTCACAAAACTGGGATAAGTGTTTGTACACACGCGCATATAGGTAGATAGACATGGGTGATGGGGGTGGTTGTAGTTGTGTGTATCTGCATGCTTCATGAATCTGAATTTGGCTGGACAATTCTCCACTTGATCGGACACTCCACAAACTCAGCTACACACACAAACTAAATACCTACTTGATGGATGTGAATATAGATAAAAAAAAAAAAATAACGTTTAAACAAAATAAATTAAACAAAACTACATGGCGGAATTAATACATTGCCTAATAATAAATTTTCTTTATGTTTGAAATACGATACAAAGCAGATATGGATATTTCGAGTATCGGCAGAGAAGTGTGTGTTCAAAAAGGAACTATTCGGGCTTTGTTTGCCCGGAAGTCCTAAGTGACTGAGCGGCCAGACACTTCAAATCCAAAAGAGGATGCAGTTTCGAATCCTATCAGAGGACGCATAATTTTGCTGACAAGATGTCTCGAATATTCAGGCTGGGAGATGAAGTTGGATAAAAAAAAATACTGTTTAATAAAAAAATAGAGCTTCTACTTGAATATAATATCCATCAAAAATAACGTTTAAACAAAATAAATTAAAAATAACCATATATATATATATATATATAATTTCATTTAAAGTTTTCTATCCATTTGGTGGGCATTGCGGTCGCATTTAAATTCATATAAATAAAGTTAGTAAAAATCCTGTTTTGACATCTAAAATTCAAAAAAGTTTCGAATACAACTGCAGTTTACAGTAAAAGCGGATTAAAGAAAGAATATAAATGCTTTTAAAGATTTCTTTATTTCACACACTGCGCGGATTCTTAAAAATAGTGAAACAGATAAAAGCATAAAATCTGAATTCATTTTTGAACGACTTAATAAATTTCCCCACAGATGAAACAACAGAAATGGAGTTGTACAGAAGGATGATGAGAATACCATGGACTGAACATGTGCGTAATGACTAAATTTTAGAGAAAATGGAAACAAAAAGGATACTTTTACTTAACACCAGAAAGAAACTAGGATATTTCTAGGATACAAAATGAAGAATGAGGGCTTAAAAATTTGACAGTCACGTGATATAGAGACGCCAAGAGAGACGGAGAAATACAGTGCATAACCAACCTAACGGATTTATGTAAATAGTTTGCAAAACAGACATTAGGAGAGAAAATATCAAATTTAATAAGATTACAAAATACAGGAAATTGTGGAGAGTCATGATCATACAAGTCCTGAAGGGACACAGTTTAGTTCTCCACACTCCTAAACAATATCTAATGAATTTTTTATTTAGAATCCGATATTATATATTGTTACCATAACTGTTCAGTTGATACACGTGTCTGGGTAAAAATCCCGTACTTTAAACAGTGTAATTGTCATGTAGCGGCCGCTTTTTTCAGATTCTTTAATAAAGGCAATGTGCCCTTCAAGAAGGTTCGAACCGGCGTCCCTCTTATGTAAAAGAAACATAAAAATTTCATACATAAAATCACGCCAAGCTATACGGTGATCTTCCCTATATAGGAGGACGCAGGTTCAAAATATAGCGAAGGGCATATCCTCGAAAACCTAGGCCGATAGTTTAAAAAACAGAGATGTCTACTTAAGTAGGTCTATTCACTAAATATAGCGTTTATAGTCATAAGAAATATATATATTCCGGTCACTGGCGTGTTTGTTTTAAAATAAATACGTCTAAAATTCACCTTCATCATTGCCGTGCGCCAATGGCTTAGGGATAAACTCTCCTACTACATACTAAATCAGTCGGGTTTCGCTTGAGGCAGTCGAATGTCTAGCCACATTGATGAGCTCCGAAACAGTCTGTCCGTGGATGACTATACCTATAATTTGTCGAACATTCAGATAAAATTTCTTACGAAACTCTCGAAAATTCAGTTTTTGCTTTCGAATATTTTGACCATTTCATTATCAACAACGTTTATTTTATTTTAGCATTTAAACGAGAGAAAAGTTGATTAACTTGAGCTTTTAGAGACGTTATAATTTTAATTTAAATATACGTCTGAAGTGACGTCATGTGTAAAACGGTTTGTAATTACATGTAAGGAATATACATTTACTTTTTATTTTTAATTAATCCATTAGAAGTCACATAAATTAACATCGAATAAGGATAAAGATATTTTTTTTTTAATTTTAAACACATTTGAAAAAAAAAAAACGCCTACCCTTACGATGAAATATTTAATGCGGCGGGAGGAGGGGGGCATTCAAATTTCACAATGATTGGTGATAGTCGAAAGTAGTCGAACAATGCAATTATGAACTTTAGATGGATTTTTCTATCAGTTAAAACTGGATGTGCGACTGATTAAACAAATAAACCGTTAGTCGAATTCAATAAAATATGTTTGAATGAACATATCTATCTATCTATCTATCTATCTATCTATCTATCTATCTCCGTTATTTATCTATCTATCTCCGTTATTTATCTATCTATCTATATGAAAAAAATATTTAAAACTGCTAACCTCATTGTCAACAATAACTCGCCTGCAAGATCCAAATTACAGAGAACCAATATTATTTACGAATTCACATGGCCCTTAAGGAGCTGTGTTCCTGATCAAACCAAATTCATAAATAATCACGCTGGAAAAACTACATCATGCTTAACGAGAAGACTCACGTTACATCTCTCTGACCACAGCTCAATTAGGTCTCATTTAGATACACATGGAGACCTACCATACTCTATCTGTAACATACTCGTTGATAATACAAATAGCCTCATTCACATGTAAAAAAAAAAAAAAGGTTAAAAATAATAGAAGCATTATTAGTATAAAAAAAGAAAAAGTTAACACTCAATAATATCGACTATGAACACGGCCACAATGTGCTGACTGTGTTTGGAAAACAAAACATTCCTATAACTCTAGATAGATATGTAAAACACTCCATACATTCCGTTAAAAGCAAAAATAAAATCATCATTAATAATAGCTAAACGTATAGCCGAAAGCGCACGGACATACAGAAGATTCGGACAATTTCTATAAGTCCACAAAAGAAGAAAATTATAAGAAGACAAGAAAAATTAAATAAAAAAAACTTATCCGCAATGCCATGTCAGTCGTTTTTAATTAAACTTATATACAAGAGGGATTACTGCCCAAATATATATAAAAAAATGTGTGCGTGTGCGTGCGTGTGCGTGTGCGTGTGCGTGTGTGTGTGTGTGTGTCCGTTTATGCAATTAAATATATTCGTGAATGTGTCTCTGGAAGTGAACACGTAATGAACACCGACCTTGTATAATTAGAAATCATTGTCTATTTTGGAAGAAGATTCTATGATAGTCCAAATTTTTTATTAATTCTGTGGAAGATTCTTCGTTAACAGTTAGTGAAATAATCTTAACTAGAAATACCCCCCTATGAAAACGCTTTCCTTTTTTTAAATTTCTGATAAATCTTAATTCATAAGTTAATGATTAAATAAAATCATGGCGAGTTCTACGACAATAAAATATCCGTAGAATTTCCCCTACCGCATCGTTAAATATTTGAGCTTGACAATTTTCATAAAATATTTGAGCTTGACAATTTTCATAAAATATTGCAATAACAATCATAAATAAATGTTGATCGTTATTTTTAGAAGTAAGGGGATACAAATGAAAATATTTTAAATGGACATTTTTTTTTTCAATTTTACTTTAACAGACGTTTATCACTTCTGTCTTCACTTCTTTCTTTCTTTCATTTTCCCACTGAAACCAAATAACGTCACTGATATGCCTTTTCCATCTTTTCACGCGATCAAAAATATTCCATTATTTACTAAGTATTGACAGGACGTAACAGCTATGCTAAGTGAGGAATAAACAAGCAGAATTATAAAATAATAACAACAATAATAATAATAATAGTAATAATAATAGTAATAATAATAGTAATAATAATAGTAATAATTACATGATGAGACAAAAAGGAAGTCGTCACTAACATATAAATAAGTGAATGTGACAGACGGATGGAGTCGTTCGTAGTTTGATTCAAGTCAATAATGGAGGTTTTTGGTTTTTTTTTACATATTTGTAAGTAAATAATTATCAAAACATTCCTTGTTGGGCAACGCTCACCAAACTATATTTGAGCAGCAACCTTTCTTTTAAACATCTTTCGTTAAATATGACAGAAGGAAAATTTAATAAATTTTTTATTTAGTTTTTCCAGCGTTCTTACATTTTTCTTTTTAGTGGGATTAATGGAGTGCAAAAGTTGTCCATATCGCCCATTATCCCAATAACTTTCAACCACTCCTTTACCCATTTTCAAGGGAATTTGTTTTAGGTGTTGTTAATGTTTATTCTGAGCCTTCGCGTGTTGAGCGCGGCTGAAATTTGAGTGAGCATCTTTCTATTTTTAAAAAACTTTCAATATTCTATTTCCCACTGTTAAATAAGTTGAAATTGATAGTGAGCAAGAGATGTTTAATATACATGGCACCTCTTATAGCGAGATGTTTCTGGTAATCTGATTTGTATAGTAGTTTAGTGTTTTCGACCAGAATTTTCTGTGTTTCTTCTCTAAAATCAATTATCTATATCGAACATACTACCACCTCCTTGAGTAAAAGCCTTATCCTTGAGTATCACTTATCAGATGAAATTGCTATAAAACATTTCTCTAACAACAATTTACAACACGCAAAGGCTCAGAATAAACTCTCCTACTAATATTCAAAACAAGAAAAATAAAATACATCATACAGAGTCATAGCATAAAGAGAAATTAACAAAACAGTCCTCCCCACCCCTTGACTCCCAATTGAAAATGGCTACGGTGTATATTATGGCAAATTTTTCTACTCCCTTACTCCCACCAAACGGAAAAATGTAACAAATGTACAAACTAAATAAAAAAATGAATTAAATTTTACTTGTCATATTTGACGATATATATATATATATATATATATATATATATATATATATATATATATTGTGTATATTTAGGCAGCAATTTTTCATTGATGCATGTTTCATTGAATAATATAGACAAGTTTTGTCTATTTATTTTAAGTAAGTTCCTTTCATATTGTCTGATAAGCTTAATAACATAATCATTGAAAGACGAAAGGAAATCACCATATTGATACATGTTTTAATCCTATCTAAGCTTTCGGCTTATATAAGCCATTATCAAAGATGACAATTACACTTCAATATATCAAACAATACACGGACGAAACAATAATGATAGTCTGTTTTTGTTGTGTGAAAAATTTCAAAGCAGCGACAAACTTGTGTATACGAGACGCGGAAGCGAAATTCGCATTGCAGCTCGTAACGTCACACATGACCACCCGAAAGTGAAAACGAGAAGTATTAAGTATGGGAAGCTATTGGTATAAACTAATGGCTTCTTAAGAATATTTGTGGAGATTTCGTAGTTTATTTTGTTCAGGTTAGGTTTCAACTGTTTTATGTATATAGCTTCAAGAATTTTTAGTCTTTGTTTATTGATTTCATGTTTAATTATAGTTGTGTTTTCAACAAGGATTTTCCGGAATTGTGTATGCGGCCAGGCATGTTGTTTTAAATGCCTAAAAATGTTAGAATTATCATTCAAATGTGAAACCTAACCTGATCTCTGATTGTACATAACCAAATTAAAGTCTGCGCGTCTTTGAATTATTTTAGAAGAGATATTTTTTCTTCATGTCCCTCGGTCATATTTATTACTGGACGAAACACACGTTGCATGCAGTCAATTAACGCAGCCAGACAAAAATATACCCTTGTCAGTAATAGGTCCGCCAAATTTCAAATATGATTACGTTCTGAATTTTGCATCGTGTGAGCTTAACAGCTCAAAACTCGAACTACGAAATTGGAAACGACCAAATAAAGCAAGTACAGCCATGTAAATATCTGGAAAGTGTTTTAACAGAGGATGGAAAATGCGACACTGAGATCCGAAGGGGTATTGTAATATCGAAAGAAGACTTCCAAAAGCTAAGCAAACTATTAAGAAAAGGGGAAATTTCGTTACAAACAAAGGAAAGAATACTGAACTCTTATGCTATATCGCTCCTCATGGTCTAAATATCTTATGAGACATGAAACTGACAGTCAGCATACAAGATTGATTTATATGTTGAAGCTATGACTACAAACGGTCGATCACCTATAGGGAGTATAAATTTTATCAATATATATATATATATATATATATATATATATATATATATATATATATGCTACGTTAAAAAGTTGACAGCACTATTTTTGGAAAACTACTCAATGAATCCAGTGTCAGAAGCTGATTTTTCGCTGGAAACCTTTGCACTCACTCACTCACTCACTCACTCACACACGCACGCACACACACACTCTTTATAATGTGATCGTCATGAATTTATATAAAGTATCCCCTTATTCTAATATAAATACGCAGACACAGGCAGATTAACCATACTTGAAAAAGCTGTTCCCATCAATAATGACAATGAATCAAATTAATTTACATAATATGTATGGGTGGGATGGTTAAATTGTCGCCATATTATATTTTTAATTTCGGGCATGCGCGTTAATTGTTTTTGTTTTTTCGATTGCACTTTATAGTAGCATCAGTTGGGCACTGTCTGTGAGAAAAAAGAGCACCGTGACGCAGTTCACTCCGACAGAAATTTGCAAACGACATGCTGTACTGCTTGACATTCGCACCGGAAGCTCCAATACGAAAATTGCAGAGTGATTGGGTGTCAATGTAAGGACAGTACAGAGGATCCGGAAAGAGTTGGATGAGTCTAATGGTGATTACGAATGTACGGCAGCTCGGAAAACTTACTCTTATCGTTCTAATAAGAAAAGAATTACCGAATTTGTTGATGAGTGCCTTGAGAAGGTAAGTGCTGCCTTGGGGCAAAATATAGTTGCCGGAAGACCCTATGTCTGGCAACAGGACTGTGCACCATGCCACATAAGCTGGAGTAGCCAGTTATGGCTGTCAGACAATTTCTGTACTCCTTACATCTGGTCACCTATCTTCCAGACTGCAAACCCCTTGATTATTATGTGTGGGGCACAGTTAAGCGAGAGACCAACAAAACACCTTGAACTGAAGGAAAGGATTATGGCAGCATTCACCGACTTAATCAAGGAGACAGTCCAGAAGATTTGTGGGAGACTCCGAAGTAGTCTGGAGGCCATGGTTGAAACCAATGGCAATTTTATTGTATAAATTTACTCTTTAGTATTACGAAATATTTTTTATGTAATTTTGGTAAATATATCTGTTAAAATGAGATGTCAGTGTTTTTTTCATTTTGCGTAATTTAGACGACAATTCATCCATCGCACACAGTATATACATGCATAAATTACATTGCATATATACATTGTGTGCGTGAAAACGCGCGTACATATTTACAGAGAGCGCTTGACAAGTAATTCTAAACACGTGTTCAACACACGAATTTATTTAGTACATAGGCATATACGCACACAGATGAATCTACTTATAAATTGATCAGTAAATACACGTGGGCATTACGAATGCTCTTTTGGAATTGGGAGCGAAGCAACGAAGATTTTTCACGCCGTCCAACGAAGGTGGCCGGGCTAATCGAGCCCAAATAGTTGCTCATAAAACGAAAAATATTTCATGTAACTCGATAAACTGGCGCATATCGACAGCCACGAAGATCTATCGAAGCGAAGGATCTTACACTGTTTTTTGGTAACCATATTCCTGAATGTGACGCCTCATTTCCCCATTAGTTTTTGTGACAATCACATGATCAAGACTTGCCAAGCAGCACTTGGACTTCCGTTTTAAGATTCTCGCTTCATTTTGCAGACCTTGAAAGTGAACTGAAGAAAAGAATTCTTCCCCTTTCTGTTGCAATGCTAATACGATCCCAATGCGATATTCAAACCACAGCTGCTTCGTTGGGGAAAATATTGACATTTTTCTTTTTCTTTTTTTTAAAGTTAATTTAATGAAAATGACTGCTTGAGACTTTTGCAAATAAAACTATTCGGGAACATTATAGTTTGTTTATTTATCTTTCATTTAAAACGGGTTATTTTATAGGCGTTTCATTACTTATTGCAATTACATACCAACTCGCGATACTATTTAAATTGTTAATATTTTTAAAGAACTAAGTATAAACTACAAGAAAACAGAATACATGGTCATCAGCAAATGAATGATCCCAAAGTGCAAATTACAAATCGTGGATGTTAAAATCAAACAAGTACAACAATTTAAATATCTGGTAAGTGTTCTAACAGAGGACGGAAAGTGCAGCACCAAAATCCGAAGACTTATGGGATGGGCAAAGATTCATTTCAAAAGTTAAGCAGAGTATTAAGAAACAGGAAAATTTCGTTAGAAACAAAGAAATAAGTTTTAAACTGTTATGTGGTATGGGAACGAATGCTGCACAATCTCCACATACATGAAGAAGATACTGGAAGCAACAGAAATGTGGTCCTACAGAAAGATGCTGAGGATACCATGAGCCGAACATGTGATCAACGACGAGTTTTTGGAGAGAATGGAAACAAAAGGGAAACATTTACTTAACATCAGGAAAAGGCAGTTGAAATTTGTGGGGGCATGCAATGAGGAAAGACGGCTTGGAAAATCTGATACTCACAGGACAGTTTTTGAGAGAAAGAGGGACAGAGGAAAGCAACGTGTAACATATGTTTCGGAGAAATAACAAAAAAACAAAATTTATTAAGAGCTACAAGGGACTGGAGGATGTGGAGAGCCATGATCGCCATACGTCTTGATGGGACACGCCTCATAAAAGAAGAAGAACAATGTAATTAAAAAAGTTCTATTCATTTATCGTTGAGTAAAAGTCATCTCCGAGACAAAAGCTTTGGCACTTCATTTTTCAAGTTTAAATTAACAGAAAATTCTATTTCGACGACATCAGAAGAATCCATATCTATGTAGTGAACACTCCTGGTGACGTAGGAAAGTGTTCCACACACAAATATATATATATATATATATATATATATATATATATATATATATATATATTATTCAATGTGACACACATATATATCATTCAATGAAAGACACACACACACACACACACACACACACATATATATATATATATATATATATATATATATATATATATATATATATATTTGTGTGTGGAAACCTAGTCTCACAAAAACAATAAAGAAATAAACGACTTAAAACGTAAGCTGCGCAAAGTTTGCTTTCCTAGCAAATGGATAATAATTGGTAACCCTGATCTTGTTGGCGATTTGTCCTGCATGGAATTACCCACTACGGAATTGGAAGAATTTAAAATTCGGATTAGAATTTACAAGACATCAAAAACTTCATTAAGAACGAAAGACAAAACTGAAAAGATTTTGTAAAATGATTCTCACAAGGTATCATCGTCATTGATGGAACTCGTTGTCGAGTAACTGGGGTGATCATCGAAATGTCCTTCTGTGCGAAATGAGTGCTATATTTGGGATAGATTTTGGATGATAGGGCAGGAGGGTCAGGAGAGGGAGAGCACTGGCTTTTCTTTGGCTTTTCTATTTGCCTTTAGGTGTTTTTGAAGGAGAACTTGAGAAGAAAAGTCTTTGAGCCCGAAATCCTTGGCTGTGAATTGTTTGGGGTAGTCCATGAGTCGCAACACCATAGTACACATATAAGGAATCATGACCAACATACATACATATATATATATATATATATATATATATATATATATATATATATATATATATAGCTGGCCACTCGTATTCGAGTATACCCCTCTACTTGGGCGGCTAGCCAATACCTATTGCAGACGCTTGCTCAAGTGCATTTGCATTTGTTCAACACCCACAGAGCCCACCGGTGGTTTATACTGCAACTATGCTGAGCAGACCTTAGTTACAGTTTCTGGGAGAGAGCGTATTATCTAGCGTGATCAACGCTTAAGCCCTCGGCCACAATGACTTGTGACTTCGTTCTAGCATAGCTATCGACCCCCAATTTCACTCACAAGGCTTGGGACAACCCGTGGTATGGTTTTCAAACACTTTCCAAAGGTTCCCTCCAGTCCGATAACATCAGAAAGCTGACAAATCAACCATGGTGTGATTCGAACCCGTGTCTCGTGGTCAGATTGCAAACGTACCCATAATATATATATATATATATATATATATATATATATATATATATATATATATATATATATATATATAATGTAACGGTTAGCGACTCAGAAGAGGAAAACAGTCAAATTCCGATCGTTTTCGATGCGTTCACATTCAAATATTCCTGTGAAAGTTATGATTCGATGTCTTCTACTCCGAGATATGGATTAAAGAGCAAAGCAAAATAGGCTTTCTAGTTTTGGTTGACAACCAGTGTAGGAGAAAGGAACACTCTAAATACAAACCTGGCGAGGATTGTTTGAAGAATTCGTGGCACGCTTTTTTTCTTTTATCATTTCTTCCGGACAGTGTGGTTTGTTTTACAAAAGACGCCACTACTATAATCAAATCATATGTGTTGGTAGTCTGACAGTTCAGCGCTGATTGACTAATATTACTTCAAGAGTTTTTTGTTTGTTTGTTTTTGTGGAGGATAGGTTATTTTACTTCTTTTTTTTTTCATAAATCTGTATTTCTTTCCAGTTCTCAATTATATTACTCGTAGGTTTGTCATTTTTCCTTTATTCCTTCACACACACATATATATATATATAATTACGAATGATTGCTCTCGTTCAAGTAATTATGTTTCTACCATAATATTAAATCCAATGTAAGTAATGGATACTGATGCACCCCGAGCAAACGATGTTACTTCAGTTCTCTAAGTGAGTCTTTTTGTCCTCATATAAGAGCGAGCTTGTCACAGTACCTGAAGTCCGATATTTTTGACATGTACCATCAGAGTATCACACGTATATCTTCCTCCCTGAATTATTTGTTCCTCCATTAGGAGTGCCGGAGGTAAATCTTTTTCGCGTTATCCACCTTATAGTCACGGATCCGAACCTTTAGGTAACTTCGAAAGCGTCTATTCTATCAGTAAGTGTATTATATCGGGGCTGTTGTGCTGCCAATTTGTGAATAGGTTCTGGAGAGTAAAGAAAAATGTCTCTTAAACGGCAATTGCTTGTAAAACAATGTAATATATGAAGCCACTGTAAAATAAGCAGATAACGAAGAAAAAATATATACATAAGTGTAACTGAAGAACCTTGAAAACAGAGAAACTACGCATGCAAAACATCATTTACAAATAACACACGAAGAGCACCGCGCTTTCTAAATATATATGAGAAATTAAAGACAAAACGCTAATCATACCAAAAATATCACAGAAAATATGGAAAACAGCATCAGCCTACAACAATCAATTCAAAAACTGTAATCTCTGTCTACAGGTAAAAATAGCTATAATTACCTCCCCAGACCAACATAAATTACTAAATGAACGATCAGAACTAATCTCAAAATGCTGACACGAAAATAATTTTGACAATGTTACTTAAAAATCGAAAACTATAAACAGATATGAAAAATAAATAAAAGAAAAGAAAAGAATCAAAAAATGTAAATCAATAAATAAGTAAAGAAATTAACTAAATGATAAACCCACATTAACAAACTACGAATGCACACATAAACACAAATAAATGTAATAACAATAATAACCAACAACAGATGAGTAATCAATAATTAATAATAATTTTTAAAAAAAGGTAACAAACATTATTAACTAGCTACAAATAAGCACATTTGACGTTGCTATTATTTCTACTCAAGAGCCTCTAGAATAATTTGAACAATTATCGTTACTGCCTAGCCAGTAACCATTAGGATAATACAATACACCATCTACCCATAATGCAACATTGGCCAGCATATATAAATAGTCGTCCCAAAACACAACACACATGGCGTTTATGCATGAAACAGAATGTCGTCACTGGGTGTTGACCTCAGTGTCAATTGTTATATTTCCATACGCATTATCCTTGATATTCAACACTTTAAACCATAAATATAGTATATATTACAACTGTATTTTATCATATATATATATATATATATATATATATATATATATATATATATATACATACAATTAAATCAAAAATCACCTCATATGTCATAATATATATCCTAAGCTATGTAATAATAAATAGATTGACCTCTTTTAGTTGACCAGTTTCAGTATTTTATATTACTAAGATCTACTTGGATTATATATATATCAATTTATTACCTTTACTATATATATATATATATATATATATATATAAAACACAGATAAACACAAGTAAACGTAATCATAACAGTCACCAACAAATAACAAAGGAATTAATAATAAAGTTAACAAACAACACTATAAAATAGCCACAATACTGCATTTGGATCCACAATGTTTTGCACTCAATAACCCCTATAATAATTAGAAACATAACCTTTACTGCCCACCCAATAAGCGTTACAACAATAAACCTATCCATAATAGAGGCGACAGTCTGTTTCATGCTAGATGCATCTAGCATGAAACAGACTGTCGCCTCTAAGTGTTGACTTCTATGTTCACTTTTATATATATATATATATATATATATATATATATATATATATATATATATATATATATATATATATATATATATATATATATATATAAGAGACGTTGTATTCAGTTCTGAATCTCTAGATATGGATACTTTTGAAAATATTCTTACTTCAATAAAAAGCTCAACTTCACACTGCTGGTAGCCGGTGTGGAAATTTTTTAAAAAGTAGGCCATATTAACGTCTCACCAGCAAGTGTGGAACGAGGAGAGATCAATGTCTGCTTCTGTTTATGAATCAGTTCGTATGGTCATGAGTCAAATGTTTTTTTTTTTTTACTGTAAGATTCTCTCTGTTCAAGGCCCGTGGGCCACTCGAGGTAGACACGGTTACCTTACGAGGCTGTTTGTACTCATAGGAGGGAAAGATAACGGTTTACCCTAGACTTGATCAGGCTAAGATTGTAATGATCGGAGAAACATCTTCGTGGGAGTCTGTTCCACAGGGAAGTGGTTCACGGGACGAAGCTCTTCGTTGGTATGCAGAGGGCATGTCGGTGGTTTGCTACAATGTAAGTGGGATGGCGGTTCCTAGCCGTGAAGGTTATAACTGGCGGAAGCAAAGAATGCAGTTCATCCGAGCACTTTCTATGGAATTAGCGATAGAGCAGTGAGAGGGCTTGCCATATCCTACATGAGTAAGAGAGGTTGGAGGGTGGAAAATAATTAATCACCCACAAAGTCTCAGAGACGATTTTGAAATACATCGAGACTGGAAAGTTAAGACTGTGTAGCTCCCGCCCAAATATAACAACAATACTCCATTTCTGGCCTGACCTGGCTCTTGTAAAGGAAGAGGATAGCACGTGGAGCCAGGTACTTACTAGAGCGGTAGAGAGTGCCAATCATTTGGCGATGGATCTATATAACGAGTATTTAAAACGAAGAAAACTTAACTGGCATTTTGACTAGTAGAATGACAGATATAAAAAGTCAAGTTCGATATATGCTTGGGCAATTATGTCTCTTTCGAGTCATGATTGTCTAGATAGAAGGCTTTCCCGCAGAAGGCTGCCGTTCACATTTGCGGTAGACTAGTTACCAACCAAGGCTATAGCATCCAGTCTGTTCTGTAATCAACACATACTTTTGTGATGTCAACGAACACTCGTTGGCACGTTTGTAATATCAACGAATACTCGTTGTCACTTTCCTAATGCTCGTTGTAGTAGAGACTTTGTAATCGCAGATACAACTATAGTAATGCCGTTGAACAATACTGATGTCAGACGCCTTTGAATAACACTCGCACTAATAGTACTTGCTCGCTCGAATAGTAACCACCGAATAGTGATCCGAATACTAATCCGTGTAATCAGTATAAGAAATAGTACAGTTGATAAAGAATAGCTGTCCGTATAGTAATAGAGGATTGTGTATAAATAGTGAGATATTCACTAACCGCCCCACGCGGCCGGATGCGAACAAAGCCAAGTTTATAGTGGCATATCCGAGACCGTAGGCTCGGTCAAAAATTCCCCGTAGACCCCATAAAAAAGGGGGTCGGGTAGCTGTCTACTATCCCAGACGAGACTCTGCCCGGAGGCACAGCTTCGTCCTGGTTCCTTTCTGCCCGGAGGTAGAGTATTCGACCAGCACACTTCTTAAGTAATCCAAACAGCGATCAGTATAGATAAATAGTATAGTGAATAGATAATAGCGAGCCGTACAGTAATAGAGGATAGTGTAGAATTAATGATCAATTAGACGCCATACTAATTCCTATATATATATATATATATATATTTCCTTTGCCATCACGTGATCTACTTATTCAAAATGGGATCGCCTGTGTTTGCTCTCTGGCGATCTATGTTCAAACTACAGTGTCGACAGCGACACTTTATTCCTATATAACACATACCTTGTGGAGAGAAGAGGTGGATTCATGCCTTTCCCAGGGGTATTTGCGCGTAAACGAATGTAATGAACCTAACTGGAATTCGAACACAGCTCTTCGATTTCTCGTTCCGTGTGGTTACTTGTTATATCACAATACAAAACTGAAATAAATATATTTCGGTAATGTTTCTCGTGTTCATTTTTTTTTTCTTCGGATACCAGATACGCATGCGTAATATATTCACACGCAAGTACAATTTTCCTTTTTCATTGTAGATTTCATGAGCTTAAATGGCAAACATGTAACAAGGCGTCTTTTATCGTCTTTGCCTATGTTTGTATGACTTCAACTTTAATTAAGTCTTTAATTATTCAGGAAAATATTGAAGTAAATGTCGTTCTGCCTCGGGGACAAGTTCGTAGCCAGCAGTTTGAATTGGAGCCCAACTAACAGCCAAAATTTCAAATACTGATTTTTCAAACACGCCTCATTTACGTGAATTAGCATTGTATAGTTAGCCACGCCCTAATTTTTTCTGTTTAGCCTTGTGAATTGCTAATTTAAACTTGGTAAATATCAAGAATAACAACATAAAACACGCCCTTTTAATTTGGAAGATTGATGCAACCCAATCTTCGTGGTCTATTTTTTTTTTCTTCATTTCTGCTAGTACTATGCCAAGTTAAACTTAATAAATAAATTTATGAGACACGTCTTCCTAATTTGGAAGATTGGCGCAGCACATTCTTTCTCACCTAGTTTCCTTCTCTTTGTCTTTATTTTATCATAGTTACATTTAGTAGGTATCTCCCTATTTAGAACCATGACGCTGTACAATCTTCAAGCCATTCGTTGTGTTTTACTTAAGCTTAGTAAATATTGAAAAGAATAATAAGGCAGACAATTATGTTCGCCTATCGTCCGGTTCACACTCCTCTCCGATCTTTTACACAGGTGTAGAGGTTTATCCCTTGTTTCTTTTTTTCTACGATTGGGTTTCCGGTTCCTTCTAAAGTCTTCTCATTCTCTTTCACTCCCAGTAGACCTTTGTATTTTAGTAGCATTAACGATTGGTTAGGAGTGAATTGATTTAAAATAATTCCTATGTGAGAGGTTGACGCAATGCAATCTTCCTATCTCTATTTTCGTCTATTTGGCCTTGTACTAAGCTTGGCTAAACTTAGAATCGAAATATAAGGGCAACAAAATTTGCTCAAATATATTTTGCAAATTCTCCAGCCTTGTTTTTGATCTTTTACATTTTTCAGATAGAAAAAAAAACTCAAAAAAAAAATCAACATTTATTTATTTTTAAAAACGTAATTTTAATAAGAAATTTAAGAGGTGAATAATTTTTGTTCGACTTAATGTTTGCTGAGGATGAGGGAATGTCGGGGGTTAATCTTTGCCAATTCTCCGACTATGGCCAACATTCTGATTCAGCTGGGCTGTAATCAGACACTTTTACTTTTAGATCATTACGGAATTCAGAAAAAAAACTAAAAGAATCAAGTTTGTTTTACATAGTAACAAAACACTTTCTAAGTGCGAAAATTAATCTTCACCAATGACTTGCAAACCCACGCATATATAGTGGCATTCATATACATCTAACTGAACAGGCACTCACACATACATACACGCATATGTATATGTATCATATTTAACGAAACATGTATAAAAGAAGTATTGCTACCCAAATGTATAATATGCGTGTGCGTACAAGCGTGTGTGTTCTGTATGTATGTTTGTATGTATATATGCATATGCGAGTGTACCTTTGAGTTTCAAATCGACGGACCAGGATGATGTTTCCACCGTGGCCATCACTAGTTCGACCATCTCTTTTAGTAAATAGTCAGAAAATTTCCTGTCGCCCTTTAGCATTCTAAGACAAAGCATTTCATGGCTGAAAATTTTTTTTTTTTTTAAATCATGAAATATAAAAGTTCCAACCACCTTTCTTTATTCCAATCACACCGTGTAATTGAAACGTCGGTGTAAGTGAGAGTGCGTGTGTCGGTAAAACTCTTTTCCTTAATTTAAGACGGCAGAAAAAAAATGTCTTCTTTTATAATAATTGTCTTTCTATAGTTAACACAAGGCTCCAGACAAATGAGACAAATGGCTGATGTTAAAATGGCTATCACGAATGAGATATGATTGAAGGAGAAGGTGAGAGGAAGTTAATATGAAAATAAGGAGAAATGATAGCGATTGCCAGGGACATCACCAATATTTTTAGTAATTCAAACTTTATTTTTAGTTGGTATTCGTATCTGAGTAGTAACTCCGTTTCTTAAACAGTTTTTATTTCGTCTACCGGCCTATCAAAACGATTTCTAATACGAATACACAACTGAGAAGATATACCTTTCGACACGAAACGTTTGAATACGAAACTGAGCAAACTGACTTTCAAGAAAATCAGAACGCGTGAATGTGCATTCATTAAGACAAACAGAACTTTTACTTTACTAAAGGAAGGTAAAGGAATAGGAAAAGTCTTCATCATATAATATAATCATTACCTACTACTACTACTACTACTACTACTACTAATAATAATAATAATAATAATAATAATAATAACATTTTATGAGGTACCGCCACTGAATTTTCGATACCTAAGGCTTAAAATTAATTTTTAAAATGAAAAAGCATTCTTGAAAATTTAATTTTAGCTTTAATTGAAAGCTAAATGATTAAATTTACTATTTACAGTAAGTAAAATATTCTGGTCTATTTCAAACAGGAAGCATATAGATCAGCATCTCAACTTTTTGTCCGTTTTAAGAAAATCTTCTTACAAGCGACCATTTTCTTAATTTTAAAAAATTTGTATACAAAACAAAATTATCGGTTTTAAAAATCACCCCAAAATAAAATATATATTTATGAAACGTTATTTGAGTAAAATTAGAAAATTTAAAGTTAAATTAATCTGATTTGAAATAAACATTACTTACGTATGGCATAAAAAGGTAATATACAAAAATTTGTTAATGATAGGACCTGTTTTTCTTTTATCTTTATTGACGTAACGATAGGTTCCGAGGTGATGAAAGCTAGTATGGATTACCAGAATTGACATAAATTTACGAAATCTAAGTTAACGCATTTTTTTTTAATTTCCTAGTAATTTTTTAACAGATTTTCAGTAATTATTTAATATTTTATTGACTTTTACTTACTTTTGAAGATGTTTTATAAAATTTGGGTTTCGTCTCTTGGTTCTTAATTTTACTAACTTAAACAAAAAATTACTTAATTGAAATATGGCACAGACAAATATATATATATATATATATATATATATATATATATATATATATATATATATATATAAACAAAATTAGTGAAATAGTAATTAAACAAAACTAAAACTTACTTTGAAATTTTGAAGGCATGATTTGCAAAGATGTTAATAATGATGAAACAAAACTGAATAATGAAATTGAAAGAATTGCAGAGCACCAGACGATACTTAAATCACATGACCTTTTAAAGGGCAATATCATTTATGACTTATCATAGTTAAGAATTGAGAACGTTTATACACATTTTTTTTTTTTTAATTTTTAAAAAAATATGGTGTACAATCGACTGTTATGAGCTTCATAATTTTTGATTCGTAAATGTACTTTTCCCTTAACAATATCACCGAACCTCCGCCTTGAAGTAATGCAGAATTTTAAACTATTTTTTAATATTATAAATTATTTAATTAAAATTAAAAAAAAAAAAAGAAAACAACTCTTGTAAAAATTAATTATTCATTGAAAAAATATACCTTTTTTTAAGACAATAGTGTCCTTAATTTTCTAATTAAATAATGTCATTGTTTTATTGCATTTTTTATTTTAAAATTCAGAGCAGTTTGCATGTTAATAGTTGGATAGATATTGTAAAAAATTATTTGTATGTACCTTTGTATATCAGTGTATATGTATATACTATATCCGTATATGTGGATATGTCATGATATTTGGGCGTACATTCATATTATATTTGAAAATAAATATTAGATGTGTATATTTGTATTTAAATTATATCTATATGTTTGTATTTGGATGAATGCATGTGTATATAATTTCTTCTTCCGAAATAATTGGACCTCTGTATCATAATTACAATACGGTATAAATATCAATATTTAAATTTTGAAATGGTCAGTTTTTAATTTGCTCCTAACTATTCCATCGTGCAGAAAAACATGAAAGAATTGTGAGAAAAAAAAATATATTTATATGTGTGTGTGTCTGTGTATGTTGGTTGATGTTTTTCTCTCCATATATATGTGTGTGTGTGTGTGTGTGTGAGTGTGCGTTTGTGTGTGTGTAGTTGGTTGGTGTTTTTCTCTCCATATATATGTGTGTGTATGTTGGTTAATGTTTTTCTCTCCATATATATATGTGTGTGTGTGTGTGTGTGTGTGTGAGTGTGCGTTTGTGTGTGTGTAGTTGGTTGGTGTTTTTCTCTCCATATATATGTGTGTGTATGTTGGTTAATGTTTTTCTCTCCATATATATGTGTGTGTGTGTGTGTGTGTGTGTGAGTGTGCGTTTGTGTGTGTGTAGTTGGTTGGTGTTTTTCTCTCCATCTGCCTGAGTTTCGATTTTATATTAGCGATGTTCTGTATGCAGTCAATTGAAGACAATTTTATACTTTAAATCTTTACGCTTTGCGTTATTTAGCAAATAAAATAAAAACATATTTGACGTTTTTAAAAATATGGAACAATGAGAAAGATACAATTTAGTACGGTGAAAAATATTTGAAGTTTTAATGGACTTGCAGTTAAAATATGACAAATGTGGTTAAAAGACAGAAAGTATATTGAGTAATAAATTCTTATTGGTGATTTTATGATTAAATCTGCAAAAATTCACAAATACCTTATCATGTTTTCAGTTTTAATATTAGATTTCGTATGACATATATATCCTGCAGGAATTATGTTTTTTTCAAGTATGTACAGAGAGCAGAAAGAACTTGAAAAAAAAAAAGAGATAAATAGGGAATGCCTACTATTCTCATCGTTGTTATAGCCTTGGATAATTATTATTACTATTAATAGTAGTAGTAGTAGTAGTAGTATTAGTATTAATTTTCCACTTGTTGCTTGTTTATCAAGTCATTCACCTGTAAATGAAGGCTTTTCTTATTTTTCTTAAGAAATTACTGAAATAGTTTTTCTAAGTACATGAGCAGTATTTATTATACCAATGTTTTGTCTTCATTCAGATAAAGATAGATTTTCTGTATTTTCTAAAGTCGTCTCTACCAAAATTCTTCTTAATCAGTCTTAGAGATTCTTACAAATACTGTGGTAAGGGTTAAGTTTATAAGTTCGATTTCCAAATCCTTATATTTGCAAAATTTATCAAATTCTTTCGCAGAAATATTTTTATCATTCGGTATGATCCTGTATTTGCATTTATTAGCAGGAATTTGAATTTTGCTAACTGAAAGTTCTCTGTTGTTGAATGATTAACAACACGTCAAGTCAAATGACGGTTACTATATAGGATACAAGTTCGATTCCTGTCGAGGAACGCATATTCTCTACGAAATTTCTCAAACATTCAGGCCAGTAAAAGTCATTAATACTATTTAATTAAAACATCATTTACTCAAATAAGTTGTATCCATAAAAATAACGTATAAACAGAAAATATATATATATATAATGCTGATAACTCCTAACGAGTGGACCGAACGATTACAAAAAGATTCGTCTGCGAAACTCGTAAGTGAAGCTGCTGCATATAAGCTCAATCAATATAAATTCTATATTTGTATTAATCTTACACACACACACACACACACACACACACACACACACACACACACACACACACATACATATATATATATATATATATATATATATATATATATATGAATATAAGATCAATCATATATATATAGAGGATTAATGCAAATATACAATTTGTATTTAGGTGATTGATCTTATATTCAGCAGCTTCACTCACGAGTTTCGTATATATATATATATATACATATATATATATATATATATATATATATATATATATATATATATATATATATATATATATAGTTTATGAAAAACTAGGTAATCCGTAGGGTAAACCTAAGGAGGATAAAATCCAGAGCAAATAATTTAAATAAATAAATATATATATATATATATATATATATATATATATATATATATATATATATATATATATATATATATATATATCGTTATCTCTCTCTCTCTATACATACATACATACATACATACATATATATATATATATATATATATATATATATAGACATACATATGATGAGAAAGAAAGTTGAGTTGAGTTCGGTTTCTTCAAGTTGGAATAAAAAGCAAAACTGTGTGTATGGAAAATGTTTTTCATTCGGATTTGAAAATACCAAACAGAACATACGTCACGTCGACGCAACGCGTCGTCTATAAGCTTTTCTACTTTTCTTATTATCTCCACTTTTGTTTTGAATAATATTATACATCCTACTAATACGTGTATATATATATATATATATATATATATATATATATATATATATATATATATATATATATATATATGCACGCACATGCTCAAAGGTACTCATCTACTCGCGCGCATACACACAATATTAAAAATAAACACAATTAGAATCGACACAATCTAATCAACGATCCTTCACGATAAAAACAAAACAAAAACGCCTGTTACAAGAGTCGATAATACGCTGGAAGTCATTTTTAACCCAGTCCGTATTGGTGTACTATTGCTAATGGGTATATGTATCTAAGACCCTAAAAACTGCAACACTGACGGGAGACAACTTTGATAAATAGGAAGGGTGAGGCCAGGACATAGATGCTTAACTGTTTTTGTTTTTTTGTTTTTTTCTTTTTTGCTGGGTGCTTTCTGAAGTATGATGTTTTTATTATCCAGCTGAGTGGACGCGTCTCCTTTCTGTGCAGCAGTCCTTGCCGAAATGTTGGTAACATCTGATGTCTCTGTTTTCACATCATGGCTCCAGGGTTCTGCCAGGTTGCAAGGGGATTCAATAAAGTGATCCATAACAAAACCACCAAACATTCAGTAAAATCTTTGTTGGGTGGGGGGAAGCGTTTGACAAAATTGAAGGGTGGCAATTTTGTTAACCCAAATATCCGCTTATCTCAGTCTAAAAAAGTAGACGGTCAAGAAAATTGTCATTTACGAAAGGAATAAGTAAATCTTAGTAAATGTCAAAACATGCAAAAATCATATGAGTCTAATCATTGGTTACACCCTTCTGCATTTTTCATTTTACCAATTTGTGCCAGATGTCTTCCTACTGTTGCATAGAATTACCCACAAGCCCAAGTGTTTGTTTCCGGTAAGCGGCACCACGGTTACCCTTTGTTCTTTATTGTTCATTGAAGATCTGTAACCATGACCAGGCTCATATTGAAAATCCATATCAACAGAAGTGAATTTTGGGGTCCAACGACACACAGTCGAACCCGAACCACCCAAACAATGTAGATATTATGAGGGTGTGTTGGTGGTTCTCAGCATAAAACCGCGTTCCGATACATTCCCAACTATTAGGTATCTTCAAAGATTCGCGATACCTAAAGTTTAATAGTAATTTTTAAAAATGAAAAATCTTACTTGAAGTTTTTATTTTAGACTTAATTTCAAGCTAATAGGTTACATTTAATATTTCCAATAAACAAAATGTTTTGCTGTATTACCAAACGAATTGATTGAAATTAGTTGTTTTATGGTTTGTTTTGTTTGTTTAAGTGGCTAAAAAATCTTTCAAAAATAATATATACTTTTCTGAAACTTTATTTTAGGAAGATTAACTGGTTTAAAGTTTAATTAATCTGAATTAAAACAAATATTACTTACTTTTAGTTTAAAATATCACAAAATATCATAGGAGATTTTGACAGTTCTATTCACAGCCTGATGTTTAGGAAATTTTAAGTAACTTTTTCTACAGAGGACATATCTGTAAAATTTACTTGACGATTATAACGTGAGCGATTTTTTATACAATTTTTACAACTTACAAATTTAGAAATTTAAAAAAAAAGTTTTATTGAATTTGAGGAACTTTGGCTTCAAATTTACTTTAGTTACCGCGCTTATTATGTCGTGTATGGACGTCCGTATTTACAAAAAATGTACGCTGGTATATAAACACGCAAAAGAATTCTAAATTCTTTTTAAATACTGGGGTTCGCTGAATTGTAGGAAGCTTTTCCCTGTATCTTTAGTAAATATCGTTTTTACTTAATAGCAATATCACATAACCAGTAAAATTAATACAGATTTTAAAAGATCTAAAACTTTATAAATTATTCTAATTAATTTTTTTATAAAACGAAAAAAAAATTCTTTTCATCCAAAAAAATTCTTAAGACAACAGAATCCATAATACATTTTATTCATAACAGCATTATTAAAGCGTTTCTAATTAAATAATGTCTTAGTTTTATTGCATCTTTTATTGTACAATTCAGAGACTTTTTCAGTAACTCATGTTTTAGAAAAACGAATAGATGATTTAAATTCTCCAAAGACTTCTGCTTATAATTAATATAAACATGAAGTAACATAAAAATTAATTTCTTGAAATTTCATAAAATTAAATAAGTTTGATAACAAATGTAAAAAAAATATTTTTATCAAGATTGTCTAAAACAGAAATGTTTCTAAAATAATTTCATTCATTTGGGAAATTCCTATAAGTTTCATTAAAATCCGACAATTATTTGATTCTTGCAAGAATTTCCAATTCAATATGCTTTTCACCACAAAAAGAAGATAACTTTCCTGACGTAAGTAAGAAGAAAAAATTAACCAATATTTTGAAAATTCTAAAAAGGATGAAGATTTAATAATCAAAAAATACTTTGGTCTTAATAATTACATAAAGATTTTAACGATAAAATTGTGTTTTTATTAAGTTTGGGGCATTTTTTCACCATGCATGCTCATGTTTTAGCGAAGCTTTAGAGACATCTATGAGTGCGAATGTGAGAGAGAGAGACAGATAGGCAGACAGACAGAGAATGCGTGTGTGGGGGTGGGGTGCGTGCGTGCGTGCGCGAGTGAGAGAAAGAGAGAGAGGGTATAGTGTGTGTGTGTGTGTGTGTATTGATTTATTTCTAGAATTCCATCTTAGACAGCGTTTCAGCACCCCTGATATATATATATATATATATATATATATATATATATATATATATAAAAGAAAAACAGACCACTTTAAGGTTTCATTATAATAATTTATTTCACCAGAGCTCTTTTAAAGGACGCGGGATCATCAGATAGCACTTCCAAAATATGAAACGAAAAAACAAATGAAAATTGATGGGTAGTGTAAGTTTTTGTAATTTAACAGAGAGTGTAATAAGGGGTGGTTAGAGAGACATGGTAGAGTTTAGAGAGGGTTTAATTTAATATTTCTCTCAATCATACTTAGTATTGGGGGAGGAGGAGTGACCAGTCACTAACCATCAATTTTTTATTTCATTTTATTTTCAACAAACATCGTTTCAATTATCTAAATTGGTATCGTCACGAGGAATTCATAAGTATTATCCGCCATGCTGGCTTTTTCTTTTATTCTAATAAATTATCTTTATCTGTTATTTTATTTTTACAATTTTTCAGACATTTTCAAATCAGTCATTTTCGTTTTTTCTGCTTTTCTTCACTTTTCGTCTTTTCGTTCTTTGACAATTTTTATCTTGTTGGCTATTTTTCTAATGGCGTCCTCAGATTTCTTCACATTAAAACACCTTCTTTCGTCGTCTGTTTAATATCTATCGATTGTTTTATTTTTATCTTTTTGCCAGATTAACTAGATGGCCCTTGATTTTCGTTTATTTGTTTTATTTTTATTTTCTCCAAATGTCTTTACAATTTAATATTGCTGATAAGTTTTTTTATAATTTATATATATATAAAATTCTTGTCATCACAACATTCTGTGAAATTTTTGAGTTCACATTTCTTCACATTTTTTCAAATATTTCTTATTCTCTTTCTCTCTCTCTCTCTCTCTCTCTCTCCCTCTCTCTCTCTCTCTCTCTCTCTCTCTCTCTCTCTCTCTCTCTCACTCACACACACACACATATTATCTATCTACACACAAACAAGCACATAAACATGCGCATGCGCAGGAGCTTGTTTTATCTCTTTCTCTCGATTGTAACCGCCCGTTTTCTTTGACGTCTTTTATTTCTTTTCTTAACTTTTTAAAATTTCTCTTCTTTTTTGTTTTGTTGTTGCCTTTTTTTTTATTATCTGTTTATTGTGTCCTTGTTTACTTTTATTGTCCGCCCACTCATTTTTCCTTTAGTTTTTTAAGCCTTGTCTTTGCGATTACTTATTGTAATCGCTATTGTTGCTGTTGTAACCTGTCGCTTTATTCCACCACCACCCTAGGCTCTTTTTTTTCCGTCTGCCCATACCCCGACCCCGACAGGCCTCTTACCGTCTTCTCTTTTTCACTCCAGACTCGTGATGCCATTGAGAAAAAAAATGACACAGTAGAAAATGTGTAATAAATCAGTCGTCTGGATCGGGGACGCGTGTAAATGATACGAAAGGTAGGAGAAGGGATCCTGACCCTTTGGCTTACAATACAACCCAACCCATCCCCATCTAGAGTGTTCGGTTAGAAAGATGAATGGCATATTGGTGGACTGGATACTTCGAATTTGGCTAACATTACGTAATCGGCCGTAACAAGATAGGATGAAATGATCATTGTGTCGGATTAAGGTTTGACAACCCGCAGAAGAGTATGACAATTCCACTTTCCGAATGTAATTACCTCACTCTTTACATATTTACACACACACACACACACACACACACACACACACACACACACACAGAGAGCCCTCCTCTCTCTCAATCTTTTCTCTCTCTCTCTCTCTCTCTCTCTCTCCCTCTCATATAAATATGCGAAAATCTGAAAAGTTCTCAGTCCAACCCACTTCGTAAAATCAGTATTGCAGCGGCAAAGTAACGGAAGCCTGATTTTGGAAAGTTAGTCAGGACAATTCACACGCTCGTACACGCACACACACGTATATATACACACACAGACACAGACACACACTTAATAATATCAACTATGAACGTGGACGCAATATCTTGGCCGTCTTTTGAAAAATGAAAACATTATATAAATACATACATGCAACAGACTATTTCTTATTTAACAGTTAAAATATTTCATCCTTGAAAATGGCTAAATGTATAGCCGAAAACGCTCGGGTTAAAGGAACATTCGGATATTTTTATATAATTTATCATCTGAAAAGAATAAAATTATTAGAGAATGAGAATACACACACACACACACACACATATATATATATTTAAACTTTGTGTATTTAGGCAGCAATCCTTCTTTCATGCACAAATCATTGAAAATGACAGACAAGGTGCTTTTATTTAGTTTTTTTTATACAATTTCTCATGCGATCTAAAAATTCTTTCCTTTTCAGATGATAAATTATATAAAAACTGTCCGAATGTTCTTTTTTTTTTATCCGAGCGCTTTCGGCTATACATTTAGCCATTTTCAAGGATTATATTTTAACTGTTAAAATAAGAAATAGTTTGTTGTATGTATGTTTTATAAAATGTTTTCATTTTTCAAAACACGGCCAAGATATTATGTCCATGTTCAAAGTTAATATTAATAAGTGTTGGTTTGTTCTTTTTTTTTTTTTATTATTAATAAAGCTTCCATTATTTTTAGCCTTTTTTTGCATGTAGATGATGCTATTATATTAGTGTTGTCAACAAGTATGTTATGAATAGTGCCCGGTAGGTCTCCATGAATATTTAAATGAGATCTAATTGACCTATTGTCAGAAAGGTGTAGAGTGAGTCTGCGTGTCAAACATGTTGTTGTGTGGCCTATATAATTATTTCCGAATTTTGATTGATTAGGAATACAATTCCTTAATGGGCATTTAAATTCGTAAATAATATTTGCCCTATTTAATTTTGTTCTCGGAGGTGAATTATTATTTTGAACTGTAATCTAATTTTTTTTTTTTTTGCTATTGTCAACTGGTGTCTAAGGTAGCTAATAGCAACGGCGAGAATAGAAACATAAACAATAACATTAATATTTTTATAAAAATCAGATGAACGAAAATTATAAACAGGATGAATGCAGAATTAAGAACATTATAAAAAATGCATAATACTCTACACCTTTCTGACAATAGCTCAATTAGATCTCATTTAAATATTCATGGAGACCTACCGGACACTATTTATTACCCCACATTAAGTGCCACATCCTACCTCGTGGGGTGGGGGACTGCTAAATATCGACTAGCTAGGATCTGTTACTCAGCTCTTAGCTGCTGTCGAACTCTCTGCCTTCGGGCAGAGTGGAACCCGGACGAGGCTATGCCGAAGGACAGAGTCTCGTCCGGGGAGGTAGACAGACCCGATCCCGTTCTGCGGGGTTTACAGGGAATTTTTGGTCGAGCTTACGGGCTCGGATTGCCCCACATTAAATTCGGCCTTATACCACATCTGATCGCGTGGGGAGGTTAGTAAATATTACTAGCTGGGATCTGTTGAGTATGACTCAGATTTACGTGAGAACTACCGACCTTCCAATAGTTACACTCACTACTGGATTGACTTGCGACGACCTTGTGCATAATTGTTATCTTTATTCTTATTGTACTGATTTTTTTTTGTTTTTGTTTTTGTTTTTTAGAGTTTTTTTTTCTTTCTTTTTTTTGCAATAAACGTTTACTTATTTTATCCACCTTGTTTTTCAAGTATACATTCCTATTAACACGGAATATAACATTTTGCTTTAACATGTTTCGACAATTGCAATTCCTTCGAATTCTCATTTAGCCATATATATATATATATATATATATATATATATATATATATATATATATATATATATATATATATATATATATATGTAATGAAAAACAAACCACTTTAATGTACCATTACGATAATTTATTTCACCTAAATCCTTTTTTAAGGATTCAGGATCATCAGGTAAATCTTCCAACAACGAATTGAGAAAAAAAATGGGATTAGAAATTGGTGGGTAGTGTAATTTTTGTAATTTAATAGAGGGGGTTGAGAGTGGTAGTTAAACAGACAATATAAAGATAGGGAGGGGTTAATTTTATATCTCTCTTAAGTATGTTTTATATTGGAGTAGGAGGAGTGACAGAAACTTGACCTCTTTAGATGGTTAATAAAACGGAAATGAATTGTAGAAAATGTATACAAGTGAGTCTTATATATATATATATATATATATATATATATATATATATATATATATATAAAGACCAGGGGATTTCTTTATTATGAAATTAGAGTTTTTTATCCTTTTTACAACGTCTGAAATTTTGGTTAAAATGTTTTTTTGCATCATCGGGATAGGGAGATAAATATTAGCAATGGAAATTTCAGCGTCTTTTTCCGGTGAAAAGCACATTGATTTGGAAATTCTTGAAAAAATCAAATAATTGTTGAATTTTTTGAGACTTTCAGGACTTATTAAAAAATGAACGAAATATTTTGGCGTTTTTTTGACAAAATGTTAGTAAAAGTAATTTTCTTTTTTTTATGTGTTACCTCCCCCACCACTATGATCACTGAAATTTCGAAAAAAAATCAATTTTGTCCTGCTTAATGTTTATATTAATTAAAAGCAGAACTCATTAAAGATTTCTGGCATTCAAAATTTTTACCCGCCTCAGATTTTAAATATAAATCAAAAATTTTGAAAATAAATCGAAGATTTTGGTGTTTAATAATTTACACCGGCTCACGTTTTGAAACTAAATCATGGACTGTGGTTTTCAAAAATTTGCCTCGCCTCAGCTTTTGAGACTAAATCAAGGTTTTTAGTATTTAAAAACTTAAACCGCTTCACATTTTGAAACTAAATCATGGTTTGTTGTCTTTAAAAATTTACCCGACTTTCCATAATAAATCATAGATTTTTAAACCTTTGATTTAGTTTCAAATGTGAGGTGGGGATAATTTTTTTAAGACAAAACCCCATGATTTATGATGAAATTATGGCGCAAGTTTTTTGCACTGGAAACACTGATTTAGCTTAAAGTTCTAAAATCCAAACCTTTATATTTCGTTTAAATTAGCAACATTTTCAGTATTTAACTTGCAGTTCGTTTATATTTATAAATCTTTTAATATTTATTTAAGCGTCGCAAAAGAATAAAGCCGTAGAATTATAGAATTTCAAAAATTATTTTAAAACTCTTACTCTTGTGATATCGATAATTAATGCACACGTGGATAATAATAAAAGCCAATTTTTAATAAATTATTGAATATTTAATACTTAGATGTACTTATAACTCAATAAGTAGGTATATCATTTTCATAAGTGCTACTTATTCTACAATTGTTGTTAAATATGAAATGTGAAATACAATGACTAAAAGATTAGAAAATTACTGAAGAACACACACATAATATATATATATGTATGTATATATATATATATATATAGAGAGAGAGAGAGAGAGAGAGAGACAGAGACAGAGAGAGGAGAGAAGAGAGAACGTTAGTGAAGTATATTTGAAATTTTAAAAAATAATCTATTAATTCTTTACAAGTTGCTTTTTTTACGTTTCGCATACACAATTTCGCAGACATGAGCTGTCGGTGAAAATAACTTGAGTGATGAGGTTGTGCTTTCCTTAAAATGGACAAAAATAGGGTCTTGCTTAATTGTGACGTTCTGAAGCAAGCCAGATCAAACGGAAGCCGGAAATTAATTCAACAATCGACAATGCGAGAAAAAAAAACCTGTTAGCATAGAACTTACGGTTAAATCTAGACATTTCAACTTTGAAATGATGACACCTTGCCGCCAATCTAGTACTGCGCTTAAATTCATAGAGTAGGTGCCATTGAGGAAAGTAATATTTATTTCGCATTATGCGCAGAAATGTGGCACAAAGCCAAAATGAGAAATGGGGGAAAAAAGAAAGTTTTTCTTCTGTCTTAACATTAAACTTAGCTAGCTACGATCAATGATCCAAACATACCACAATATTCCTGTTATATAGGAATAAAATGCCGCTGCCGACACTTGAGTTTGAACATACATCACCAGTGAGCAAATACAGGTGATCCCATTATTGAACTCAGTAGACCACGTGACCAAAGAGGAAACGCACAGGTAGAAAGTCGCGTGACGTCTAAATTGATCGCTTTTTTCTAGTCTATACTCTATTACTATACGGAGCGCTATTCCCTTCTCTGTAGGATCACTATAAGGGTTACTATTCGAGCAAGTATTATCGGGCAAGTGCGTGTGCTATTCGAAGGCGTCTGACTCCAGTATTGTTCAACGGCGTACGATAGTTGTATCTGCGATTACAAAGTCTCTACTACAACGAGCATTACGAAAGTGACAACGAGTATTCGTTGACATTACAAAAGAGGCAACGAGTGTTCGTTGACTTCACAAAAATTCCTAACACCAAAACAACGCAATCTTAGATACCATTCTTACCTCCATATTACCCCAGTGTCTCGAGGAAATCCTAAATAGTCCCCATATGCACAATTCTTGACAGTGGGGAGTAGGAAATGTAACAACAATTTAAAAATCTAATCCCCAATGTATATTTGAAAATATAGGAAATATACAGGAAAGTTCATCAGAACAATTACCATGACAATATTTATAGAAAACAGCACAAGGAAGTTACGTCCGTGGAAAACCGAGATGCCAGGTCAGGACCAATAACATTTCAGATTCTTCTTTGGATTTTATAAAAGAATATAAAAGAGCAATAAATAGTGAAAATGTATCTCATTTTCCCCCATTTTCACTTTAATATTCACAAAAACTACACCCGAATCGGGTAGAAAAGTGCATTCAAATATCACTTTTCAGAATACGTATATACAGGATGTACACAAAGTCATTAGATGAATAGAAAAAATTAATAAAAATTACAACGGAATCTGGATACAGTAGAAATATTTAAATAATATGAAATAAATAGTGAAATTTATACACAAATAAGCGATATTCAGTTTCTGTCAATGTAATTCGTTAATTGCGGTCTGAAGCAACATTAACTGCTTGAAACATAAAAAAAAAAACATAGCATTAATAAAACTAATAATATATAATATATATAATATGTTATAAAATACATTACTAATCACACCACTGGATTTTCTAAGCTCATCTTTGGCACAAAACACAAGTATTGAGGGCAGGTACTTAATAAGAATCTAACAACGTGGAGCCCTATCTTGATACTCACTTAACCTGGTTTTGCACAACGCCAGGCCATGTGTGTAGGGATAACCATTGAAAATCGAATTTAGAGTAGTCATAATAGTCTACAAATCTACTCACTAACCATTGTCCGAAGACGAGGCTACCTTTATTTATATTATTATTCAACCAATCATTTCTTTCATTTTATGTGCCATGTCAATTCAGGACGTAGGCGATCATGGCTCTCCGCCTCCCTCTATCCCTTGTTGCTCTCAACAAGTTCCTTCCTCTGCTTCCTCTCCCAGACCACGTTCTGTCATCCACTTGCTTAAGTCCGCCAGATATGTCACGCGTTGTTTTCCCTTGTCTCTCTTTCCATCTATTCGACCCGTGTGTATCAGATTCTCCAGGCCTTCCTTCCTCATTATGTGTGCCAGAAACTTCAGCTGCCTCTTCCTTATATTGAGTATAAGCCTCTCCTTGTTTGCATCCTCTCTAAGACTTCATCATTGCTTACACGCTCAGTCCATCATATCCTTAGCATCCTTCTGTAGAAACACATCGTTACCTCGAGTCTCTTCTTCATCTTTGAAGAGACTGTCCAATATTCACTGCCGTAAAGGAGGACAGATGTCACATAACAGCTCAGTATTTATTTTCTTTGTTTACCAAAGAAATCCTCCTGTCTCGCAATACACGGTCCAGCTTTTAGAATGCGTCCTTGGCCATTCCAATACGTCTAAGGATCTCAGTGTCGCACTTACCGTCTTCTGTCAAAACACTTCCCAGATATTTAAACTTCCGTGTTTGCTTGATTCTAGTGTTCCCAACCTGCAAATTGCATTTCGGGCTCATCCAATCCAATACAATACTCAAAAATCACTCAATGTAGAGGGTTATTGAACAATATTGTTGCAAGGGCGTACAAGGAAAGAATAAGTGGTTCATATTATTGGCATATGTAGAATAGATAACGGTTGACCCCTAGACTTGAAGAGGCTAAAAATGTAGTGATCGGAGAAGCATCCTTTTGAGAGTCTATTCCCCAACGTAACAGTTCTGGGAAAGAATTTGTCAAGCTAGAGCTTCTTCCTTACAAATGGAATACGAATGGAGTGATGATTAGCCGACTCAGTGCATGTAACATGGCGGATCCTAAATATAAAAGCCTGGACCGGTGTAACTAAGGAATGTAAATCGTTTGAAGATCTGCCATGAAAATAGAAATAGTGTAGCGAGGGACTACCAACGTGGGAAAGAAGTTGCAAGGTAGAAATAATTCATCAACCACAGGGCTGCGTAAATGATTTTGAACTCTGTCAAAGTTGGAAATGGAGGATTTGAAAGATCTAGCTCAAATATGGCAGCAATTCTTTATTTTTGATCTGATCTGGCTCTTCTAAAGATAAAGCATGGTAGGAGTCGGGGTCTTTCTGGAGTCGTACAAGGAAGCAACCACTTTTTTTTTTCAGCATTTTTAGCTATGGATCATATACTCAGAAAAGCATTCAGCTCCATTATCCTTGACGAAGGGACAGACAATCCAGGAGATTACAGGCATATTACCCAGGATGAATCATTTACCCAGGAACTAAGGCACCAGAACTTCCCTTTGAGTCGGCAACATAAACTAAATTTGGTTTAGACGAGCGCAAGTCCACAAATGTGGAGCTACCCAGTGAGGATCGTACTCACTGCAATGACAACGGTTTACGAAGTTAAATATTATCCTACTCAGCGGGACCTACTAACGTTTCCCTTAAGTAAAAAATAGAGATTTCACGGAATCAGCGTAGAGATGATTGTATGTCAGTCAGTTATGTGCCATGCGTGATACACGCTTAAGCGATCATGTATCTTTCGACGTGGCAGATTTTTCCCACAGTAGGATGCCATTTCTTTCTGCGGTCGGCTAGTTACCATCCAAGGCTATAGAACCCGGTCTGTCCTGTAATTTACCCATAGCTTGGGGGGAGAATAACAGGATTCATACTTTTCCCAAGGGTATTCGCTATAAGTAAGTAAATGTAACGGATTCGACTGGAATTCGAACTCGGCTCTCCGATTCCTCAATCCGAGCCGCGATAGATTGTTATAAAAAGGAACCTGAGTCATTTTGTATCAGATAATATCAGATAAAATAAGAACATTATAGGAAAAGCGCTACTAAAATAAGTAATTTCTAAAATATCTTCAGTATCTTACTCACCCGATAGTCGTACCAAATTTACTTTGAGCTGACCCTTGTGACGTCATACGATACAGAACCGAAGATGCCCGATGGCGACCTGTTGCTTACCATGAGTCAGTTTTTTTTTTTTTTTTTGGCATGTTTCTTGTTCAGAGGTAACTCGAGATGTAAAGAGCGAACTGTTTCACGTGAAATGACCCATTCGGAGCCTGGGCCAATCAAGCCGCAACCAACCAGTGCAAACGCCATCGACAGACAATGACGCAATTCTGCACCAAATGCCCGGCACTTTGTAACCACTACCACAACTAGCACCATCACCAGAAACACGCATACCAAAACAAACTCACACGCGTACTCCTAAGGACTGTTCACAAATGTTTATGTAGAATAAACAATGTAACCTAATCACATACGCATATATGATTATTTAGAACATGTAGCTATATATACATATATCAGTACAGAGATAGATAGATAGATAGATAGATAGATAGATAGATAGATAGATAGATAGATAGATATAAGAACTCCATCATACACACATGCACGATATTAATATGCATCCGTGTTTGTGTATGTATGTGTATCGATGTATGCGTGTATATATTCTGCGCACGTTATGTGTGTATGTTTAGTAATGAAGAGAGATTTTCGACGTAATGATGTCTAAAGTTGTGAATCTAAGAAGAGACCACACCCGTTTGTGGGTGTTTTCATGCTTGTTTTTCGTTAAGTGTATATTTTCTGTCCCTTCGCTTTCCCCTCCCCACGTCATCCCACGACCAAGTGACGCCAAATTATTGCCGTCTGCGCCTGGAAGCCAAGATTATTTTTAAAGATGCGGCCAATCCTAAAATCCCAATTTGCTAGAGTCTAATGCAAAGACTGAAATTAACAACACACACTCATACACGCGTACACACACGCAAGGACTCGCTTATCTAAGCACTCAGACGTATGCATATATATATCTATATCTACCTATCTATGTACCCATCTATATATATATATATATATATATATATATATATATATATATATATATATATGTATGTATGTATGTATATATGTATATATATATATATATATATATGTATATGTATATATATATATATATATATATATATATATATATATATATATATATATATATATATATATACTTATGAAACACTATTGACGTGTATTTAGTGGAAATGACACCTTTTGCAGTTAACGATAAAGCAGCCGACTAAAATATTTACAAAGCCTGCAATGAAGTTGGTTTTTCAAGGAATTCTTTTGGCTAAGCACCATTAACTCTGTAATCTTAAGGAATTCAAAAACATTTTAAATGGATCCATCTGGGACGGATGAAAAATGGTCCTAAAAAAAAGAGAGCAATGATTTTGTGATTTGTATCGGCTTTAAGCCCGGAAATATTGAATAGTAATGTATTCTGAAACAGGCAAAGTTCATTAGAAACAAAGAAATTGTACTGAACTACTATGCAATCAGAATCATCTTATATAGCAGTGAATGCTGGACAATTTCCTCGGAGATGAAGTGGAGACTAAGGCAACAAATATGTGGTTCTGTAGACGCATCCTGAAAATACGATGTTGCATGTGAGCAAAGAGAAAGTTTTAGGGAAAATGGGCCAAAAAAGGACACTTGTACTTAGAATCAGAAAGAGTTGAAATTTCTGGAATACAGAAAGTCTTGGAGAGTTTGACACTCACGAGACATTGAAGACAGGAGGAGGGAAAACAAGCTTATGAAGTTGTGTGAAGGGATGGCAGAACAGTGATTGGAAGGGTTAATAAGGAGTAAACATTGGAGATAAAAAAGATAGGAAGCTGTAGAGGGCCATGATCACCCACGTCATCAAGGGACACAGCGAATACAGAAGGACTCTCTTAGACTAGATGACAATAATATGTTGTCATCCGTAGCGATTGTTATCCAGAAATTCGAATTTTCAATCTTTTTCATTCCTCCTCTCTTTCAATCCATCTTTCATCTTTTGTCAGCTGTTTTCCATTAAAACAACTCTTGTTTCACTCCCATTCAGTTTTATCTTGATGAATGTGCATACATGTTTGTGTGCATGTGTGTGTGTGTGTGTATGCATAATTTCTACCCGGTGTGCGAACGCTTGTATGTGCCTGTGAATGATGATAATTCTGTGTATATGCACAATTATATCTGAGTGTGTGTACGTGTGGTGAACATAATAATTGATGTGGATGGATGAGCTCTGTGTTCATCGCAACTCTGTGTGTGTGTGTGTGTGTGTGTGTGTGTGTGTGTGTGTGTGTGTGTGTTGTGCGTGCGCGCGCAAAGGTATAATGATTACTCTATATATGTGTGCGTGTGTATGTCCATAGGTTGAACATTACTCTATATATATATGTGCATAATGTTTACTCTACGTTTACGTGCGCATAGACACAATGATTACTGTGTGGGTGTGTGTGTGTGTGTGTGTGTGTGTGTGTGTGTGTGCATACAGGTAAATAGTTGTTTGGTATTCTATTGCCTATAGCAGTCTTTCTCAACCGGGGTTCCCCGAAACCTAAGGTCCCGCAAAAGGTCCCCAAGGCTTCCGAGAGAACAGGTCAGATAAGCTAATACACTTTTGACTTTTTATTTAATTTCATATACTTAATATTTCTAAACACACAATATATTTTTGGTTATTGATTCATTTTCTTAGCCCATTTATTGGTTAACGTGACATTTTGCCTTTGGTTTACTTTATGTCTTTTCAATATTGCCAGTAAAAAATAAAAAATAAAAAAACTGATACTGCAATTATCTGTTTTCGTTCTGTTTTAATATTATAGGTATATGATATTGGTTACTTGAGTTTACAATTTTTTTGTGTTAATGAAAAATCCCCGATGAAGTATTATAAACGAACAGTATGAATTTTATTTAGCATTACCGAAAAAATTATTAATTAAAGTATTCATTTTTCCTTAAACCAGTTATTCAAAAATATACTATGATATCTATCACGTGAACTACGATGAAAATAAAATGAGAAAGATATAGTATATAGTTTTGTTTTTGCGCAGGGGTTCCTTGAGGCATGTAATTTATTTTAAGGGTTACGCAAGGGTAAAAAGGCTATAGTGACAATGTTTTAGTAAATTATTTAAACAATAATCCTGCATCTTTTACCCTTTGTTTTTTTTTTAATCAAAATCTTCTTTTTCTTCTATGAACCGTATCCCATCAGGGCATCGGTAATCATGGCCTCTAAAACTTCCTGTTCTTTGTAGCGCTTATTAAATTTGGCTATCTCTCCCAAACCCTGTTCCGTCATGCATTTACTCAAGCTCTCCAGGTAGGTTACGCGTTATTTTCCTCCGTCCCTCTTGCTTTCAATATTACTTCTTTCCTTCTGACGAAATAGAAATGTCAGCTGTCTCTTCCTGATGTTAAGTATAAGTGCTCCGTTTGTTTCCGTTGTCTCTAGAACTTCGTCGTCGCTCGCATGTTCGGTCCGAGGTATTCTCAGCATCCTTCTGTAGAACCATATTGCTGTTGCCTCAAGTTACTTCATTTACAGCCACATAGGAGGACTAATATTACCTAACATTACAATTTCTCTTTTCCTTGCTTCTAACGAAATGTTTCTGTTTCTTAATACTTCGATTAGCTTTTAGAAGGCATCTTTCGCTATCTCAATGTGCCTCCGGATTTCAGTGCCGCACTTTACGTCCTTTGATTAAAATATTTTCCCAGATATTTAAATCGTTGTACTTGTTTGTTTTTGATATCCCCAATTCGTAATTTGCAATTGGGTTGTTCCTTTTCCTAAAAGTGATACCTCAGTCTTCTCGCAATTGATGTTTAGACTTTTTTTACTACTTCTCATGGGAGTTCCTATAGTTTCCTTTCTGTATTTGCAATCAACAGTGTGTCATCTGAATATCTTATGTTATGAAATAGACTAAGTCCCAAAATTATTTTAATGTATTTATATTTATATAGACACCAATATTTAAGTAAATGCTCTCTTTATAATAAACGGTATTAACAACATTTACCTGCCTGTTCAGTTTAGTTACGAAGGAGAGTCTGGTTAGCAAGATATGAACGTTCGAGGGTAATCATGGGAAGTTTGTAGTTGAAAAGCAGTAAAATCGACCTTGCTAACCAGACGCTCCTTCGTAGCTAAACAGGTATATCATGTCAGGCTATATGACGGATCCGTGTAAAATACAGGCTCGATTCCTGTCGAAGGACGCATATTTTCTATTAAATTAATCGGACGTTCAAGCCGGTTAATGTTGTTAATACTTTTTATTATAAACAGAACATTTATTTAAATATTTGTACCTATATAAATAACGTACAAGAATAAATATCTTATGTTGTTAAGATTGTGGCCGCCAATAATGAATCCTGGTAGGACTTCTAATTCTCTCAGAATGGCCTCGCCGTATAGGTTGAATAATCTGAATAGTCCACACTCAGTACCTGAAAATTGCGTCGTGCATGAAACTCCGAGTCGAAATAGTTAAATGCAACCACCACCACTACTCCAACAATTTCTTTTTTCGCACTTCCAGCCCGTGGAGCTCCCTTCCGTTTACTTACTTCCCTGATGTAGAAGTCAAGTGACTTACCTGCCAACATGGCTGCCTCCTTCTGTTTCCTTGTAAAGCAAGCCAGCTGATTTTACCTTATTTTATAGGAGAGTGCCTAATACACCAGTTAGGTTGGTCCATTTTGCTAGAATGAACCTTCCCAATACATTTGCATGAGGGGTCTTTGTTCACCTATATATTTCTCCATAAGTGACTCAAGTCAGTTTGGCTTTGTGTGCTAAACCACTGGCAAACTAGCTAATACTCAACAATCTTTAAACGCCATTTTCTATCTTCGTAAATCCCGTTCATCTTTTGTCCTTTCTTACCTCAGTCTTTTCTATCACTCTTTGCAACCCCTGCGTACCAGTGGCATTCCCGCCTTGCTTGGGATATATTTATACAAATATTAAAGTGGTTCATCAAATCTAGAAGAATCTTCAATAGAATGCAGAAAATCACTGGTTGGCTGTTTCGTCCTATTTGAGGACTCATCAGCAGTGCACATCGGCTACCGAGAATCCAACCCGGATAGTTACGATACAGCACAAGCGTCATACGCACTGGACCAACGAAGAGGTAATTAACTAGACTCGATATAGAGTCGCTCTCACTAAATTCCGTGGTGTAATTCCTTCAAGTATACTTAACCCAACGGATTGTGCCCCCACGAACCACGTCTTCTTTCCACAAGCCCCCCCCCCCCACCCAGAGCATTAGAAACCGGTTCAAGCAAGAATATTTAGTGGGATTTGAATAATCATATTATAGGAATTCATCGAGTCTAAAAGAATCCTCAACAGAATGCGGAAAGCACTGGACTACAGTTTCGTTCTATTTTGGGACTCCTCAGTAGTGAACATCCACTACCGGGAATAGAATAAAAAATTCTATCCCTTATATATATATATATATATATATATATATATAATTAAGTTATGAAGAACTTGGTAATCCGTATGGGTAATCCCAAGGAGGATGAAATCTTGAGAGCTCAATGTAAATCCAAAGCTAATATTTAAAAGAAAAACAGACCACTTTAATTTCATTTCATTTTTGGAAGTGCTATCTGAAACGAAAATTTTCGTTTCATTTCATTTTTGGAAGTACTCTCTGATGGTCCGGCGTCCGTTAAAAGGACTCTGGTGAAATAAATTATTATAATGGTACCTTAAAGTGTTCTGTTTTTCTTTTAAATATATATATATGTATATATATATATATATATATATATATATATATATATATATATATATATATATATATATATATATATGTTTTAACTTAGCTAAAGTGCTAAACAATTTGAAGTTAATAGTCAAAGAGGGTTTCACTATTGACTATTCGATCATAAATATGGTTTACTAAACACGACCGTCTTCAGCGCACTTTATTACTTAGTTTGCAGTGGGTGTGCGTGTGCGTGTGGGAGGGGGGGACGTGCGTGTTCGCGTGTGTATATTCGATAATCATTTGACCAAAGCCTGAAGTAGAATACGTTTCAATGTTGTTTGTTTTGCTTTCTTGTGATGACGAAGCAAATTTTTATTCAATTCATCGCCTGTATTTTTGTTTGCTTTCCGTCTGTCCAGCCAACCGTTTACAAGAACTGAATGCACTTAGACTACTTTCTGGAACCATTTACATGCAATTCTTGGGATATTGTCTTTCATCGATATAATCCCTCGCTTAAATGCAAAATGTGTTACACTGTCAGCCTGGAATATAATTAGCCTTTGCTTATTTTTGAAATTCATGCCTTAATGCAAATATTTTTTAAATGGTTAACATATCTAAAATCAAAATGTCACGTATTTATTTTTAGTAAACGTTGATTAAATATGTCAAAGTTTATCTGTCTATATTTCTGAGATGAGGTATTATTATTTCTGAGATGAGGTATTATTATTTCTGAGATGAGGTATTATTATTTCTGAGATGAGGTATTATTATTTCCACGACTTAAATATTTCGGACTGTTTTTTCATCTTCATTGTCATATTCACAAGGTTTCGGCCGTTGTACGCTCTCCAAGGACACATGGCGCAGCGAATAAAAGCAGTTGGTTAAAGTAATCTAGTCACTTGATCCAAAGAGTTGAGAGTTCAACACCTGGCCACGGAAGAGTTGAACAAAAATTTTAGTTTTTAATGGGAAATAACTGAAACTGAGATATCCAGAAAAGGCACAGCACGTGGAACTAGAATAATCTCCCCAAGTAGACGAAATAAATGGTTTGGTTCAAAATTCCAACGTATATCACCTGAAGAAGGCCGGGGCGTTCAACGGCCGAAACGTCGGGAATATGACAATAAAGATGAAGACAACGGTCCGAGCAATGTAAATAGTGTGAATATGTCAAACTTTGTTTGGTTAATTAACTTCGAATTTACTACCAATTACCTTACTCTGATGAGTGTGTGAATACAAGGTGCTGTAAGCTTGGAATGTGATAATGGTCCGGAGTTATTAATCGGAGAACCTAGTCTTAATTACAATTGTGTTCGCTATATTCACTTACGCGTAAATACTCTTGGAAATGTATGAAGCCAACGCTTCTCCACCCAGCTATAGATTAATTAGTAAAATTTGTATCTAAAAAAAATCTTAAAATCTAAAAATATTCTCTGGCTTTAAATAACCCGCAAAATGTTGATAAGCCGTAGAATACGAATTAGCCAATCACTCAGATGAGTGGTTCAATTTGGAATAATTTTAAGGTGCATCAAAAGTATTTTATTATTTTTTTTTTTTTTTTTTTTTACCGACAATTATTCCAATGATTATTTCATGTAAACATCTATCCTCTATATTGTAATTATTATTGTTTAATTTGAATCGCCTCTCCGACTCTTAGATGTTTCGGTGCGGGGGATGATCTCATCTACAACCTGCAGCACTTTCCTCGGCACATCAGCTGTCTCAAGCAGTGTTGTCATCTGCACACTTTCAATGATGTCAGTTATGCCGAAGATGTATTGCTCTTTCTGGAAATAGTCCCGAATGCGCCAACCGCAAAAGGGTCAACTACAGCTTCTGTTTGGTATATTTTTTGTAATTTACCAGGTCATGTCACATCCATAATTTCGCCTGCTCCGACTTCCTGATGTTCTTATACCCAAGGTACCGCAACGACTATCGGGACCAATTTATGGCTGGTCTTGTGCACAATTGCGATAATAGCACGAATGCTTTTTGGTCAAGATGTTGTATAATGATTACTGTTTGCATGTGTATGTGTACGTGTGTACGCATAAGCATAATGAATTATGTATTATTGTTTTCTACTGAATGACGTGAAAAGAGTATATTGAATCAATTGCTATGTTTGCAACTAAAAAAGTCGGTTCACTGTATTGAGCTAGAAATTTTACATATTTGTAAGTTCGTTCATCCTTCCTTTGAATATTTCTGCCACATCCGGTCTAGTATTTCTGTTATATATTTAGATACCCTTGATTAAAGCCAAAGAAGAATCTGCAATGTTATTGGTCCTGGCCTGGTATCTCACCATCAGTCACTTTCCTGCCGTCGTAACCTAGTTTCCCTGTTCCGTTTCTATAAATACTTTCATAATTGTTCCGATAAACTTTACTCTATTGTACCTAGACTTTATGAATTTAAGCGCTGTACCAGATTGGCGGCAAGGTCTCATCATTTTACAGTTAAAATAGCTCAATGTAACCGTAAGTTCTATGGTAATAGTTTCTTCTATCTTCTCGCCTGTGGAATTCTCTTCTGGCTTCTTGCTTCCCAGTCAACGTTGATCTGCAACAATTTAAATTTAAATAATTATTATTATTTTTAATATTTTTTTTTTATCTGTCTGTTTTGTTTACCTGTGTTATTATGGTGAATACAGGTACTGATAAACTATAATTTACAAGTATTATTTTAAACTGAGTCTCAAAGCCGTTGGCGCTGCTTGCACATTTCGTGAAGTGGAGAGAAATAAAATATGAAACTGGCCGTCCTGCTCAAAACTGGTTAAAGCGTTTTCAGAGAAGGCGGAATGTCCACTTGAAATAAAAGCCATAAGTGGATGAGTATCAGTTATCTTGTACTATGCTTTAAAATGCAAGGTCGAAGACGACTCAACTATCAGCATTCGAAAACTTTAAGAAGATCGAAGATCAACGAAAGCCACCATACGTACAGCATGTCATCATCTTCTTTTTGTATTATTATTATTATTATTATTATTATTATTATTATTATTATTATTATTATTATTATGTGCCGTGTACCTTCAGTCTTTGAGTAATCATGGCTTTCCGCAACTTCCTATCCTTTTTAGATCTAAGCAATGTTTGTCGCCTTACTAAACCTGCTTGTCCCTGATGTACCATCCATTTACACAAGTTTGTTAGGTATGTTTCCCTCTGTCCTTCTTGCTTTTAATATTTCCTGTGAGTGTTAATTTCTCCAAGTCCTTTATCCTCATTATGTTTCATAAAGTTCAATTTTCACTTTCTGATTCAAACTAAAAAATGTCCTTTTTGATCCCATTTTCCTTAAAACTTAAAACCATATGTTCTGTCCATGGTAACCACAGCATCCTTCTGAAATGCCAAATCTCACTTTCCTGAAGCCCCTCACCTTTATCAAACAAGAAATTATTAAGCATTTACTGCCATATGGAAAGATTGATATTACATTTATTAGGTTGGTGCAAAAATAATGGCGTAATAATGTCGTTTTTTGACGTTAAAAATACGTCAAAAAACGACATTATTACGTCATTATTTTTGCACCAACCTAATACATAACAGTTCATATTTATTTTCTTTGTTCTAACGAGATTTTCTCGTTTCTTAATACTTTGTTTATTTTTGAAAGGCATCTTATGCCATCCTGATACTATTCCGGCTTTCTCTATTTCATTTTCCGTCATCTGTTGAAATATTTCACAAGTAGTTCAATTTCTGTGCTTACTTGATTCTAACGTCTCCAATTCGTTATTGACATCCTTGGCTCTCAATCTTGCTTCTTACAATAATTACAAGTTGATTAATATATATATATATATATATATATATATATATATATATATAGTTTCAATGGACACCTATATTTAGCAACTGATTAGTAATTGCAATTTAAATTTAAAGTTAATTTAAATCTAATTAAATACTCCCAGTTCATACATAACGTTCTTGCAACTCTGTAGTCTGTCTGTCGGCCGAAACGTTGTAATAAATATGGCGACAAAGATGAGGACAATAGTCCGTATAATGTAAATAATGAACTCTGTAGTCATATTGCATTTTGGTTGGAGGAGATGTAATATTATAACGATTTTACTGTAACGTTGCAATCAATTATTTTCTTGACCCTAAACCGACTGCTCATCCCCACCTTTGTCACAACGTTATGGTATCGTACTGCGGGAAAAAAAAAATCTGCCTCGTCAGTCATGTATCACGCATGACATTTAAAGAAGAAGAGGAACTTTAAAAGGCGGCGTATTCATAACGTTACAAACTTTGTTATCTTGCAACGTTGCGGATATGTTTAGGGAAATGTACAAAAACCATTTTTGAACGTTGTAGAAACGTTGCAGCAATCTTATCTTGTTAGTTGAGTTAGTAGCAGGGGAGGGCTGGCTCCAAAAATATAGATTTCCAGGCGACAATGCGGACCCACCGACAAATATAAGGCTATCATTTACTTTTCATAACGAATGAATAAAATCTTCAAAAAATGCATTTCAAATTTTAGTGGAAAGTGTTTTTCTTAGTAATTACAATTCACTGTACAAACAGCTGGTAGAAGATACCAAATGTAAATGCAGAATATTATGAATTTTTAATTTTAAGTAATTGGTTGCTATTTTTTAAATAGTTTACTGCACAATTGACGCATTAACAGATAGCTGGAAAGCTCAATACAGCTTTGCACGCAGACAACGAGAAAATGAGCAAATTGTTTGTATTCACTAGAGATGATTGCGCCAATCTGTCAATAATTGCTTCTGCATCCAATTTATCTAACATTTCCTTTTTAATACGTAGCAATATAATTCCAAATTCTCTTCAGGCAGTAAATTTCTTAACCTTCTTTTTATGATCTTCAGCTTTGTAAATGGCATTTCACATCGGACTTGAGGAACTGATAGTGTGCAGATTATCTATAACGTTTTATTTCTTTTTATTACTAAAACAATTGTTTGTGTTTTTTCTTTATTGCATTTCTATTTGATATAGGTGGGGTACATTACATCATGGGTTCACTTACCACCGGACAAGCTGACACGCTGACCACTCAGGAACTGATAGGAAACTGATAAAAAGCATACCGTGAAAATATACAGGTTAGTCCAAAAGTCTCGTCAACTTTACATAATATAATTTTCTATTTCAGATGGCCGACACCAAGCTCCTACACGAAAATAATGATGTTTTCTACTTGTGGCTGCCGTAACTCTGCACCATGCCACTTAAGGAGAAGCATCCAGTCATGGTGGTCAGACAATTTCTGCGACCACATCACCCTATATATCTGGCCACATAAGTACTAGGTTTCAACCTCCTTGAGCGAGACACCAACAAAACAAGGAGACCGCCCAGAAGAGTTGCAGGAGATCCCGAAGTCGTCTGGAGGCTGTGGTTGAAGCCAATGGCGATTTTATTGGATAAATTTACTCCTTAGTATTTCAAAATATTTTTGTGTAATTTTTGTAAATATATTTGTTAAAATGAGATATCAGTGTTATTTTCATTTTTTGCATCATTTAGACGACAATTTATCCACCGCATCCAGTACATATAGAGAGGCTCCTGACTATCTTATTTTGGATATGAATATAATAAGAATGTATACGATACATAAGGATGTTATTACTAAAAACTACTTTGTTTTACTGATATATTCTTTCTTGATTATTTAATTGCTGAAATGTTGAATTCATTACGATGCATTAGGTTTGCCTTCATGCATCACCAACATTGCACATATTATTATTATTATTGTTGTTGTTGTAATATCTACAAAAGATGGCGGGATTATTGGTGTCCAATGCACCCCGCCCTATCTACATAAAAAAATCGACCTCCTACTTGCAAATCTCTAATGTTCATAAAAATACAATAGTTTTAAGGAAGTTATTCAGACCAAAATTATTCTAATATATATATATATATATATATATATATATATATATAAAATGTAAAAGGCTCAAGCACCAATATTCCATGGTTATAATTGGATCGTCAGTACGATTCCAATGTAATAAATTATAAGCATGAAATATTAGTGTTTGAGCCTTTTATATTATGTTCTTGCTCTTTCTATGACATAGAGCTCTACCAGAATTTTATCCTCTTGGAAATATTAAGTTGGTGCAAAAATAATGACGTAATAATGTCGTTTTTTGACGTATTTTTTAACGTCAAAAAACGACATTATTACGTCATTCTTTTTGCACCAACCTAATATATATATATATATATATATATATATATATATATATATATGTGTGTATATGTATGTATGTGTGTGTGTGTGTGTGTGTGTGTGTGTGTGTGTGTGTGTGTGTGTGTGTTGAAAGACAAAATAATTGCGAGCGAGTTACTGAATCATTACAATTGTGTATATATACACACATTCATTTTATAAATACAAATATTTAAGTAAATGCTCTGTTTATAATAAACAGTATAAATAACATTTACCGGCTTGAATATCCGAGAAATTTTCATAGAATATATTCGTTCTCCGACAGAAAGCGAACCTGTATCCTATACGGAACCGTCATATAACCTGATGCGCCTTAACCGATTGAACCACGGAGAATCGTTCTATTAGCAAGGTCGATTTTACTGCTTTTAAATTTCAGTATTACATGAATCTCTCACGTACATTCATATCTGCTCAAAGCGTATCCAAATGTAAACAAATGACGTCACATTTTATGAAATGGACAAAGTCCGACAATTATTTTAAGACATTTTTATGTTTATACATTCTTTTTATAGATAGAAATATTTAAGTAAATGCTCTGTTTTATAATAAACAGTATTAATAACATTTACCGGTCTGATATATATATATATATATATATATATATATATATATATATATATATATATATACAATCTCCCTTCCAGATCAGAAAATGGACAATCAAAAATTTGACATTGTCATTTGTGTGAAGTACTACTTATTCAGCTGATAATAACACGAAATTCAATAGAAGCTATGAAACTACCGTATTTGACGGTATATAAGACGCACCACAAATTCTGCAGGGGAAATCAAAAGAAAATTAGTAATTAGTACTTGTGTCCTTTGTAGAACATAAGGACCTAAGTATTGGGAAACTCAGTGAGGATCGAACTCATTACTATAGTAATGATCCAGCTACCATCGAGACACCTTATATTAGGTTGGTGCAAAAATAATGACGTAATAATGTCGTTTTTTGACGTTAAAAAATACGTCAAAATACGACATTATTACGTCATTATTTTTGCACTAACCTAATATTACAATGCTTGAGAGTCTGAGATGTCTATTCAATAGTCATAGAATGAAAAACAAACTCAACGCCACTACGCAGTCAAAAATGAATACTTTCGTCTTAGAAATTCAAACAACTTAAACCTATGAAGCATGTGAAATTAGCGTAACGGTTATCGGCGCGCTAATTTGAATCCGCCACGTGTGTTCAAATTCCAGTTTAGTCTGTTGCGTTCATTTTCGCACTAATACCCTTGGAGAAGATATGAATTCATTTCTTCAGCATTCCTAAGTGTAACTGCTAACAAAGTCGAAAGGAAAAAAATTACAGAAAAAAAGAATAGCGAAATGTTTGTGACTTTGCGTCTATGGGGAACCGGCTGTAGGGTAGTAAATACGTCATCCCCTACAAGACCACATTAATGATTTTAAACTCTGTCATGGCGGGAAAGTGGGGATTGATCATAGATATGGCAGTGATATTTCATTTTTTCGGTCTAGTCGCATTCTTGTAAAGATAGTCAATACTTTTTGGAGCGGTTCACAGAACCAGACATTTTCCCAGCATCTTTAGCAATGAATGGTATGAACTCCACTTAATACGGTACATTGATTTCAAGATTTGAACTCTCCTCTGAACTAGCCCAATGGGGTTGACTGGTAACTGGTCGGTCACATTCAATCCTCGAAAACCAAACTAGTGCCGTTCTTATCATCAACGACCGGACTCTGAATTTTCACCGATCGTGAGTAACGGGTGTTCCCTCAGGGAGGCCCAGTGATTTATGCGCCTACTGGGATTTAAACTCATCCCAAACCTCAAGTGGACCTCGTACATAAGATCGATCGCTAAAGATGCTAGAAAAACTGTCACTTCCCTGTACCGATCCAGTAAGTTCCTTACTTCTCCTGCTTATCCTTTACATTTACATGATCTAGATCAGGCCAAATATACCTGCTACCATATATGGGCAGAAGCTTCCCAGTCTCTTCACTTTCCAGGCTCGATTCATTGAAAAAGCGTCTCCGCATTCTTGTGGGTTATAAATTATTTTCCACCTTACAAACCATTTCGAAAAGATGAAAAGTCGCAAGCTTCTTGCTACTGTGTCGCTATATCCGCGGAAAGTGTTCAGACGAAACTTCATTGCTTTATTCCACCAGTTCTAACCTAGACTGCTAAGACCCACCCATTGTTGCATACCACCCTTCCATTCCCTTCGTAATACATTTATGAAATGTAAGTTCCAATTGAATAGCTTTCTCCTACAAAGCGCTACTTTGTGGAACCGACTCCCGTTATCTCACATATCCCTATGAACTGTGCCTCTTACTCTGTAACCATCTGCCTCAAGTGACTCTTGTGCCTTATACAGGATGAACATAGATATACAAAAAATTGTGTGGTTTAAATTGATTTGATTTAGCAAAGAGAATTGAGTAAATCCCGTAGGAATAATTCGTTCATATTTCTCTTTACGCTATCTTTTCGTGTTTTCTGTCTGTCTCTCTCTCTCTCTCTCTCTCTCATACTCACTCTCTCTTTTCTCTCTCTCTTTTCTCTCTCTCTCTCTCGAAAATGGTTAAAAAGTATTAAACTTATTTGATCCCTTTATTTTTTATAATTTTAATCGGCTGTGATCATCACATGGGGATTTACTCTCACACATACAAACGTATGTCGAAAAAGAGAGAGAAACAGTAACGAGAAAACACTTCATTATGTTGCACAATATATCATGGCAATTCCCAAACAATAAAAGAAGAGGAATCCATGGAAAGTTATCATCGCCTGTGCCTTGAAGGAAGATATAGCAAAAAAAAATCTATTAACACCTAAATTTACTAAAACCTTATAGTATCTTATAATGTGGAATTGACGAGTCGAATTCGAATTCCAGTCGAGTTCGTTACATTCACTTACTCATCCCATTCGGAAAAGTATAAACCTACCTTCTCCCTATCCCCAAATAGAAGAACAACCTGAGTCCTATAGCATTAAGTGGCAACCGGTCTAGGAGAAGGACAACTCTGAATTCAAAACCTCCAACACTGGGTTAAATAGCCTCACCAACCAAGCGTAGTGAGTACAGCTACATCCCTGTAGACATGGTCAATTAAGAAGGGATTCCTCAAAGGAGTGAAAAGGTCCGGGATCTGGATCTGTAAAATGAGCTTTCATAACAGGCACCTTTTGTAAATGAAAACAATCTCTTTCCTCTGATGTAATATACTCCCTGTATCTGCTATATATGCAAGTGCATTGTAGCCTGATATTATATTAAAATACATCTAAAAATTCACTAGTTGAAAGAATGCAAAAGAAATCTGGGTGAAATGCAACTGAATGCTAAGATTATAGAATCTGCATCTATATTTAAATGGAAAATGATTTTTCAAGGGAGATAATTGTTAGATACCAATTAGACTTATTTTATTCCCTGTGACCCTTTTGGATGTGAATGATCTTGGCTCTCCACAACTTTCTATATTTTGTACTTCATAGTATTGTATGTCTTTACTATCCTTTCCACTCCCAGTTCTGCCATACACAAGCCTATTAGGTATGTTACTCATGGATTCAATATGTCCTGTGAATATCAAATTCTCCAAACCCTCTTTCCTCGTTATGTGTCCCAGAAATTTTAACTATCTCTTAGACTGGGTCCTGTAGGTGGCAATCGATCTAGGAGAAGGTAATTTTTGAATTCAAAAACCTCCAAAGATCCTCACCAACCCGCAGTTAGCCAAGCGTGGCAAGTACGGTTACTTCCCTGTAGACATGATCAATCAGGCTGTGGTTCCTCCAAGCTATGAAAAGACCCGAGATCTCCATGTATAAAATGAGCTTTCATTCCGAGTACCTTTTCTAAATGAAAACAATCTCTAGCCACTGATCTAATGTGCTCCTTTCCTGTATCTACCATAATTACTTTCAAACATCCAACGGAGTTTAAAAAAAATAAAATGCAATGAAGGCTAAGATTTTAAAATAGGTATATTTAATTGGAAAATGATTTTTCAACGGAGATAACTATTAAATGCTAATTAGATTTATTTTATGTCCTATGTCCCTTCAGGGCGTGGATGATCTTGGCTCTTCACAATTTCCTATCTTTTGTACTTTATAATAATGTTTGTCTTTACTACCCTTCCCAATTCCTGTTTTGCCATAAGTCCTGGATCTGGATCTGTAAAATCAGCTTTCATCCCAAGTGCCTTTTTTTTTATACAATTCTTCATTGTTTATATTGTTTATCCCGAGTGTAGATTAACTAATTTCTATCTAATTTTGATGCATACACTTGATATTACCCATTCAAGATGTAGCCAAGTACAATGTTGCTTAACTTAGAATCAGTAAGGCTGCGGTCTTTACCGTTAGCGATAATCAAGTTAGTTCTCATGTGCTGGTCTCGCCGCAGGTATTTGCTTGGTTTTCTTATGATTTTCTGACACTTGGTGTCTTCCATTGTAACTTAATCGCTGACATAAGGCAAGGCATAGCTCAAGAAAAGAATCTAACGTTTGATTATTTAAAAGGGTCGGAGAGAAGGGAGGAGATCGGGTTGGGCACTTAGTGACGCAGGGAAAGGTCAATGAGTACAACCTGTGTCACATGGCTCCTTTCAGCGATTCAAGCGAGAACGAAGTGAAGGCAGAGAAAAAGCACATTCAACATTTTCAGGGTCGGACAGGATCAGGGTTCAGGTCTGGGACGAGGGTAGGTAACGGTGTCCTAACCATAGATCGGGACCTCAGGTACATTTTCTTCCTTCTTCTCCTCCTCCTCCTCCCTCTTTCATTGCTGACTTTATTCCCTCTTTCAAATCTAACTCCAAGGGTTTCAGTGCAGGTTAGATGTGGGAAAGGGAGTCTCTATTTGTTTTCTTAAGTGCGTGTCCATGTATGAATGTCAATTTGTGTATATATGTATATATATATATATATATATATATATATATATATATATATATATATATATATATGTTTGTGTGTGTATAAGTCTGTGTATGTATGTCTGTCAAAATGTGTGTGATTGTGTTTTTGTGTTTATGTTTATATATGATTTCGTGTTTCTTTTCCAAAGCAAACGTTTGTGTATATTTTTCTTAGCTAAATGGGGACACTTCAAGAAATACTCCTATAAACACCTGCTACACTTTTTAGAGACATACTAACTCAGAGAGAGAGAGAGAGAGAGACTCATAAAACTAAAATAGATGTTCTTTTTACCCACAGCCACTCAAAATCGCATCGTTATCATCGGAAACCTTTCGGATTTCACAAAGATGTGTTCTAACGAGATACTGAATTTCTCCGTTGTTCTTTGATAGACTTGAAAGACGTGGCCGATTATGGCTCTCCATAATTTCCTTTCTTTTGTTGCACTTAGTAACCTATGACCATTCGCCATTTGTCTTTGTCCTTGTTCTGCAATCTATTCACATAAACTCATTAAATAGATTACTCGCAGTTTCTCCCTGCATCTCTCGCCTTCAATATGTCTTGTGGGTGTTAAATTCGTCAGACCCTCTTTCCTCATTATATAGCTAAAAATTTTAATCTCTCCCCCCCCCTCTCAAGTTTTCTTGTAGTTCCTATTTACCTTAATACTTCATCATTGCTTGGTTTGGTTTAGTTTAGTTTAGTTTACGGCATATCAACCTCAATGGGTTATTTAATGCCGAAAAAAGATTTTTATTGCTGATAATATTTTTTCTTAAATGTATAGATTGTATTAGGTTGGTGCAAAAATAATGTCGTTTTCTAACATATGTTACTATGTGAGAAAACGATATTATTTTTTGCACCAACCTAATAATTTTTGTTTTCAAAAATGTATTGCTAGTAATAATTTTTCTTCAAAAATTTATTGCTGGTAACAATTTTTTACAAAGTATTTCTGGTATTAAAACCTATTTTTACATTTTCATAGGGTTTTGACCCCAGTTTGGGGGTTAACTATTTACCCATAGCTGGGAATCTAACAGGTGCTACCACCCCGGGTCACGGTGAACCTGGGAACACCAACAATTAAAAAGTGGTTCCACGCACCTCAAAACCTCCTGATCAGAGGCCTTGCTGTTAGACCTAATTTATCGTCTTACGCAGGACGCGCATGTAGTTCATTGTCATACCCAGGACGGACGAAGCAAGAGATAAATGCAATTATATAGGGATGTCATAAACAGGTTGAAAAGTGAATTCTTTACATATTTAATTTGCTTCATAAGCAATAGGTAATATATATAATAATGTATCTTACCTTTAATCCTATAAGGGAAACCTTTCTGTCTTCCATCAGTATGGCTGATGCTAACCTCCAGGAAAGTGATTAATTGCGCCTACAAAGTCTAAGGTTTTCCACTGATATGAAGTGAAATGATTATATTAGATCAATTACTAAGTTATGCTGATAAAAAGGTTGGTTCACTGTGTCATGCTAGATAGTTTTTTCACCAGAATCTATCTGGCTCCTTTAAAAGACTACCATTCGTCCTTGCATACAATATTGCTGCTAGATCTGGTCTGGTGCTTCTACTGCATGTAGAGATTCTTGACGGAATCCAAAGAAGAATCTGTGTTGTTATCGATCCTGACGTGGCATCTCGGCATCAGTCCCTTTCCCACCGCCTTAACGTAGTTTCCTCTGCACTTTTTCTATAAATACGTTCATTATTTACTTCTCCAGGTGATTGGAATTTTGAACTGAACCCTTTATTTAGTCCACCTCTTCTGAATGTCTTAGTTATCGCCCTTAAAATCAACTCTCCAAGGTTTTGTTCCCCTCTTCAGTAACCAGGTATTGAACTGACAACTCTTTGGGTCAAGTCACTGGATCCAATCAACGCTTTTATCCACTGCCCTTGAAGAAGTCCGAAACGTCGTGAATATGACAATAAAGAAGAGGACAACAACCCGAACAATGTAAATAATTACAATACCTCATCTCGGAAATAGAGATAGAAATACCTTCATGAATAATTGTTCTAATTAACTTTTCTTTTGATACGTCAACTTGACTAATTTAAGCGCAGTACTAGACTGGCAAATAGGTCTCATCATTTTATTCTTGAAATTGTTAGTTGTAACCGTAAGTTCCGTGTTAATGGTTTCTTCTTTTCACTTATGAAAATCTCTACCGGCTTTTGCTTTTTCACTTACGATAAAAAATTTAAATGCAACGTTACTCATCATTTTCTGTCTTTTTGAATCCGGGTCTTTTGATGTCTTCTCTCCGTTCAATATTTTCTTAGTATCCCCCCCCCACCAAATCACACTACCCTACTTGCGTCTTATCGCTTGTGATGAAATGACTAAAAAATACTGCAAATATCTACGTTGTCTATATAAATGTTTATGGGAATAAAAGGTCAAAATGTCGAATAAGTTAATAAATTCAACTTACAATATTGCTGTGAATGTGCAATTAGGATAATATTCTTGAAGTTTACTCCGCGTGACTTAGCTAAATAGATTCATCCCACGAAATTTGATGAACCAGTTTTGAAGAGATGTTAGCCTCTTCTATTATCTTCTGGAAAAAGAAGTATTATTACTGGTCTCTTTTTTGCGGCGATTCTCAATTTATATAATCAGTATTTAGAATAAATCGACCATTCATTGATTCATCAAATGTGGTCGTAAATTAATTAACAATTATTCCCCGGTCTAGCGATTCAAAAAATCTTTTTACTCCGTGAAACTTTTGATGAGAGCAAAGATGTTTCTTTTAGATATTTCTGAGTTATATATTTCTCCTTTCTTCGTTTTTTTCTTTGTTTCTTGCAATTCTAAAGGAATTGAGAATGTCGTGTGGTCCGTATCCATATTTTAATTCAAGGCACTTGACTCTGTCTGCTGATTCAGCTAATTTGTTTGCGATATGCTTTAAGCGTCTGTTGTTTATTGCGACTGTTGCATTATGATAATTTCTCATACTTTCTTCCAGAATTTCGATGTTTGTTCGGCTGCAGTCAGAAGGGTCATTTCGGTTTCTTCTTAGACCTTTGAACTTTATTTTTCTTTAATGTTTACCTCTGGTTATTCTCTTCTTTTGTTGATAGATTTCTTCTTTGTAAATTGGATTTACTCATTCTTTTTCTCAATCGAATAACCAGCCAAGGACATCATCATCATCGTTGTCGTCGTCGTAAGTTGTCATCATCATTACCATTATCGTCATCATCAGCGTCGTCGTCATCATCATCATCAATATCATCGTCATTATCATCACTACAATTTTAATTACCATGATCAAGTCTCTTTATATTATTCTTAAGTATTTTGATCTTTGTATTTATTTGTGATAAAAAATACAGAATTCGTCGCGAAAAAAGTGGGTGAGGTATGTCGTAAGAGCATCTCATGTACTGCAGACATAGGAGTAGTTGTATATCTACGTTAACGTAGGGTGACGAATCCCAATCCTCTTCAGGCTAGTTTTGAATTTAGAATTTTCCTTCTCCTAGACTGGTTGCCACCTTAAGGCAAGAAAACCCAATGAAAGAGATAGATTCATACATTTCCTAAGAATATTCGCGCTAAAGTATACTTAATGAACTTGATCGGAATTTGAACTTGGTTCGTCGATTTGCGTGTTGTAATTTACAGCTGTACTACTTGCCCATCCATGCAACATATAAAACATGGACAAGGCATAGAATTAATTATTATCTTTACTTAATTTTATTTTTAGTTTATTTTAATATTCAAAATACATTGGACATATACATAAACAGATTCTGATATTATATAAATATAATGAAAACAAGGCCTCATTAATTTGGCTAGATTCAACCATAAGTTTGAGTTAATAGTTTCTTTTCTCGCACTTCTTGTTTGTGGAACTCTTTTCCAGTTCCATGCTTTTCCAGTCAACTTTGATCTGCAAAAATTTAAGTGCAACGTTTTCTTGATTACTTTTTCCTTTTTCTCACTCCTTAATAATGTTTCTCTTTTTTTCTTATTCCTTCACAGCAACCCCTTGTGTCTTAGTGGCTTTACTACTTTCCATGGCGTGAAATAATTTTAAAAAATGCAAAATTATTAAGACAGCGCGATTAACAGAGTTAAAAAAATATATGCGACTGGTTTTCAGAAGAAAGATATAAATTCTTTTATTTATCAACATAAAAGTGCATCCATTTTTCAAAATACCTACCAGGCTTCTTTTATATGTCTCTTCAGGACGTGGGCGATCATGGCTCTTCCCAACTTCCTATTCTTCATAGTTCTTAGTAATGTTTTGTCTCTTAACTATCTTTTTCAATCCATTGTTCTGCCATCCACTTGTATCCTTTAACCAGTCAAGCAGAATAAGACTATATCAAAAAAAAAAAAAAAAAAAAAAAAAAAAAGAAAGAAAGAAAGAAACGTATCAGTAAATTCAGGCAATTTAAAATTGTTAAAGCTTCGAGTAATAGTAAGGTAAATAAAATGGAATAAATACTCGTCACAAATACATATTAATAGCACTTCATCTAAGAAATCTTATATATATAGAATTCTGTGACTTCTGTCCGTCCGTCGCACCCTGTAAAATAGCCATATATTGACTGATCGTAACCAAATTTTGGAGTAAACTGCAAACAGGTAAGTTGGTACAAAGTACAGTTGGTCTTACTAGGATGCGTAAAAACCGCGAAGTAAAGTTTTTGTCAAAGTAGGTTTCCAAACAGATCAGCTTATTCAAATTTCATCGATTGATTTGCGAAATTGAACGAAAAGTAGAGTTTGTAAATCTCAACAAAGAATATTAGGGATAATTTCAACAATACCAAATACTGTGAGGATTTCAACTGTTAAGAAAAATTAAGACTATTATTTCTTGTTCTTGTTCTTCTTGTTCTTCTTCTTCCTCTTCTTCTTCCTCTTCATCATCATCATCTTTTTCTTCTTCTTCCTCTTCTTCTTCTTCATCATCATCTTCTACATCTTCATCATCATCATCATCATCATCATCATCATCTTCTTCTTCTTCATCTTCTTCTACTTCTTCATCATCATCATCTTCTTCATCATCATCTTCTTCATCATCATCTTCTACTTCTTCATCATCATCATCTTCTTCTTCTTCTTCTTCATCATCATCATCTTCTTCTTCTTCATCATCATCATCATCTTCTTCTTCCTCTTCTTCTTCATCATCATCATCATCATCATCATCATCATCTTCTTCTTCATCATCATCATCATCATCATCTACTTCTTCATCATCATCATCATCATCATCATCTTCTTCCTCTTCTTCATCATCATCATCATCATCTACTTCTTTTTCTTCATCATCATCATCATCTTCTTCTTCTTCTTCTTCATCATCATCATCTTCTTTTTCCTCTTCTTCTTCATCATCATCATCATCTTCTACTTCTTCTTCATCATCATCATCATCATCATCTTCTTCTTCTTCTTCTTCTTCTTCTAGGTGTCATTTTCTTTCAGGACGTGGAGGATCACAGTTCTCCAGAATTTCCTAACCTATTACTAAGCATGATTTTTTTTCCTGTATTTCTCTACGTCTTTCTACCATCCATTTACCCAAAGTGGTTAGGCAGGCTACTCACTGTTTTTCCCTGTCTCTTTTACCTTCAATACGTCTTGTTAGTATCAAAGTCTTCAGGCCGTCTTTCCTCATTATGTATCTCAGAAATTCCAGCTGTCGTCTCTTTCTAGTTCTTAAATGTCATTTTTGTTTCCAATTTCCCTAAAACTTCCTCATTGCTCACATGCTTCTCTTTCACGATTTCTGTGACACATTTTCCGTCCCCCACCCAGATCGTTAAATTTCTGTTCTGTCACCGTCTTCAAGTAGCTAATATCATTTGAGATGGCGTTTTAGTCTATGTCAATTCTTGTTTTTATTATGTGCTGTGTCACTTAGGACTTTGGTGAACATGGCTCTCCACAATTTCCTCGTAGCTCGAAGCAATATTTCTCATCATACTTTTACATTGAATTTGTTCGGCGACTGTCAAATTCTACAAGAACACTTTTCTTTATTAAATGCCTCCCAATGTCCACTGTCTCTTTCTGTTCCTAATCAAAAATGTCCTTTTCTTTACAATGTTCTTTAAAACTTCCTCGTTGCCCACATGTTCCATCCATAGCATTCTCAGCATCCTTCTGTAGAATCACATCATTATTGCTTCGATGTTTTCTCTTCATTGTTTCACTTGTCTAACATTCACTGCAATAAAGGCGGTTTTATATTACATAACAGGTCAGCACTTTTTTAAGTGTCTCTTTCCTTAAGTCGTCCTTATTGTTCACTTGTTTACTCCATGGTAGTCTTAGCCTCCTTCTGTAGAATCACATCACTTTTATCTCAAGTCTACTCTTCATCTCTGAGGAAATTGTCTAGCATCTCCTGCCATAGAAGAGGACTCATCATAGTTCAGCATTCTTTTCTTTGATTCTAACGAACTTTTCATGTTTCTTAATATCGTCTATTTTTTTAATTAAATATTAATTCAAGGCTCAATAGCCACTCAAGGAAGAGGATCACAAATGAGATGTTAAGGATGAATAAAGTGGAGGATAGATAACGAGTGATGGTTGATTGAAGAGGTTAAGATTAAAGTGCTCAGATTGATTGATTGATTGATTTGCTTTTTTATGGTTTATCAACCCCTTTGAGCGTTACTTAAATTCGAAACATGTTTTGAATTGTAAGAATATTTTTGGTGGGGGAAAAATTGAATATTACATTAATAATTTTTTAGAACAACAATGATGTTTCCAAATACAAATCCTACTATTTAACCTATAGTATGGGTCGGAGATAGATTCATACTCTTCCGAAGGGTATTTGCGCATAAGTAAATGTAACGAACGCAACTGGAATTCGAACTATGCTCTCCGATTTCTCGTTCCGAGCAGTTATCAATTATACCACCCGCACATCATAAAGTGTTCAGGGAAGCACTCACGCTGCAGTTTGTGTTTTTTTTTGTTTTGTTTTGTTTTGTTTTTTTGTTTTTGTTTTTTTTTTAAATGGTCTCTGAACAGAATTTCCTT
>OZ010595.1:46178377-46238377 GCA_963932145.1 Acanthosepion lycidas | reverse complement strand
CCCTTCCCGACCACCTAGGAAAAAAGTGTATTCACCCTAAGGCATTCTATTGATAATTATAAATTTGGATATAAATGAGATTCAAGAAAAAAAAAACTCTGTGCAAAAGAAGTGACTCAGATATCGCATTCTAATGATTAAACTGGTAAATTTAAAGAACTTTTGACAAAATATTGAAAACTATTTTACAATACACCCAGAACAATATTCTAGAGAATTCTAGAACAGCTTAAATTAAATCTAGAGTATTCCAGAATATTCCAGAAAGCCTCATACAGTAAAAAGAAATCTTGAAATAGCCACTCAAGTCACTAACCAGATGAAAGGGTACAAACACGCATCAGAACCACTTAAGGTATCTATTACTATAACCACGCAATCAACTGTCTCTCGAGTGCTTAGGGCATATAATGATGCCACTCCTGCCCCAAGGAAGGAAACATGGGGACGAAAGAAAATGATTGATGATAGAACTGACAGGGTAATCAAGAGAGAAGTTGCGAAGAATAGGTCTATAACTAGCCAAGAAATTGAAGCCAGTCTAAGCGAAGAGCAAGGTGTTAGTTTTGCCTCAGCAACAGTCTGTTGGTGGCTGTTAGAACAAGGCTACAAATCTTGCAAAGCCAACGGAACCAAAACTTGAATGGGCCCACTATAACAAAAATTTCACCGATGAAACGAAAGTTGAGCTAAATTCAAAGGATAAGCGATTTAAAATCCGAAGAAGCTTTGAAAGCTCTTTGAATTTAGCAGTAAGTACTGTCAAGCAACCGTTCAGTATAATGTTCTGGGGATGCTTTTCTTTTCATGGAACTGGTTTCTTAAACCCTATTGAAAAGACCCTCAGGAGCGAGCAGTACAAGAGAATTTTAGAGTCTTTTCTGCTCCCTTCTGATGAAAGGGTGCAAATCGACCCCACCAAGATCATTTTTATGCAGGATAATGCTCCCTGTCACAAATCAAAATTAATGAAGGAATATTTTGATGAGAAGCAGGTGAGTGTTATGACATGGCCACCCCAATCTCCTGACCTCAATCCCATAGAAAACTTATGAAGCATTATAAAGTAAAAAGCAGTTAAGCAACAAAGAGGATTTAATTGTGAATTTCACATCCGAATGGAATTCAATGTTTGGAGATGAGATTTACCGGAACCTAATCAAGTCAATGCCAAAAAGGGTTGGAAAGGTTATTCCAAATAAAAGAGGACCCATAGATTATTAAATATTTTGAACTATATTAACTATTATAAATAAATTATACCTCTATTATTCTTTATTTAAAGCTGTTCGGTTATGTTTCTATTGATTACTAGTTGCAGAAAATAAGTGAGTCACTATTTTTTTGGCAGTTTTTCCCTAAATCTCATTTATGTCTAAAATTATAATTATCAATAGAATACCTTAGGGTGAGTAAACTTTTTTAATGGGTGGTCGGGAAGGGGTCTTTATATTAGTAAGATTAAAAATTAGTTTGACCCCAAAAACAATAGGCAAAAAAAATTTTAAGTACAAAAAATCAGGTGAGTCACTTTTATCGAACAGCATTGTATATTAAGTATATTTCTTTATAGCATATATACATATTTATAGTATTTACCTTATGATCATAACTACTGGCAGTTACTATAGTGGTTTTATAACTGAAAAATAATCCCTTGCCATCTACGGACAATCGGCTTTAACGTACAACCCATCACATCTATTATGCCGTTGATGAGTGGTTTGTCTGTATATCTAGTGTAGTGATGACAAGGCAACTGGGACAGGGAATGACTCCCTCCAAGTCTATTTACGTGATTTCTTTTTAAGCGCCTGACGATCAGTTCTCTCGATGCACAGCCACATCGAGAGAACCGATTATGTCCTGTGAAACTTTTAATTACGCGTATGTTTTAATAACGTCTAAAAGCATAACATTACAAGATAGATAGATAGATAGATAGATAGATAGATAGATAGATAGATAGAAACAGACTAAGATAGATAGATAGATAGATAGATAGATAGATAGATAGATAGATAGATAGATGGAAACAGACTAAGATAGATAGATAGAAACAAACTAAGATAGATAGATAGATAGATAGATTGCTTAGCAGGAAAATGTCTTATGAGACTTTATGCATATAGTAAATCTAGAGAACCATAGTTATGGTAAAGTGATGCTAAAAAGTTTAAAACTCTGTCATATGAAGCGAAAAGATTGACTTCCAATTAACATATTCATTAAATGTAAATGGCCAACTGCTTCATTAATGTCTGACAAATACTGATAAATGTTTTAGTTTTTAAATTTAACAACTCTCTGTTATGTCCACAGTTGAAATCTTGTCGATAAACGATTTCTACAAAAAATGAAATTAACCCCCATTTAAAGATTGTATTAAAAATCTTATTAATGTTGCATTCGTTGCTCGGGACATTTTGGATAAATGATATTTAATATTACTGTCACTTATCATCTGAAACGAAAAAATATCACCGCAAGAAATTACCAACTCATAGATTCGATCTGACCAACTCAGAGATTCGATCTGACCAACTCATAGATTCGATCTGACCAACTCATAGATTCGATCTGACCAACTCATAGATTCGATCTGACCAACTCATAGATTCGATCTGACCAACTCAATTTTAACTGCCAAATTTGACGTTCAGTCTTTAAACTTTCGAATAGAGAAAATGATTAACGCAAATTTAGTTGTTAAAAAGAAAATGATTTCTTCTGTTACGGTCATTTTGTTTGATGGTGAATGCAATCTGTACACGCCTGTTTGGGGTCAGATATTTATTTTGGAGGTCTGTTTTTAAAAGGATGTACGGGCGTAATTCCAGATGTTGACAGTAGCTTTACGCGTGCATATTTTTTTAATTTGTCTACCCAGAGAGCTGACTTACCTGAGTGCATTTAAATGTGTCGACATTGACTGATAAATTTCAGTTTTTAACAACATTCCCTGCTGTGTTCTAAGCCGACTTTCGTACCCTGTGGCCACACATTCCTACTACATAGATCCTACATCAGAACAACGCTGTCATACACAGAAAGACATTTGCAGATAAACAAGGTCCCATCGCTGTAAATTAATGGTTCGCGAATTAGTCTGGCCGAGTTCGATTCTCACTGTGCTCTCGTTATTTGTATACTTTTTACCGGTCTAAACCATTTGTAGCAAATATTTTCATGCAGAAAAACACTGTACCAAAGAAAGAATCATCATCAGTCCCTTGACTGCTTCAGTCGTTGGGACTACGTAACGGCAGATGAAATAGCAAACCTGGGGTGATCTTGTAGCTGTGGCGCTCAGGTGTTCCGGCATTGTCATGTCCGTCCACTCTTTGATGTTGTCGAAACAACTTTTACGTTGCTGCCCACGCTTGCGTCCGCCTTCAACTATGCCTTTCATGATTGTCTTGTAGAAGCTGTTATGCCGTGTGACGTGGCCGAAGCATAACATCTTCCGAGGCTTATAGTGGCGATGAGAGATTCCTGTCGGCCCATGAGACTTTTGATCTTGCTCCGTACTTAGTCCTTGGTTCTGTGCTTCCAGTAGGAGATGCGGAAGAGATTTCTCAAACATTTCTTCTCAATTTGCATGATACTTTTTCCTGTCTCAACCGGGAATGTCTCACACTGGATACGAACTTGCCATTGAAGCTGATGTTGCTCTTCCATTATCCTTTCCAGTCTAGATATTGCTGCTGTGACTTCTGCGTTGCAAGTGCCATCTTTTGACTAGTATTTCAAGCTGGACTCTTCCTCCAATGGTTCACCGTCTATGGTGACGCTGGTACTGATGTTGTTTGTATTATTCACCATTAGTTTGGATTTCTCTGCTGAGTTCCATTCCATATGCTTCTTTTACACCAAGATGTAATAGTCTTAAATTCTTTGAATTTCCAGATGTGTTCCATTCATTTTTCCGGTACATATAGAAAGGTATCTGGAAATGTGTTGGACATATTTCTTAAATCATTGCAAAATTTCGTGCCTGATTAGAAAATTAAAAACAAATTTTACATTTTTTAATCAAGTACATGGTTTCCATCATTGTAACAACTGTCTCCCATCTTTCTACATAATTGTGGACGCCATTTTCGTAGAAACTTTGTTGTTGTTTTTTTCTGGGTGGGGGGTGGAAGAACTGTACAGAGTCAATTTTTTTCGCGATTTTAATTGATTTGTCTGGAACAAATGAAAATCCGAAAAAGCCAAGTCAAGAGAATCTAGTGGGTGCTGGAGGGTGTTCCAATTCAAATATTTTAGCTTCTGCAAGGCCCGTTTTGAAGGAACGTGATTTATCGTTTAAGTTAAAATTAGGTTGGAATCTCTTAAAATATTTTTTAACCGTCCGAAGTGCTGGGCAAGATCCAAATAAACCTTATGAATGTTCTTTTTTTTTTTTGTCACAGTTCCGACGCTTTTTCCTTTCCGAAACTCATAGAACATAATAGGGCGAAATTTTTCACCCTCCATCTTTAAGGTATTCATTTGTGGACAAAACGTCAACATTCAACAAAGTTTGTCTCGCAAGTGAACAATGAAAATTTTCAATCTAGAACACACCAGAAATTGACACCAAAACAAACGCCAATGTCAAGTTGCAGTCACTTTATATTAACAATGAAAATCGGGTACGAAATTTAACAATGATCTGATATGATTAAAAAATCAACCATCCCTGGCAGTCTGGGATGGTCTCTCACACAACACTTACGGAGAATGTATGGTCCTCGTATCGGACGAGAGGCACGCATACTAAAAACTGGCTGAGAGTAACTGACGAAAAATATTGGAATAAATTGTTAAATAATGATGATTTCAATCTCTTGTTATCATTTAATGCCACCCACCCGCCATTTCATTACACATGGCCTTGTACTAAACTGAGCTTAGTAAGAAACCTTTATTTATTTCTTTTTTAACAAAAACAAATGTAAAGCAAAGTCGTTTTAAAAGCTAAGACCCACACACATTTGCATATGGGTGTGTCCAGAAAATTGCAGACAATTTACGCATCTTCCCACAGCGATGGGATGGGGCACTGTTTATTCTTATAGCAGGTCCTCACGCGCATGAGTGCAGAAAATATCCTAATTCTATCAGCATATCGTCTGTGAGGCCTCCTGACCCTAACTCTTTTAGTGCAACGGTGAGATGCTTCCTGAGAGACAGATCTTCAGGAAATAGATTCCAATAAGTTTTTATAACTTGTCTCACCCGATGACGAGTTGAATGGCATGATAGTGAATGTATACATATCATACACATTTGTTTGCTTGCGCAGATATAAGAAAATTTAAGAAAGAAATATTCGTATACAGGGTAGTCCGGAAGTCTTGTCACCCCTATATGATATAATTTTCTATTTCAGATGGCTGACACGAGCTCCTACAGTTTGGAAGAAAGGGTTAGGGTGACAAGAATTTCGGACCACCCTGTAAATGTGAAGGTTTCCTTGAATATTATGGACAAGGAAGATTTTGTAAGTTTTTTTATTAATTCTTTTCTTTTTTTCTGATGTTCTTGCATATTTTCTTTTATGATGGCTAAGAGTGTGTAGAAACTGTCCGTACTGATTAAATCTTTTCTACACACTCTTGCTTCTCATCACATAAAGGAAATACAGTGTAACCGGGATATAAGAGAGTTGTCGGGGCCGGAGAATAAGTGTCTTATATCCGGGTTTCTCTTATATCCGGGTTTGGTCTAATTTATATACACTAACACAGGCTCTAATTTGGGACCAGAGAAAAAGCTCTCTTATGTCCGGGTTTCTCTTATATCCGGGTCTCTTATATTCGGGTCTCTTATATCCGGGTTACACTGTATAAGGTCACTACAAAAAATTGAATAAAAAATAAAAAAAAAAAAATAAATTCCTTCTCCGTAACATTCATTGAAACATGTATTAAAAAAAAAAAAGGATTGTTCCTTGAATTTACATTTTTTCGTTAAGAATGACTGACAACGTACTTCTGTTAACTTTTTTATTCTATTTTTCTTGTATGTGAACAAGATATTTCTTTTGGGGACTTAGTGAATGTAAAAATTGTTCAAATAATTTTTGTTCGTTCTGAGCGCTTTCACCTAATTTCCTGGATTTGGGTTGTGCTTTTGTGAATGGTGTGAAATTCCTTGTTCACATACAGGAAAAATGCAATAAAGACCTAGCCAGTCATTTTCATCGAAACATGTATAAATGAGGATTTGCTACCCAAATATACAACCATATACACATTCATCTATATATAAAAGCAGTAGAATGGCTCACCTACTGTCCAGTTGACACGCCTCTCCGGTCTTTTGAACATGAGTAGAGGTTAATGCCTTGTTCCCTGTTTAGGGTTGGGTTTCCGGTTCCTTTCCTTCGCTTTCAATTCCGGTGACGTCTTGGTGGAGTTGTCGTCTTGTCTGGGGTGGTGCCTCTTATTCTGTAACCTCGAGTGGCTCTTGGGCTTTGTACAGAGTGAGCATCATTTTAAAAATATATAGATTTGTTATTATTATTATTATTATTATTATTATTATTATTATTATATGTAGGTATATCAATGTCTTAAGCCTAATAATGAAAAAAAAAGTATTTATTTAAGCAACAAATATTTATTTTTAACTTAATTTCCTTTCTTGTCAAAGCACTTCTGGGGTTATTATTAATCACACAGATCAGACATTATACAGTGAACATTTCAGCTCAACCTTCATTTTATTACTGCTTTTTAGGTTATGGATTTGTTGATCCGCCTTCGTGTGTTAATTCAGATACACGGAGATTTACCACGGATAAGAAATATTGATAATATCGTTCCTTTCACGTTATTGTTACTTTTTAAAGCTCAACACTCACCTATTACAATTTCTTCATGAAAAATATTTCCCGTGACCCATGAGATTGTCGCTATACCTTACTGAGCAATTCCACTTCATGTTAGCTCTCGTAGCAATTATGGTTATGACAATTTCTTCTCTATGTAACATGCTGCAGTTTGTATTGTAATTCAATCCATCTTGAAAGTTCAGAAATAATTCAACAATTCAATTCATTGTACCCTCAACAATGAACGCCACCTAACCTGACCTCTTGTTGAACGTTCAAAGATGGATTGAATTACATTATTACATAGTTTCCACTTATTGTGGAGATTAGCCCAAGTGCCTGGAAACTATAAACTCCGAAGTGAAATTAAGTAGACAGCGTAACTGTTCGGAACTTGTCAATGGTTGTGTTGGCACAACGTCACAAGCCACCATGATCGAGGGTTTGAGTGTACTATCCTTTTAATTAATCTGTGATGAGCTCTCGAAAGTCCACTCAGCACAGATGTAGTATAAACCACAGGTTGACACTGTGCATATTGAAGAAACACAAATGGGTCTGAGCAGACGTCAATAAGAGTGAAAAGGTAGACACATTGGCAGACGAGCACGGTCGAAAACGAGTAGCCGACCATTATACACACCCATAAAAACACACATACATATATAGGCATCTACATACAAATGCAAAAGCACATACACATAGACGCTCACACACACACACAAAAACACACCGGCCAAGAGCCACTCGAGGTTACAGAATAAGAGGCACCACCCCAGACAAGACGACAACTCCACCAAGACGGCACATATGTATCACACACACATACAAAAACACACCGGCCAAGCACCCATCCAAACTTACTCATTGTTTCCAAAAATTGTAATTTTTATGTGAAAATATATTGTTTTTATTTTAAACAATAAAAGTTTTTTTTTTTTTTTTTAGTCTCTTTATTTATCATTCATATGTGGAAATTTTGGTTGTCACTGCTTTGGTTTAAATAGAAGTAGAAACGGGTACAAGTTAAGAAAGAACAAACACATAAGCACTGTGGGTACAGTATTTTAAAATTATTATTATTATTTTTATTTTCTTTGCTTTCTGGCGTTTACACATTTCTTTCCGGGTCCCGCCCAGGGACCTAAGGTTAGAAATGGCATCATGACACTTTTCACTGACAAAAAAAAAAAAATAAAATAAAATAATTACATAGATAGAGCCCTTCGTAAAGTGTGGGCTGTACTTGTCAGAACAATTTTTTGTATCTCCTTGAGGCATGGGCTTCCAGGAATCCCTGCAATTAGTCTACTGCAATCTTTTCCAACCAGTCCTAGGGCTCCAACTACAACAGGGATTGTTGATGTTCCCATATGCCACATTTTCGAGACCTCTATTTCAAGGTCCTTGTATTTTGACAGCTTTTTGATCATCTTGTATCAGGCTGCACGATGTTGGCACCCACTGAATATAAAACCCGACATGACAGAGTGGGCCAATATCTGCACTGGAAAATCTGCAACTTCTACGGGAAGGAAACTGAAAGAAACTGGTACCAACACCACCCAGACCCAGTTACGGAGATAGGACCTGTTACAATTCTATGGGACTACACAATTCACACTGACAGAACAATCAAGGCCAACCGCCCAGATATTGTTATTAAAGACCACAAACAAAAACGGTGCCTCCTTATTGATATGGCAGTCCCTGCTGACTGCAATGTATCTTTGAAGATATTCAAAGCAAAAAGCTGTCAAAATTATTATTATTATTATTATTATTATTATTATTATTATTATTATTATTATCAATTTATCTAATATTAATTGATTTTGTAACTAATATCAAACCATTTTTTTCAGTGATTTTCAACATTACTTTTTTTTGTTTATTATTTCACTGCTTGTTCCTGAAATAAGAACAAAAGAAGAAAAATGACGTTTAGATATTTATGAGATATTTACCCTTATTTTTTTCTTTTATTTATTTACTTTTTTCTAAGGTATTGGTATTTAAAAATTGCCAACCTGATCTGTTTTTACGGCTTATCAATCTTTTGCAGGTTTGTCTATATTTCTGAGACGTACACTATTTACATTATTTGGACTCTTTGTCGCCATATTTATTACAACGTTTCGGCCGTTGTACGCTCCGACTTTCTTCAGGTGGTTGGAATGTCGAACTGAAACCCTTATTTCGCTCATTGTTCTAGTTCCACGTGCCATGTTTAATGGATGTCAGTTATCAGTTATCGGATTGTTAATTCCCCTCTCCAAGTTTTCCACTGCCTTAACCGGGTATTGAACTCACACTCTTTGGGTCCTGTCACTGGATCTAACAAACGCCTTTATCCACTGTGCCATGTGTCCTTAAAAACATCTGTGTATGAATGTCTGGGTATTATAAACCTTCAGCAACCATTTTTCTTTTTTTTCTTTTTTATTGGCATGTTATTTAATGCCATAAAATATTTTAGATTGTAAGAAGTTTTAGAGATAATATTGATTTACTGATAGAAATCCTACTAATTAACCGAAAGCTATGTAAAATGGATTCATGCCTTTCCCAAGGGTGAGTAAGTATAACGATCCCTACTGAAATTGAAAGCTGTTATCATTACACCACCCACACATTCATAGCTTACAGCACCTGGTATTCCCAAGCAGTCACCTCTCTCAGTACTGACTCGGCTTGACGTTGCTTAACTTCGGTGATCCTATGAGAACCGGTGTTCCAACGTGATAAGGTCATAAGCCTAGCAAAGAAAAAAAGAAAGAAAGAAAGAAAGAAAAGCATAAGAAAGAAAGAAAGAAAGAAAGATAGAAAGAAAGAAAGAAAGAAAGAAAGAATGAAAGAAAAAAGAAAGAAAGAAAGATACAAAATAATTGGATAGAAACGGGAAGGACAAGAAAATATTAAATAATGGCTGAAAAAGTAAAAGATGCCTTTAGTGATTGCAACAAAAACGAAATTGAATAGGCAAAGATAGAAAAGTAAAGATGTTTTGAACTTTAACCCAGAATGACTGTTGCGATCAAAGTTGAATTGAAGCCAAACAGGAAGTTTAACTCGTAATGATTTCATAATCACTGTATTCTTTTCGGTTGTCTATCTTCGGTAGATGATGAGCCTAAGCTTGCGATGAAGATTCAGATAGGCTTCTTAGCCCCTACCCTAATCTCTAACACTTTGATCGTTAACCCTGCTGATAGTTGTCTGTTTATTCTGGATCTTGATAACAGCAAGGGAAAAATCTGTTGGTCATTAGCTGTTGGTAAAACCCATACAAAGATACTATGGTGAAAGAGAATGAGTGGGAACGGTATCGTTAAATGTCTAAAATTAATAATAACTGACAATACTTCATCTAATAATAAAATTCCAGATAATATTTCTACATACGTGTGTATGCATAAATAAAGATGACTGCATTAAGCATTCGGAGTAAAAGGGAGCAAAAGTTGAACAGTTGAATTTAAGCGCGTTTCGATATTAGCTTTCATAGATCATTTGGTTGAAAAGCTTTCGAGCAAAAAGGGTTTGTTAATTCGAATCTCGGCATGAGGCGTATTGCTTATTTTTAGTCCATTCTGTTTGCTGGCGACTGTAAATTTTATTTTTAATCAATTCACCCCATGCAAGGCGATAATGCCACTAAGACGGAAGGAACTAAAAAAGAATAAAAAGATTTTAGAAGGAACCGAAAACCCAATCCTGAACAAAAATTAATGTACAAACTTCTCATCGACGGACACCAAATCAACGGATTTCGGATGCAACGGACAAAATATGCAGGCAAAATTTTTAAAAATCTGCAGGAAAAATTTTTTCCAAATAGCGATGTATTTGAAAATTTGCGGGTTTAATGGAACAAGTCGTATTAGTTCTCAATGTGACCGCTTGAATTCAATTTCAATTGTAAACAAAAACGGAAAGTACGATATATTAGCGCGTGCGTGAGTAAGTAGCTGTGAAAAATATATTATTTTTGTTATTTTGATTAGTATATCTATATGAAGTATAAATTTATTTAATGCCATATATACATGATTATAGTATCTACATTGAGATCATAACTACTGGTAGTTACTATAAGTGGTTTCATAAGTAAAAAAATAATCTATTCTCATCTACGGATAAACGGCTTTAACGGACCACCCCTTCCCCTATTAGTCCGTTGAAGAGAGGTTTGTCTATATAAACCTCTACTCCTGTTCAAAAGACCGGGAAGGAGCGTGTTGCGTAATTGCGATAAAATAAACAACAACTAAAATTAAGATGGAAAAAATACTATTAAAAAAATTGACAATGTCTTATGTAATTTTAAAAATTAAAAATAATATTACTATGTTGACTTTTGTTGGCTTCTATAATCCGTTATGAGTCAAAATATTTTGTGTCCTTCAAGAAGTAGGAATATTTTAATTAATATAGATTTTCAAATACTATACTCAACAAAAAGAATTCAATTCTTTCAATGAAGGATATGTTTAAAATCTTCAGTTAATTAAAGCTGCAAATGAAATCATTAAGCTAAAAGAGTAATAAGTTAAGTATGGAGTGATCTCTCCTGTTACACGTCGGCTTTTATTTTCGTTAATTCTTTTATGTTCAGCAAATAATCGTTAACAGAAACACTTTTAATCCATATTTCCTGAATAGTATTTATTACATGTAATGGCGACTGATTTCATGGAAACGTAACCAAGGCGTTTCTTCTTCTTTTAATGTACTGTATCAGGAGGTTTCAAGGCTTTCCACAAACTCCTGTTTTATCCCTCTCTTAGTAATATCAGTTTTTTCACTATCCTACTTAATCCCTGTTCAGCTATTCATTTGATCACTCTTGTTAGGCAGGCTACATACCGTTTCAATATGTCCTGGGTGTATCAAATTTTTCAAGCCGTTTTTCCTCATTATGTGTCGTAGAAATGTTAATTATCTATTTCTGATTTTAAGTATGTATTCTTTTTGTTTCTATTTTCCTTAAAATTTCTTGCTTCAAGGTGAAAAACAAGACTATTTCCGCGTTGTCCGAAATATTTCCTCTTTCCTTATGGGACAAAGATGACCATTCAGTCGTTCCCAAGTCAGCTGTCCTAATCTCAAGAATGAATAATCGCAAGCAGAGGGATTTCAGTTGGGTGGGGCGGCCTTTAAGTCAAAAGACCCGCAAGTAAGAACTTACGCTAAAATTACTTCACATCATTTTCACATGGGGCTATGATTTTCCTGGTGTACAAGTCACTCTCCAACACACATACATACTTAGCAACGAGACTGGATATTCGTCATTGTATTGGGTTAAGATGAAACGAACTTGTCCAGCACCAGTTTTTTTCTCTCCCCGAAACTATCACCATGGCGTGTCAAAATTGTTAAAGACACAGAAACTGTTGGTTTCGTTTCTTTCCAAAACGTATTCATGTGAAAGTGGCATCAGAATTTAAAGTCGGTTCGCTGGGTCTATTTTCTGAGTTGTTAAAGGCAATTGGTGTCGTAACATTACGTTAGTTTCGTGCAGACAGGCTTGTAATTATTCTTGTCTACATTTGCTCGCGTCAAATTTGTTTAGGATAGGAAGAGTATGTATATATATATATATATATATATATATATATATATATATATATAGATAGATAGATAGATAGATAGATAGATAGATAGATAGATATATATCCAAGTATATGATTGGTGTATATGGAAAAAATTCCAATAACAAACAATTACTTTTCTTAACAGAGTGCTCAATACAGAGTAGAGCAGATATAATTATTTATTTAAAAACTATAACATAAATATGTCGTGATCTTATAACATATTTATGTTATAATTTTTAAATAAATAATTATCTATCTATCTATCTATCTATCTATCTATCTATCTCTCTCTCTCTCTATATATATATATATATATATATATATATATATATATATATATATATATATATATATATATATATATATATATATATATATATATATATACATATATATATATACAAGTAAAAGGTTTGTCACTTAGCTGAATGATATTACCTTAAGTATCCTGACTCCAGAGTTTCATAGACAGAGCCGCCCGACCTCTGGTCGGGAGGCATCAGCAATTGACTGCTTATTTTATTTATATTATTTTATTTATATGCACTGGTGCAAGTTTTTTCAGAATCTATGTGTTCGTTCGCACAACAACCAACAATAAAATAATCAATAATGAATTTTTAAATGTTAAAAAACAACACTATAAATTGCCCCCAAACTGCATCCGGGTCCACAATTATATCCACCCAATAGCCTCTAGAATAATTCGAAACATAACACTTACGGCCCATCAAAATAACTGTGAGTACAATACAATAGACTACCCAAGATGCATCAATGACATATATATATATATTAGGTTGGTGCAAAAATAATATCGTTTTTTCACGTTAAAAAATTCGTCAAAAAACGATATTATTTTTGCACCAACCTAATATATATATACAACACACATAACCTGATGATTGCGTATAAGCATGAAGCAGACTGCCGTCGTTGGATGTTGACTTCAATGTCCAATTTTATATTTACATGCGCTCTATATATGTATTGAGCATTTTAAGCCTTAAATATAGTATACCTTAAAATCATATTTTGTCATATATATATATATATATATATATATATATATATATATCGGAATGCTAACAATACAAGGTCGTTAAAAGTCTCCATATATATAGAATAAATTAAAACTTTTTAAATACATGCATAGTATGATGTTTATTTTACCTTATTTTTAGTTTTTAACGTTTTTCGCATACACTGAATGACAAGAATTTGTTTCCTTTCTATTGGCCATGTTTAGGGTGGATTAACGTCTAAGTGTAAAGAAAACATAATCAGGAATTCGAGCTCACATTGCACTAATACCCTTGGGAAAAGTATGAAAACGTTTCTTGTAACCATTCTCTCAGCTATCGTTAGCTCAGCAGACTGAAATTTTTATTCTTGGTTAGAATTTTGAATTCAAAGACAAGAGAGAAATACTCTTTCTCAGGAGAAAATGAAGCTGTCGTGTGTCATGATCGACTACATTCTCCGGAAACATGATGGATAAAGATAATATAAATATTAAGAAGTGTTCAATAATAGATATTTTCCTAGAATTATCTGCATATGATTTTTATGGGAAAAGTCAAGATTCCTTGATTGAGTGCTTTTTGGAAGAAATTTAAATTTTTTGCCTCTAAACGATTTTCTTATAAATTAGCATTAAATGTATAGTTAAATATCAAGTTTCCATTTGCCTCTTACAATAAGAGATGAAGACTGTAGATAATTTAGTTAACTACCCTTTCAGTAATTGATTGATTTGTTTGTTTAACGGCATATCAACACCTTATGGGTCATTTTTGCAGTAATTTAATTTTCTTGGGAGCTTTGAAGTAATCAATATATGATGCATGTTGTTCTGCTTTCACAATTGAAAACATGGTAGATGATGCTCAGCTTTTGTGCATTCACATGTTTGTGTGAAAATAATTACTAGAAGCAGTCATATGTTTTATGTTTTCGTTTTGTTGAAGCTATATTTTAAAATAAATTTTGATTTAAAAATTGTAGAGTATTATGCAGATTGATGTCATGAAAATGATTTCATGATGGTTGATCGATTTCGTTTCGCAGTATATCAACCTCTATGGAGTAATGGATAGCAGCTCGGATTGAGGAATCGGAGAACCGAATTCGAATTCTAGTTGAAACCATAACATTCACTTATGTGCTAATACCCTTGGAAAAGGTATGAATGCTCTTCTTCACCCCCTAGCTATGGGTAAATAACAGGTCGGGTTCTATAGCCTTGGATGGCAACTGGTCTGCTGCAGAATCTAATGGCAACCTACTGCGGGAAAAAATCTGCCTCGTCAGTCATGTATCTTTCGATACATGATCACCTAAGCGTGTAACACGCATGGCATATAACTGACTTATAGGTAATGCTGAACTCTAAATATTTTGAACAAATTTATGGCTTCAACTAAATATATTTTGAACGCAATTGTATGTTTTCAATAACAGATAAAATGTATTGTTATTCATTTTACTTTCATAGTGGGTTTTTTTTTTGGGGGGGGTCACTATTTGCCCCCAGTTGGAACCCAAACAGGAGCTACCACTCCGGGATAGGGTGAACCTGAGAACAACAGTAATTAATAGGTAGTTCCATGCTCCTCAAAACTTCAAATCTCTAGATAAGAAGCCTTGCTGCCGGACACAGTTTATCATCATGCCCAGGACTAATTTTTCAGTAAAGAACAGTATTTAGAAAGTTTTTTTCAAATCATTCTTTTCAGGATTTTCCTAATCCAATACAGGCCATGCCCTTCTGTATACACGTGTCTATACGTAGTTTAAAAAACAAAAATCACATCGACGAAGTACTGTTAAACGTTGACATGTCTGCCAAGGTACAAGAGGGGATCACACTGCTGCTGAAACACTTGTCGCGATCGTCTGGTCTTTTGTAAGTCTGGCTTAGACAAATGCCCTGAATTCGCTAGATGAACTCCTGTCGAAAGGTAACGCCCGATGGTGGTGGTAGTATAGCATAAGAGAGGAGGCAAGAGAGGGAGGAATGATGCCGTGTGCTCTGCCAGATACGCCTCTGCTCGTTTTGCTGATCGCCTTAAATAAACAAACTGACGACTTCACCTGGGAGAAGGGCGCTTGCGTCAATTGTTGTTTCAACTTAGCAAAAGCTGTTTCCCCGAAGCGAAAAAAGCTCACTAACAAACTACGAGTGACTTTCCTTCCATCACCCCTTTAACTAAATCTCTCTTCCCGGCATCTCCAATCAGCAACCCTCGTCCATTTCGTCATCATTTTGTTCACACTCGACAAGAAGACAAAACATGGTTGCCGTTGATAAGAAAAAAAGACGTAATCGCGGCTTGTTTTACGAGTGGCTATGTTTTTGAAAGTACAAGACAGATTAGTTAAATCAACAAAGATCAGATAACTGAGACGCTGATGTACAGTCTCATTATGGCCGAAGCCACTAAGTAATAAACCCAGGATCACGATTTTGAGGATTCACAACATTGATTAACTCAAAAGTGCGAGATTTTAAACATTACTTCTGGTCCGTTTAGATTTTATTTCATCCAAGGCTTTAACAATGACAAACCAAGTAACTCTTTCAAATAGAGATCAGCAAGTTTTTCTTTTCTGCGGACCGCATCACATAATGAATGAACAGTTGACCAGAAAAATGTTATAAAATAGCTTTAAATGTGAGAATTAACCGTTTGTAGCGACGTCGTTATTTTTGTTGGAGGTACGTATAGGGATATTTTCGTGTGCTGGATATATGTTTGCAATCTCTTCGTTACCGAGGCCCGGTGGAGCAGTTGGTATGGTGTTCGCTTGCCAACCTTACCGTCGGGGTTTCGATTCCGGTGGAGCAGTTGGTATAGTGTTCGCTTGCCAACCTAACTGTCGGGGTTTCGTTTCCCTCGGTGGTGGATGCGCACTGCTGATGAGTCCCAAATATATATAGGACGAAACGGCCGTCCAGTGCTTTCTGAGGTTTCTATCAGACTCGATGAATCAATTAATATATATATATATATATATATATATATATATATATATATATATATAAAAGATATCGTTACTGTTAATAAAATATTACTCCATGTAATATAACAGAGCTATTAAATATCAATGTGTCAGTCTCTACCCAGCACATGAAGATTGCGTTGTGCATGAAACTCCGAGTTGTGCTATCGATTAGCGATAATATATATGAAGCATATTTTTAGTCAAGCGTGTTTGGTTAAATAATTTAGACGTATTATGTCTATTTATTTTAGTTTTAATCCTTTCAAGTCCACAAATTAATTTCTTAGTTGCTGTAGAAAATTTACATAAGACAACTATAGACATGCTAACCCTGAAAATTGTCTCAGATTGAAAGTATTTGGCAAAATAAACATTATTCGAAAGAAAATTTTGAAATTTTTTTTGATCAATTTTCTACACCAACTAAGAAATTAATTCGTAGACTTGAAATGATTAAAACCAAAATAGATAGACATAATACGTCTAAATTATTTAACAATATATATATATATATATATATATATATATATATATATATATATAATATATATATATATATATATATATATATATATATATATATATATTTATGAATAAAAATGACAATAGGAAAACTGGTAATTGCTGACGCGTTTCGTCCAATGTGGACTTTATCAAAGCAAAATACGAAAATGAAATTAAATGAACAAAGTAACTAATAAAAACAAAAGCACAATGTACCTAGCAACTTGAATGTAGAGAAACGCTATTTTCATATTTTTAACTGAAAAATAACGTCAGTAATTGTCACGTGTTGAGAATATTGTCATTATAACTGTGTTGATGTATTCAACCATTTTCTTTTGATTTTATGAATCTGTTGTGTATATTTGTTTGTAAGAGCATTAATTTTGTTAAGAAAGGTGAAACAGGGAAAAAACCTGGGCGTAGATTAATATTTGGGTAGTTTACTATGGCGGCACTCTCCAGAATTTTCCTTCTGAGTGAGTTATTTTCTTTTTTTATGATTGTAGCACATTTAAAATCAAAATTATGGTTGAATTTATTTCTATGTATGACTAGTGCATTAGCTAAGTTGTTTTTTTGTGAGGTCTCTTTTGTGCACATAAACTTGTGCACTTCAAACTTCTACTTGTTTCTCCAATATATTGAGAGGAACAGTTTTGGCAATTTATTCTATAAATGCCTGCTTCAGAAATATTAGTGCTATTATTGTTTGATATTGTCTCTCTGCTGATTAATTCGGAGAAATTTTCATATATATATATATATATATATATATATATATATATATATATATATATATATATATTCTAAGGAAATGATTTATTTATCAGTCCGACAGATTTTTATCGCTTTAAATGTTATTTTTAGTGGATACTCATATTTTAAAAGTAGCATATCTTCATTCAAGCATGTTTGTTCGAATAATGAAGGCACATTATGTCTATTTATTTATATAAATAGACATATGTCTGGATTTTTCAAGCAAACATACTTAAATATATTTTTTATATATACAGGGTGCGATGGGTAAATTGTCGCCATCTTTCTTTCTTTATTTTGCGCTTGTGTCGTTTGCGTTTTTGATTTTGTCGACTCTACTGTATAGTAGGGCCAGTTGGACACCATCTATAAAAAAAAAAAAAAGAGCACAATGACACAAATCGCTCCGCTAGAAATTTGGAAACAGCGTACTGTACAGCTTGGCATTCGTACCGGAAGTTCCAAAACGAACATTTCAGAGTGTTTGGTTGTCAATCTGAGGACAGTGCAGAAAAGTTGGATGAGTTTAATGGTGATTACGAAGGTGTTTGAAGTGATCACTAGTGATGGCGACGTTATGCCTCCATTCATCATCCCACAGATCTTCAGACTCAACACAGAGGCCTACATCAAGTACCTAAACGAGGTAGTGGTGCCCTGGGTCAAGAGGATGACTGTTGGAAGACCCTTTGTCTGGCAACAGGACTCTGCGCCATGCCACACATGCAGAGAACCCAGTGATGGCTATCATACAATTTCTGCGACCACATCACTACTTATATGTGGCTGCCTAAATCTCCAGACTGCAACCCCATTGATTATTATGTGTGGTGCGCAGTTGAGCGAGAGACCTAGAGAAACCCTTGTTGCACAAAACTGAACTGAAAGTAAGGATCATGTCAGCATTCACCAACTTAAACAAGAAAACCGTCCAGAAGAGTTGCAGGAGATTCCGAAGTCGTCTAGAAGCCAATGGTGATTTTACTGAACAAATTTACTCTTTAGTATTTCAAGATATTTTTGTGTAATTTTGGTAAACATATCTGTTAAAATGAGATGTCAGTGTTATTTTCATTTTTGCGTAAACTAGACGACAATTTACCCATTGTAATAGGTTGGTTGAAAAATTAATGACGTAATAATGTCGTTTTTTGACGTTAAAAAATACGTCAAAAAACGACATTATTACGTCATTATTTTAACCTAATATCCTATATATATGGAAATGTGAATTTTGATTTTTGCTGTGTCTTTAAAACCCAGTAATTTTAAAAGTTACTCCAAAATTCGCTTGAGGATGAAATGGAACTAATATCTTTAATTTAATTACAAATTAAATTCGAAGCTTTAATTTATTATATATATATATATATATATATATATATATATATATATATATATATATATATATATATATATATATATATGCACCAGGTCTCTGTATGCGGCCCTTCAAAAAGTGTGGATGGTCCTGCACGAAACCTTCACCACTATAATCAAATCTCATGTGCTGTTGTCAGACTGTCGGTTTCCTGGGAACTGAGCTGCTTGACCCTAATACGTCGAATTCGACGGGAGAGTTGACTATATGTATATAGGGTGCGGCAGAAATACCTTTCACATATATCTCCCAGAGATAACTCTCACATAATGATAACATATTAGCTAGATGAAGACATCATTGACAGTAATGTCTTACTATGTAGGACAGGGATTCTCAATCTTGCTTGCCCCATATTTCTTTTACCATTTGCCAGAATGCCATCCCCCCACCTCCTTTTCAAGGTGACAGGCCAGATCGACTAAATTCTATAATTGCTCTCAACAGCCCGACAAACTTACTGTGGTCACAATTCACCCCTGATAATCCAAATTTCAGCCCCCACACCGAGGGTGAATTTCATCCCAGTTGAGAACCCCCTGATGTTGGAGGTATGTCTAGTGGGTATTTCCGTGAGTTATTTCTGCCGCACCCTGTATATATATGATAGGTTGTAGGGACTAATAATGGTACCTACCACAAAGAAGAAAAGGAATCCCTATTGTCTCTACGACATCCTGCAATTAAAGAACGAGAGAAGAGAGAAAGAAGTGGGGTTCTGCCCTTTCCGTTTATACTGCTTTATACAACGCCATCATAGGGAAAATGGCCACCTCAAGAAAAAGGACTCCTTAGGAAAATGAGCCACCTAGAAAAAAAGGGCCACCTTAGGAAAAGTCCCCTGGCACACAAGGTAGCATAATCCCATACATTTAAATCCATAGAGTTTGTTTTTTATTTACAATGATATTAACCCAAGGCCCAAGAGTCACTCGAGGTAGGGGGTTACAGAGTAAGAGGCACCACCCCCAAGTAAGGAGATAATGCCACCAAGACGCAAAGGATCACCGAAGGTGAAAGAGATGGAAATGAATTTAGAGTGAACCGGAAACCAAATCCTAATCAGGAAACAAGGGATACAAGAATAATTTTCTATTTACATGATTATAAAAATATATGAACCCCCACCCAAGCAATATTTATTATTTACCATTTTATGTGAACTATAAAACAAGAAAACCTAAATAAACACATAACTACAATTATAAATTTAAAAAAAAACTAATGTATAAATCCAGATGCTTTTCATCTATTTTTGTGAAATTGTCGCGAGTGAAAATGAGAGAAATGCCAGAAAAACACATAATCACAATTATTCAAATTTTCTTGTTCTGTCGTCCACAGACATTTTTATAAATTTATAAATGAAAAATGTTTGTTTTTATCGTTACTTCTTTGTAATGGTAAATAATAAATATTGCTTTGCGACCGATTCCCACATTTCTACAATCCTGACAATAAATAAAGTTTAATATTTTTGTTGTTAACCATTTTTGCCTTGCATCAGAATAACTGATGTTTAAACTCCACGTTTTCCACTGACATGAATTGGAGCGAGATTACATTGAATCAGTTACTCCCTCGGTTATATGCCATGCGTGATACACGTATAGAAAGATACATGACTGACTCCCGCAGTAGGTTGCCATTTCTTTCTGTGGTAGACCAGCTGCCATCCAAGGCTATAGAACCCGTTCTGTACTACTATTTACCCATAGCTGGTGGTGGGTAAGAAGAGTATTCATATCTTTCCCAAGGATATTAGCACATAAGTGAATGTAATGGATTTGACTGGAATTCGAACTCGGCTCTCCGATTCCTCAATCGAAGCCGCTACCCATTACTCTCAGTTACTAGGCCTGCCAAATTAATAATAAGGATTATATTTTGTCTCAAATCAGTAAATAATTCATGATTAAAATCATTTGCGCTTAACCGACGATTCCAATTAGGAACGTTAATTGTTTTTTTATTGTAATGAAGACAAATAATGATTCAAACATAAAAAGTATAACTCTGTTTGAGTTCGATGGTGGTAAATAAATTCTCATCTTTATTGCCATATTTAAATGATTCAGTGGGTAAAAGCGTTGGTTGGTTGATTGAACCAAAAGTGACTTGACCCAAAGAGTTGTGAATTCAATCCCTGGAGAAAAAAAAATACTAAGGAGAATTAAATAAAACTGTGATATCCAAAGGCATGGCATGTGGAATTAGAACAATCTACTCCCGTAAACTAAATAAAGGTTTCTGTTCGAAATTCCAACAAATATCACCTGACGAAGACCGGAGGGTATAATGACCGGAGCGTACAATGACCGAAATGTCGTAAATATAGCAATAAAGATGGGGCAAAAGTCCGAACAATGTAAATAATGTAAATATCTGGTATCATTACAAATCGTTCATTCGTTTGATAAGCAGAGTATTCCATTATTTGCTAAGGTTTCTTTCGAGAATCAGATCTGGTCCGCGGGTTGATTTAATGTTGATTTTGTAAGCGGAGCTTAGATGCGGCACAATGTCGAAAATATGGGTCAGCCAGTGAGAATCGTACTTACTATTCAGTCGTAACTGATCTCCGCGTGTTAGTTTAATGCATATCTGTAGTTTAAGTTAATAAGTATGCACACAATTAAGAGATGTCCGATTGATTTAAATAGATGATAATTGCAATATTTACAGCACTGACATGAGGTGGAAAGATTATATTAGATCTGCTGCTAAGATGGTTGGTTCACTGTGTCGTACCAAACAATGTTTTTCGCCAGAATCCATTTTGCACATTTATGAGTCTGTAATATTATCGGTCCTGACCTGGCATCTCGACTTTTCCACCGCAGTGACGTGGCTGCCTTCCGTCTTTTCTATAAATGTTTTCGTGGTAATTGTTCTAATAAGCCTGTTTGGAACCTCGACAACATGAATATAAGGTCACAACTAGACTGACAATTAGGACTCATTTTTTTTTACTGTTGAAATAAATGGAAACGAAAGGTCTATGCTAATCTATCCTTTCTCGCACTTCTCGCCTGTGGAACTCTCTCCCGGATTCTTGCTTCCCTCTTACCTACGATCTTCAAAGATTTAAATGCAGCATCAATCGCCATCTTCTTTCTTTTTTCTCCCCAATATATATATATATATATATATATATTGTGTGTATTTAGGCAGCATTTTTTCATTCATACATGTTTCATTAAATAATATAGACAAATGTTGTCTATTTTATGTAAATTCTTTTCATAACGTCTGATAAGCTTAATAACATTATCATTAAACGAAGAAAGAAAATCACAATATTGACAGTGATGATAGTCTGTTATTGTTTATATGGATGATTTCCAAGCAATGATAAACACGTGCATATAAGACGCTAGAAGCTCATGACGTTACACATGACCACGCGAGAGTGAATTCGAGAAGTATTAAGTATGGGAAGCCGTTGGTATAAACCAGTACAGTAATTGACATCTTTGATAAAATAAATAGACAACACTTGTCTATATTATTTAATGAAACATGTATGAATATATATATATATATATATATATATATATATATATATATATATATATATATATATAGTAATAATCGCCCCGCCGCCGTTTTATTTAAAACTTAATGGTAGTAATGATGAAAGCATTAAAACAGCGACAATTATCGATAGAAGATGAATTCAGCGGCTTCAAGTAAATGCTTTTTAGTGAATCGCAGAGAAGCCAATTCTTCTCTATAAACAACGAATTCAACATGTCTCACATAAGAATAACAGTCAATGCAATGCAATCTTTTTTTCAAATTCGGCGCGGAAAGCGATACCATATTTTTTCTACAGATGTCGTATGCCTGAATGAGATTAGTTATATCATTATCTACAGGCATTTTAATTGGTACAAGAAATACGACACACCCTGGGAATAAAACCTTATGTGTATAGGAGACTGGATTTACTGTTTGGTTTATTAAGGATCTCGATCTCACCCGATTATCTCCACCCGCTTCCTCCAACTTTATCTATCTATCTATCTATCTATCTGAGGAGACAGTACCGCGATTCCGGGTAAGGTCTGGAGTTAATCCTTGACGCCTGTAGAGGCAATACCGATATTTCGGGTAAGGCCTAGAGTTAATCCTTGACGCGGAGTTTGAGCAATTTCTACCTCGTCACACGTACGCGTGGGACTCTCACTAAACTTGACCTTGTGTCACATTTCATTTAATTTGGGGTACAAAAAATACCCCCTCACTGTCTGTCTGTCTGTCTGTCTATCTATCTATCTATCTATCTATCTCCTCTCATTCTTTTCTCCTTTATATCCTTCTTTCTAGTTGGTGATATTTTTCTTGCCACTATTCTCTTGTCAAATTCTCTTAAAAAAATTCCACTTTTATTTTTAAATTGTTGACATGTATTTTAGTTTCATGAAGTAAGTTGAATTTAATAGTTACGACAATTGCCCAATAGTTTTCGAAGTAAACAGTAATCACCGGAAACAATATATATATATATATATATATATATATATATATATATATATATATATATATATATATATATATATATATATATGAGAATAATTGTCGCGTTTAGGGGATGAAAAGTTCTTCCTAAGGCAAATTAGCCGTTGGGAGAAACCATGCTCGGGTCATTATTATTAGCGCTGTCCCATCGATTCTGACTCTCCCACGGTTGTTTTGGTTTGTGACATTTACTCCATGTGGATATGTCAGGAGGGCGTGGCGGTGGCCGGCTATCATCGACATGTTTTTGTAAGCAATAGTGTAACTGCAGCGCTATCAACGCCATTTATTTACATGGGAACCTATACCTGGGACCCTTATACAACAAGCCCCACTTAAATAAATATCCAGTATCGCTAAAGGATAAAGTCAAAGATGCCAAATTTTTCTCTCTCTTTCCCTCTCTCTTTTTCTCTCTCTCTCTCTCTTTATCTATCTCTCTTTCACTCACTCTATCGCTCAATATTTTTCTATTTTTTTGTCTTTTTCCATCTCTTTCATCATTCTATTTCGTTCCTTACTTTTAACCATTTTCTCGTGTTTTTTGTTTTTTGTTCTCTCACAGTCACTTTTTGCTTTCATTATTTTTAACTCTTTGAAGTCTCTTCATTCATACAGTTTCTCCTTTTCTCACTCATTGCTTCTCTCTATCTTTATTCATTTACCTCTCTTCTACACTCTTCATACATTTGCTTCATTCTCTCTGTCTCCTTTTCTTCCTCATCCTCTCTCTATTTTATTTCATATATATTTAACTTATTCATGGTATTTTGCATTGTTGCCCCCCCCCACACACACACATATTTTGATAGATGTATGACAAAATGAAAAAAGGTTTTCGTGTGACACGTTTCGTCCATTAGGTCTTCATCAGACTAAGTTTATGTTTACGTTCATGCGACTACATATGATCATGAACAAAAAATGATATATATATGTATGTAAGTATAGTGAGACGGATAGATATAGGGATACATTGTTTATTTGTTTAGATGGGTGTATGTAATTGTATGGAGATGTAAGCTTTTATGTACATATGTTTATATGTCCGTATGTATATATGTGCGTAAATGTATATATATGTAGGAGTGGATGTGTATGGATGTATGTGTATATGTATGTGTGTGCGTATTTATGTATGTATATGTATATGTATACATATATGTATGTGTATGTGCATATATATATATATATTTATATTTATATATATATATATATATATATGTATATGAATATATATATATATATATATATATATATATATATATATATATGTATATGTGTACATGGGTATATGTGTGTGTATGTGTGTACACGCCTATATGTATGTATGTACGTGTATATGTTATTGTGTATGTGTGTATACGCGTGTGTTTTTGAGCAAAGAAATATAGGTCCTTGCTAGATTAGATAATCGTTATATTTATTTTTTATATGTTTATATTTGATTTGTAACCTGGAGTCGATATTAATTTTGTCAAATTTTCTTAATTACACAAGCGGCCCTTTTAATAAATACCCTTCAGTTTTAGTTCCCCCCGCCCCATCTCTCTCCCCCACCCCTTTTTCTTTTCCTCTCCCTCCCTCTTCTTCTGATTTTTAAGATTAGATCATCTATTGTGTGTGTATGTCACCACAAAATGTATCCTTACCGGATATATCTTTAATGTATTAGACATCCGACAACATTCATATTTCTCTCACTTAAGCCGTCTTTGACTCCCCTTTTTAAAACTTCTCTCTGTTAAATGTTAATCCCCCACCTTCTCTCGTCTGTTACCCCTCACTATAGCTCTAACATTCGTCCCGCACACTCATACTTACACTCTCTCTAAATTTTATTTTTTATTTCTTGAATTGTTGTTTTTTTTTTGTTTCTGTTTTCTTTTTGAATTTGTAGGTCTGATGAATTGGATCGTATTTACGATTCCAATGGAATAAATTATGACCATGGAATATTAGTGTTTAAGCCTTTTTATTATATATATATATATATATATATATGTGTGTGTGTGTGTGTGTGTGTGTGTGTGTGTATGTGTGTAAATAGTTGTTCCACATTCTTAATTTTATTTACTGGCCCCTTTAAGAAGTTTCCTAAATATTTAAAAAGAATAAAAAATTATTTCTTTTAAAATTTTGTTTCTAATATCCTTATTTCTACTTCCACAAATCGGAACAATATACTTGGCTACATCCATAATACATTTGTCGTTGACATGTTTATTACAATCATTGAGTGGCATGTCTGCGAACAAGCTTATCGTGACATGAAAAATAACCCAGCCACCTTCACCTTCTGACCTTATTTTTCTTCTTTTAGCGTAGATCTGATTTTTAATTCTGACCTTATGACCCCCTCTAACTTCCGAAAAGAGGTAAGGATTTGTTTTTAAATTTCCCACATATATCATTTTTTATCACAAGTTATTTAATATCGCCTGACGAAGTACAATCATGGTATTAAAATATGAAATCTTTTGTGTAGCGATGTATTAGGTTGGTGCAAAAATAATGTCGTTTTTTGACGTTCAACTTCAAAAGATCGTAACTCCTTTCATAATAAACTTTATTAATCGAAATAAGAACCATTAGAATCGACACATTTTTGCCAACGAGAAACAAGTTTATTTATCCCATTAGCATAGGAATCCGGAGTTCTGGAAGCGATGAAGTCATTGAAGGCCGATTCGGCATCATCTCGGCTTTTGAAGCATTTTTCGCGCAGGAAGTTGTCGAGATGCTTGAAAAAGTGATAATCGGTGGGCGAGAGGTCCGGTGAATATGGCGGATGAGGCAGAGTCTCGTAGCCCAATTCGTTCAGCTTCTGCAGGGTCAGTTGAGCAACATGCGGGCGAGCGTTGTCATGGAGGAGAATTGGTCCCTTCATATTCACCAATCTCGGGCACATGCGTTAGCGCTTCTGGTGCATTTCGTCAATTTGTCGGCAGTACTTCTCTACCGGAATCGTTTCGCCCGGATTCAAGAAGCTGTGATGGATGAGACCGGCCGCAGACCACCAAACAGTCACCATAACCTTTTTTTGGTGCAATTTCGGCTTCGGGAAGTGTTGGGGAGCTTCTCCGGCATCCAACCACTGTGCCGAACGTCGCCGGTTGTCGTAGAGGATCCACTTCTCATCACACGTCACAATCCGCTCGAGAAATGGGTCGTTTTTGTTGCGCAGAAGGAGCGTAGAAGACACCTCAAAACGACGATTTTTTTGATTATCGTTCAATTCATGCGGCACCCATTTATCCAACTTTTTTGACTTCCCTATTTGCTTTAAATGGCGAACGACTGTTGAGTGGTCGACCTCGAGTGCAACAGCAACTTCTCGTGTAGTTTTGTGAGGATCGGCTTCAATTAAGGCAATCAAATGTTCGTTATCAACCGCAGTCGGCCGGCCGCGACCGTCTTCATCTTCGAGCATCTCGTCACTATTGCGAAATTTCTTGAACCACCGTTGTGCCACACGTTCGTTAGTGGTTCCTGGGCCAAACGCATCATTAATATCACGAGCTGTCTAGGCAGCTTTTCTGCCTAGTTTGAACTGGAACAAGAAAATCGTGCGGATTTGAATTTTTTCCATGCTGTCGAAAAGCCTGCATAAAAATGAATGAAGAGATTGAGAACGGTAACGAATAACACGATTCGATAGAGCGAAAAACGCGCTTTAAAATGATATATAACATGGCTATATATATCAATGAATTAATTCAGAAATCATATATAAAAGTAACATATGTGAGAAAACGACATTATTTTTGCACCAACCTTATAAAATGTTTTTTTTATAACGATAACTTATTATAATTAATATATATATATATATATATATATATATATATATATATATATATATATATATATATATATATATAAATGGAGGTCATCACTGAGTGGGACATCTTGTTGCATGCTTGAACGCAAAACATTGTTGCCGCTGGGTGTTAACGTCAGTGCCTACTTTTATATTTACATACGCTCTATCCCTGATGTTGAGCACATTCCATAAATGTAGCATAACTTAAAACTATTGTTACTTGTATACAATATATATTATGTACATATGTATATAATATATATTATATACATATGTATATAGTTGCATACTTATAATACACAGAGCAGCGGAAATACCTCCCACATTCTGATAAGACATTTGTGACAATGGTGTCTTCATTTAGTTAATTTCTTACCATTACGTGGAATGTATTTCTGGGAACTATATGTGGGGATGTGTTTCTGCCGCATCCTGTTATGCAAATATATACATATTGCTACTTACATATAATTTTATATACATATACATATTGTTGCTTAAAATAATATATATATATATATATATATATATATATATATATATATATATATATATATATATATATTTATAGCTTTCCAATTTATCTCTTCATCATCACGTTACTAACCTGACACTTTCGCCGTGAAAGTTCTAAATTAAAATCAGGTTCAAGCCCCAAACACCCAAGCAATATGTCTCCTTCATGAGTGGGCTGGAATCATCATCCGGCGTCTACATAAATGTCGATGGGGCTTGAACAATCAAACACGCATGTCTTAAATAGTTTTGTTTTTTTTTGATTTTTGTTTTTTTTTTACGAATTGGTCAAACTCAAACAAAAACATTGTTTTCAATCGTTATGAGTCTACCGATTGAATAGAATTTTATTATAAACAATTGTCTTGTAAATGGAATTTTTAAAGCATTCTGAATGTAAAAATAAAGAAAAAAGTGTGCAAGACAATAAGAAACACTAGTTGCCAAAAAAACACACATACAAACAACTTGGGTTTTATAATAAGTATAACTCGATATGAGTTGTCCCCCTTTCATTCTGGCGACAGAATCGTGTTTTATCGTGTTTTCAAATTGATTTAATGCAAAAACAATTGTCTTTTTCCAATTTGTGGCGCTGTCAGAACCACCGCAAAGTAATTTTACGTAGTCCTGTGAAGTTTTGTTGAAATCGGTTGAAAAATGTAGGAAATCCGATCCAATATATAAACGTACACACCCACCCACACACACACACAGACATACACACAATCTACGTTTTATAATAAGTAAGATTTACTCATACAAAATTATGGTTCCATCGCTACACAAGAATTACCATGTTTCAAAAAAAGCAACTAAAAACCCCGAGTAATTTCGTTTGAAAATGTAATAGTACGAGGGATTTTAAATTCTATAATTAAATTTGAAGTTTTTAGTTTCTGCTTTTGAAACGTGGTAATTCCTGTCTAGCGATGGATCCATATTTTCAAATTAGTAAATTTATAATATTTATGCTCTGCAGAATTGCAAATAAAAATAATTAATAAGAACATCGGATTATAAGTCTTACTGTTCTTTCTCTTTATTTTAATATATATATATATATATATATATATATATATATATATATATATATATATATATATATATATATATACCGTCAAGAACAAAAGAAAACAATATATATATATATATATATATATATATATATATATATATATTGTTTTCTTTTGTTCTTGCTCTTTTCTCGTTTCGTTTTTCATATTTTATAGCAATAACTCTTGCTGTTGCAACCGGTTGGAAGAAGGAAATTGATGTTATTAGTTTTGTTCAGTTAATCTGTCTACTTATTTGTCTGTCTGTTTGTCTCTGTACGTTTGTGTGCGCGCGTTCATATGTCGACTCATTTCACCACTCTCTTCATTTTCTCAATCATCTTACCTTGATTCACTCTTACCTGCCCATTTTAAATGCTCTAAAATCCTTGAAGAGCAAAAGTAAACATTGAGCCCAATTCCTGATAAATCCATGCAATGAAATAAAATTTCGTAAACATTGCCTTTTAATTATTCTCAAAATTAACTTTAAAATGATATGGCAACATCGAAGGGGAGGGGGAATAAATAAATAGAAGGTTAAAAAGCAACTAAAACAAGCAATAATGGAAGAAAATGTCTGACGTGTTTAAATGCTCAGTAAAATTTGCAAATATGTACATAAACGCACATATTTAGGCATAAGTCAATAAAATGATAGCTTCACACGCCGTTGGAGTTACACTTATTCTACATGCCGTGTCCCTTCAGGACGTGGGTGATCATGGCTACTCACAACTTCTTATCCTATGTCGCTCTTAGCAATGTTTATGTTTTTACTATCCCTACCACACCCTGTTCTGTCACCCATTTACACAATTTCATTAGGTAGGTTACTTCATATTTCCTGTCCCTCTTGCTTTTGATGTTTTGTGAATGTCAAATTTACCAAACCTTCTTTCCTCATGTACCCTATAAATTTCAACTCTTTTTCTAATTCTAAGTGTCCTTTTTGTTTCCATTTTCCTTCAAATTGTATATCGTTGCTTACATGTTCCGTACATTGAATTCTCAGCATCCTCCAGTCGAACTACATCTCTGTTCGTTCAAGTCTCCTCTTCTTCTGTCAGGTAATTCAATTTTCCTGATTCATAATACTTTGTTTAGCTTTTGAAAGGCATCTTTCGCTTTCCCATTGCGACTTCGGATTTCGGTGTCACATTTTCCGTCGTCTTTCGCAGATATTTAAATTTATGTACTTGCTTGATTTTAACATCTCTCATTCATAGCCCGGTTTCACTTGACAACGACTATACGTTAAATTAGATAGTTAGTCTTTTCTTCCCCCTTTCTTTCTGTGTCTCCTATCAACACGGTATCATCTGCGTATCTTATATTATTAACTGTTCCAACGGCGAACAGATTGCAAATCAGACTCAATAAAGCGCCGCTCGCTCATATATTCCGTGGTGGAACTCTACTGAGTTCTCTGTAACCATAGGACTGTGCCCCCTAGAACAGTTATGATGTTTGCTTGACAACCTAACTGACAGGGTTTCAATTCTCGGTAGTGGATACGCACTGACGATGAGTCCCAAGTATAGTCCGAAACGGCCGTCCAGTGCTTTCTGCATTTTGTTGAGGTTTCTATCAGACTCGATGAATTAATTAAATATAATTATCAAATCCTCCTAATATATATATATTAGGTTGGTGCAAAAATAATGACGTAATAATGTCGTTTTTTGACGTATTTTTTAACGTCAAAAAACGACATTATTACGTCATTATTTTTGCACCAACCTAATATATATATATATATATATATATATATATATATATATGGGAATTAGTGGCGTTTGACTGGGTATTGTTCTAAGGCGTTACTATTGTTGTATCTGTGATTTACAAAGTCTCTCCTACCAACGGGCTTTACAAAAGGTTGTTTAACGGCATATCAACTCTTTATGGATCATTTAATGACAGCCTTGGTATTTTTTTCTTTTCATCGTGTTTTGATCCCAGGTTAAGAAGGTCACTATTTGTCCATAGCATAGCGGACCCTAACAGTTGCTACCACCCAAGTTCAGGGTAGACCTAGGGCCAACAGTAATTAAGAGGTCATATAAGTTTTGGATTATTCTAATGTCTTTCCGAGTAGTTCAACTAGATCTTCGTGCTGTGCCTTATCAAATGCTTTTGCTTAGTCTATGAAACACAAATATACGTCCTTCTGCCTTTGTATTGTTCTTTCTGCGATCATTATTATTATAAATATTGTATTTCTTTATTTACATTATTCGGACTATTGTCCTCATCTTTGTCGTCATATTTATCACAACGTATGTGAAATATAATGTCTAGTGACAGTTTTGGTAAAGGTTACAAGTAAAAATCCACTCCTAAAAATGAAAACTTATTTTAAATTATGAAAAATAATCTTCTTTAGGATGTGAAAATAAAAATAGAAAACTTTTACCTAAAAAAAATCATAATCATAAGAGAGTTCTTGAGAACTGGGCATGTCTGAGAAATCTGTTGAATTTTGGGACTCATAAGTTCTTTGCGTTACATCTACCCAAGCACCTGAGCCAATCTTGTGAAAAAAAAAAAAAAAGAAAACGTAACACTCATAATGCCTGAATGAAAACACTTAGCAGAAGAGTCTCTCTGCTATCCCAATTGTGTGGCCATCTTAAGATTGTGAATATGGATTGCCAAGTAAGATACTTATGACAACAAGTGTTTTGTTTTATCTCTTGCAAGGCAATTATACATAGTAATGAACAATGCACAGCATCACGATCTTATGTCAAGGTTATAAGGTCAGAATTAACCTTACATACATACATGAAGGGCTGGTGCTGGAAAAAAAGCCTTCACAATATCAGACTAAATGACCAAACATGGAAAGTTTTAAGGGAATTCTTTTTTCAGTCTGTCTATATTTCTGAGATGAGGTATTATGTACAGTATTTACATTAGTCGGACTATTGTCGCCATATTTGTCACAACGTTCCGGCCTTCTTCAGATGGTTGGAATTTCGAACTGAACCCTTTATTTCGATCACTGGGGTAGACCGTTCTAGTTCCACGTGCCATGTTTGATGGATGTCAGTTATCAGTTATCTCCTGCTAATTTTCCCTCTGAAAGTTCTCCACTGCCTTAACCGGGTATTGAACTCACACTCTTTGGGTCTGTCACCAACGCCTTTATCCACTGTGCCATCTGGATATGAATTTCTGGGATTTTATATTGTATTTCTTGTTCCAGTGCCTTTAATGAAACCAAACTATCCTTTTACTATTTCTTGTCTAATTCTTAATGCGCTCTATTCATATGGATTCTGATAATAAACTCTGTTATATGGATCTTTAAACCAATGGAGCTCGCAATCATTTGTATCTGGCTTCTTAGTCAGCACTACGAAGATGGATCTACTAAGGTTTTCTGTTAAGTCGCCATGGACCATTATATAATATATGGTTTCTATAATCTTGTCGATACCGAAATCGTCTAAGGCAGACAGCTGATTGCAATCCAATTTGCTTCTTCTCTTTCGTTCTTATTTACCTAGTACCTATCTTAGTCTGAATTTTAATATATCAGGTGATTTAATATTTTTTGTAGGTTGCAGATTTCTATCTGTCGTCGTGAAAGTGTCTTCCAAAAGTGTCTGAAGTATTTTCTCTTATTCTGAATGTTACCTCTTTTGATGTTATACACCCTGCAGGTGAGCACATCTTTGTCCTGTTAATACTTTGATGAAGTCTAAAATTAAAAAGCATTCTTTATTTTTTCGTTTTTAATTTATTGAAAAAGCAATTTTTGCCATTATCTATATTTAATTGGTTTCACCCCCTGCAAGGCAGAAAAGCCACTGAGACAGAAGAGGTTAATAGGTGTGGAAAATTAGGAACAGAAACATTAATATGAATTAAAATTTGGGAAAATATTCTCCATAATCTCATGTTTTATTGAATTTTACAAAATTTAGCTTTAAATGTACAATAGTTATCGCTCTTTGCTGATAATGGTATGGTCACCCGTTCTTACAAAAATCGGTACGTTTATTGGAATATAAAAAAATTCAAAATTCCTTTTAAAATATTGGTGTTTGTTGATTTGTATTAAGTTTTTCTATTTATGATTAGTAAATATAGTTTTCACTTAATAATATCATCATCTAAAAGGCTAAAATACATACAGAATTTTAAAAGATTTAAACAATAATTTTTTCTTATTAATATTTTTTAAAAATTAAAACAATTTTTGTAAAAAATAGTGTCGGTAATATTTATTTATAAAAGCAATTAAAAGCTTTTCTACTTAAATAATGTCATAAGTTTATTGCTTTTTCACCTTACGATTCAGAGCAGATTTTCGGTAAATGCTGTTTCTGTTTCACACACACACACACACACACACACATATATATATATAATTAATACAATATATATATATATATATATATATATATATATATATGTGATTAATACAATATATATATATGATATATACAATATATATCTATACAATATATATATATATGATTAATACAATATATATATGATATATACAATATATATATATATATATATATATATATATTTGATTAATACAATATATATATATGATTAATACAATATATATATATGATATATACATATATATATATATATATATATATATATATATATATATATATATATATATATATATATATATATGATTAATACAAATAAAATTTGTCCCTTGTAATGTATAATATATATTTATCTATCTGTTGTTTCTCTCTTTCATAACTTTGGAATAGGCGCTGAAATCTCTGCCAAATCAAGAAACCCTTCCCACACAAAATCTGATTTTTGCTTAGAATTTTAGGAGTAATGGGCCGAGCCAAGAGACTTTCCGCAATCTCTCTCTCTCTCTCTCTCTCTCTCTCCCTCTCTCTCTCTCTCTCTCTCTACGCAGATATATGTAGATAATGGCCCTTGTGCGGATGTTTGTATGTTTCAATGCCAATAATTCATCACTTCCCTCTGGTAAGATGCATTTGTCAGTCCCACTAAAATATTTTATCTTCCTGATTATATTTACTTGTAGCATTTAGGTTCATTTCTCTTTTTACGATTCCAAATACGAGTTCACACTCACACCCACGCACAAATACGCTTATCAACGGACTCGACCTTTTGCCTTTAAAAAACGCTTTTTCTGTTTCCATTTCATCTTATGATCTATGATAAATCTGTAAATTAAAACCTATATTCAGTAGAATTAAAAAACATAAGATGAAACAATGTCAGTAAAAAGTACATTCGTTTCGCCTTAAATTCACTCCCTTCTTATAGGTTTCTGAGTGACGTCATGTGGTCACGAGTCCCATAATTCATTAAGATCGTTAGAATATCCTTCGTACTAAACTGGTTGCCATCTCAAAGAGGTCTGTCTTCTCTGCTATTTAATCCATAGTGGGAGGGCGAAGAGATGAATTGATACAGTTGCTAAAAAAGTGAATTTAAATGATTCGATTGAAATTCAAGTTAACAAACTAAATCTTTCATTAGTGTACCGAGTCTAATACTCATAAGTTTAGTAACTACAGGGTGATTTTTTTTCTCGCGGGAATGTTAAAGACGCTGATATCCTGTGGGGCGTGACTCTGCACCTGGTTGCTAGGATGACACCTTCCAGGTTAACTCTTTCATGCTGATGTTCTAGTTTGACACAGAAAGAAATGTTTACATCTAGAGGGAATAAATATATTTTATGAGTTGTTAGTATCTTCTCCACAATCCATGTTTTAGTACTTAAACCATTATGCCCGCAGTCATCTACGTGTATGTGTAGCATTCACTAAATCATCTTGGTGAACATGTCTCCTCATTGAGATACCAAGATGGTTGAGTGAATAAATGAATATGGCAAAAAATGCCATATTCCATATGGCAAAACTTGTTCTTCTTCTATGACAGTTGGGATGATGGCTCTTCACAATTTCCTGTCATTCGTAGCTCACAATGAATTTTGTCTTTTTGTTATCGTTCCTAAACCTTGTTCCGCCGTCCATTTACTTAAGTTTGCTTAGTAGGTCATGCGTTGTTTTCCTCTGACTCTTTTGTATTCAATCTGTACTATGAGTATCAAATTTTCGAAGCCCTTTTTCCTCATTATGGGCCCTAGAAATTTTTTCCTGTTTCTCTCTGAGGTTAAGTATAAATGTCGTTTTTGTTTCAATTTTCTCTAAAACTTCGTCGTTGCCTACATGTTCGATCCATGGTATTCCCAGCATCCTTCTGTAGAACCACATTTCTGTTGATTCAAGGCACTTTTTCATCTATGCAGCAATTGTCCAGCATTACTGGCACATGGCAGGATTAATATTACACAACGCTTCAATAATCTTTTCTTTGTTTCTACTGATTTTTTTCCTATTTCTTAATACTTTGCTTAGCTTTTGGAAGGAATATTTCCCTATCACCAATGCTTCATCGGATTTCAGTGCCGCATTTTCCGTCCTCTGTTAAAACACTTCCCAGATATCTAAATTGTTGTACTTGTTTGATTTTGGTAACTGTGTAGAATGGCAAAACTACTCTTTCCCTAACTACATTAATTGACTAGGCAGTAACAGCGACAACTGTTACCTGCTCATAGTCAGCGTTAACAGAGTCCCGGTTACCTTCTATTGATTTATGGCAAAAGCAGCTCACCATATGCTTGAAACATTTTTGTAACTTTAAACTCTGTTCTTAAGTCTTTTTCCCTAAACATTGTAATCAACCTAGGACCAGGAAAAGTTTTTACAACAGCCACGGAGAACAGTGACAAATTCGATAGACAGATGGAAAATGTTAAATGGAATGATAGCTATCATGTGTACAAATGTGGTTAACCAACTAAAAAAAAGTCCAATACTCATGGTCTGCCCTATAGTTTTGTAGTTTAGTAACTACAGGGTGCCCAGTAAAAAAAGCGGTAATTTCAGAAAGACGTATGACAGAGCGTTAAAACTGGTGACGACGGATGTGACTGAAAATTTCAGGAAGAATTTCTGCACATTTCGTCAATCCCCACGTTGGATGTTCTTTCTTTGAAAAGTACGATAACTTGACGCTCAAAATCAGTGAATTGTTTAGTCATACGAGAAGGGCAGGACGAAAGACAAAAGTTGTCTGCAAACTGCAAATAACCTTTAAATGACGTGTCACGAGATCAAGTGGCAATTAATCAATCATAAAAGAACAAATCACAGTTAAGTAATTACGCGCGAGTCGAATGATTATTCAAGGTCATGAACAGTCATGAAATTTAGTCAAGATTATTCAAGGTCAATTATTTCTGAAAAATAAAACAGTGATAATAAATTTCCGCTTTTTTTTACTGGGCACCCTATATAAAGCAGACTTAATATTTTTCAAGCAGGAAGTTCATTAATATTCTTTATTATAGAAATAAAAGCACATCTGTTAAAAGATAAAATTTACTGAATCATATTATCGACACATATGAATTGTGCATAAAAACTGTATGGGACATATTTTTATTGAATCTTGATGTTTCGAGACTTCTATTCCCTTCATCAGCCAAAGTTTTACATTGATTTAATTTCTAAGCTCAAATGCCAGAGTACAACAAAGACTTGAAACGGATAATAATTCAAAATTCTTTGTGAAAGAAGATAATTAAGTAATCCAAAATTCTTAGAGAAACGAAAAAAATGAGAGGCTAACTCAACATACGGTTATAATAAGTCTTCAAACTCGTTTTTACATCATCAAGAGTATTATATCGTATTTAACATATTTATTTAAAAAAAAGAAAGATCACTTTTAGCAATCCAGAAGCCTTCTTTAAAAGCCAATTTGTATGGTGTGGCAGCCCTGTCAATGATAGAGAAACAATTAAAATTACATTTTTACAATTATATTTATTTAGCAAATGTTTGTAAACTGAAGACATTTTGTTACAAGATGTTCCATTGTACTGTAATTAACGCATTCATATATATATATATATATATATATATATATATATATATATATATATATATATATATATATATGAATAAAATAAACGAGCTGAAAATAGCACATAGTCCTTGCAACGCGCTTCGTCATTTGACTTTATGAAGGCAAGTGATGATAAACAAAAGCGAAATGTTGTGTTACATGAAATTCCAAAATGTTAAAATGACGCTGCTATGTAAGCCATATATATATATATATATATATATGTATGTGTGTATATATATATATATATATATATATATATATATATATATATATATATATATATATATATATATATATATATATATATATATATATATATATATATAACTTATTTGTTTAAAAGTTATTTTTAAATAGATACACATTTTTGTAAAATATGCGCCCTCCGTGAATTGTTATTTTTCTAACAAGATTTCTCGAATATTCAGTCCGGTAGATGTAAATAAATAAATAAAGAACATCTACTCAAATATGAGTATCCATTTAAAATAATGTTTAAACAAATAAATTAAAAATATGTCAAATTTAAACTATATATATATATTAAACTATATATATATATATATATATATATATATATATATATATATATATATATATATATATTAAACTATATATATATATATTAAACTATATATATATATATATAAAAGCTACAATTCAAAAGTTTGATATCAGCCCTGGTAATTTTCTAAATTGGCCTCAAAAGTTGGTTTTTTGTACTTTAAATAAAAGAAAATTTTTATACTTGTTTAAACAAAAGTCAAACATGATTTTCTATTACAAATTATATTATGACAAAAAGATAAAAAGCATTTTTAAGATGAAATTTTGTTCCCGTCAAAATATCCTTGATTAATGCAGCACAAATATTTGGCATTTGTTGCAAAAGTTTTTCAAATATAAGTTTGATAATTGATTCCATTCTTTTTCCAATCACTCTAAGAGATCTTTTAAATTTTCTTCCTTGTTTTGTCAAGTTTATCCCATGCTAATTTTTAGAGGTGGCTTCATACTTTTGAAATGTAGAGTATATATATATATATATATATATATATATATATATATATATATATATATATGTGTGTGTGTGTGTGTGTGTGTGAATTTAGGCAGCATATTTTCATTAAAACAGATTTGGTTGAATAATTTAAACATCTCATGTCGATTTTAAACAGAAGTTTAATACCACAGACCATATATATATATATATGGATTTGAAAGGCAGGAAAGCCTTCTTCTTTAAAGATCTTTTTCAACCAACACTTCGTCAGAAGAATGCATTGGTAAATATTAAATTGGCAGAATAAAAATTTGCACTGCGAGAAAAGAAAAATATAAAGAGGATAAAATGGAACCATGATTAAAATACAAATTGATTAATAAAAAAAAATAGTTATTCTGCCAATTTAATATTTACCATCTTATTCTTCTGAGGAAATGTCGGTATTGGCTGAAAAGAATCCTTAAAGAACAATGTTTTCCTGCGTTTTCATATATATATATATATATATATATATATATATATATATATATATATATATATATATATATATCGCGATCACCCCAAGCAAGGCATTCAAGCCACTAAGACACGGGGCTACTGGGTGGGGAAGTAATAAAAAGCAGAAACATTGCTATGGCGCGATAACAAAAGAAGAGTAATCAGGAGGACAGTAGATAGTGATTGACATTGTATTTAAACTTCTAAAGATTAAATTTGTCTGGAATGCATGGAGCCGGAAGGAATGGATTTCCACAAGCGAGAAGTGCGAGAAAATTACCATAGAACTTACAGTTACATCGTCAGTTTACGGTGATGTTGCTTTAAAACGCAAGGGAGATGAGAAATCGACCACCAGAGCTTGGAAATGTTCAAAAGTGCATGGATCATTGTAATATGCTATACTATATATATGGTATTACATAAGCTTAAAAACACACAACTTACCTGGAAAGGTTAAAAAAGCAAAATATTTTTTTATACACCTCAATAAATCTGATTGCATTGGCAGCTTCCATATAGACATCTAAAAACGATTTTTTTATTTAATGAAAAAGTTATTACCTTCTCAATGCGCTTACTTAGTAACAATTGTTTTATCGGCTTCTGCTAATGGTGACAATGGGATTAAGAACTTTTTGCTGCTATTGTGTCAGCAAAGTTGTTTGCTCAAATCCTCACCAATCCACTTGTAACGAATTACACGCTAACAGCTAAACAAGGTTAAATTTCTCATGCGTAATGGTTGTTCAACTGAAATAGGTATGTAGATTTGGGGGTCTTCTCCGAACGTGAATTCTACATTCTCGCGAGGAAGTAAGAGGGGCTCTTTCTCTTCTCTTTCGATGAGATACCTATATATCTATATATCATCCAGTTTGTCTGACGTGTGCACATCTTAAATGCACCTTGTTCGACCACTTGTTTATATGTCGCGGTCAACCACTGTCATCTAGTGAAGGCACGGATCTGCACCTTGCAGCTAGATGGTTACCCCTCAGATAACCCGCTGAAGCATTTGACTTCTCTGATAGACACTTTGTTTCACGTCTATTTTGGCATCAGCTGAGGTCATATTCTACACACTCAAATATGGTATCGTAGTGATGAGAAAAGACAGAGGAAGACGACGACACGTCTGTAAGAGAGCGACTGCAAACGAGATGCCAGATCAGAGCCAACTACATTGCATATTCGTCTCTGGATTTTGTCGAGGACCTTAAAACAAACCGCAGGGGCTCTAGATCATATATGACAGCAATATTCCATGCAAGATGGACTCGGGCGAGAAAAACCTTCTGGTGCGACACAGAGAACCAACTTTCCTTGCGGCATATGAAGCTATTGATTCAATGTAATTGTTCCATCTGAGGTCAGCGAACAGTGTGAGAGCAAGCAGTCGCAAAGAGGCGCTCTCGTGGAGTTGAGCATCAGACATTCTAATGGGAGGCAGGGAGGGTTCTCTGTGGTGGGTAATAGAGAGCAGTTTTGTTTTTGAGGCATTAAAGGTAACCAGCCATTTCTTGCTCCAGTCAACAACCGATTGAAGGTCCTTTTCAAGACCAACGCACAGGTTAGTTTTTGTTATTGACAGAGCCTACGTAGATATTTTAAAATGTCTTAATTACTACAGAGGTAAGAACAATGAATAACAAACTCGGATAAAAAGAAATTCAAGTGCAAAATAAACGCGACTATTTTCTTCAAACACCGGTTATTAACCTATTAGAGTCCAAGCTTCATTTCCCTTTTGTCCCAACACCATATCTTAATTAATTTTAGTACAAGCGACTTTGTTTTAACATTGTTTTATATATGAAACAAGGATATCATATGTAGTATTTATTACCCACGATCTACCGATGTGTCGTTCAGTAGCTAAGTCTATTTTACTACCCAGAGTCCCACACGACCCCCAAGAATGCATGGTACAGCTCTATATATGTAAAAATTAAAAGAAATAACCCCCCAAAAAACAATAATAAAAATTCCAAAAGGAAAACAAAATAAATGAAAAAAAAAAATGTCGTTCTGGTGTACGATGATCTCATAAGCAATCATAGCATCGCACTCCCAATAACCCCCATAGAAAAGAAATTGGAAAACCTTCCACATGAGGGTCGTCTGGGCCTTGCAGACATAACACTACAACTCTCCGGTGAGTTGTGTGGGAGACAACGTGTTTATAAATGTAATTCTTAATACTTTTGCTTTGGTTTTTTTCGTCTTTCTTCGCTGATGCGTGATTTTCTTTTTCACCTTAATTCATTTTATTTGTACTTACCTTTCATTTTATAACAAATTTATTAACAAATTAATATATTTTATATACCGTATTTGCTGGCGTATTAGACGCACCGATGCATTGGACGTCTCCAGTTTTTGACATAGAAATATATAGGAAAAACAAATACACACATGACAACCAAAAAATCAAAATTATAATCCTACTTTGATACGACATTCTCACTAAGCACGAAGAAACACTGTATTAGCACAAATAATACTACTGGTACTTTTTCATAGTTTAATTATCAAAACATTTTAGGAAAAGAAGAATTTTAGTACAATTTATCTGCACATTGAGCAAATTCATAGTAGCTTCCAAAAAATCGCTTGGTATCAGTGAGCACTAACAGATATGGTAATGGGTAAAACAGAAATAACTTGTTGGTAAAATGAAGTCCCATACCCTACATGCAGAAAAGCAAATTCCAATATCTGTATATAAAAAAACATACACAAAGCGAACAGCAATATACCAGTTAAAACATATTTCTACAAAAGCAGCAAAATCATGTGTAATTTCATAATTTCTTTTTCCTTGATGAATATTTCAGGGATCTTTTTATTGATATCATGTTTGTTTACTGCCAGGAATACTAGTTTCAGAGTTAAGCTCTATGCATGCACTGAAGCCTGATGAACCAGACTTTCTTCGTGGTTTTCATGTCCCTCCCATACGTGATACTGCTGTATTGGACGCAGGGTAATTTTCTGGTGCATCTTTTTGGGGGATAGTCCGTGTCGAATAGCCCGGAAAATACTGTCATTTCATTTTCTATTTTACAATACAAAGCCCAAGAACCACTCGAGGTAGAGGGTTAATGTGTAAAAGAGACATTTTATGGGGATATATGGAGAAGATAACAATTAACCATAGACAGGTTAACATTATAGCGATCGAAGAAGCATCCTCATGTAAGTCGGTTCCAAAAAGCAACAGTTCGTATGATGGAACTGCTCGGGCAGAACTTATATCTTGGTAATGGAATACGATTTCATAGGAAATGAGGATTGTTTGCTACAATATATGTGGCATGGGGACCTTAGCTGTAAAAGGTAGAACTGGTGGAACTAAAGAATGTTATTTCCATTGAAATAGCGACAGAGCAGCGAGAGGCTTGCGATGTTTCGTCTGTGGGAAAGGTGTTGTAAGAAGGAAAGAATTTATCACCCACAAGGATACAGAGACGCGTTTGGACTCTATCCAGACGGAAAAGTGAAGATCTGGCAGCTCCTGTACATATATGGTAAAAGTACTCTATTTTTGACCTGACTTAGCTCTTGTATAGACAGGAGGAGTCAAGTACAGGGAACCAACCATTTTTATATTTCATTATATTAGGTTGGTGCAAAAATAATGTCGGTTTCTCACATAGTAACGTATATGAGAAACCGACATTATTTTTGCACCAACCTAATATTACAATTCTGTACTTTGTTATTCTACGCGATGAAATGAAAGGGACTTTTTTATATATAGTAACGCTATATTTAAAAAGACTTTTTTTTATGTGCCGTGTCCCTTCAGCGGGTGGGCGATCATGGCTCCCTACTTCTCCCTACCCCTTGTAGTTCTCAATGTTTTGTCCTTTTGCTACCTCTCCCAAACTCTGTTCTGTCACCCACTTCCTTAAGCCTGCCAGGTATGTCACGTGTTGCTTTCCCTCGTCTGTCTTTCATGCTATCCGCCCTGTGAGCATCAGATTTTCCAAGCCCTACTTTCTTATCATGTGTCCCAGAAATTTCTGCTGCCTCTTCTTGATGTTAAGTACAAGTTTCCTCCTTGTTTGCAACCTCTCCAAAACCTCATCGTTACTCCCATATTCGATCCATGGTATCCTTAGCATCCTTCTGTAGAACCATATCTCTGTTGCCCCGAGTCTCTTCTTCCTCTTTGAGGAGGCCGTCCAACATTCGCTGCCGTAAAGGAGGACGTAGCAGTTCAGTACTCTTTTCTTTGTTACCAACGAAATCCTCCTGTTTCGTAATACTCTGCCTAGCTTTTGGAGTGTGTTTTTGGCCATCCCAATACGTCTTCCGATCTCAGCGTCGTACTTACACTCTTCTGTCAAAACACTTCACAGATATTTTCCGCACCTGCTTGATTTTAGCGTCCCCGGATTGTAAATCGCATTTTGGGCTCATCTTTTTGCTGATGACCATGCATTCTGTCTTCTTGTAGTTTAGGCTTAGTCCCTTCTTCTTGCTCTTCTTTGTTACCTTCTGTTGGAGGTTTTGTAGTTTCTTTTCCGCGTCTGCTATCAGCATTGTGTCATCTGCATATCTTATGTTGTTAGTATTGTAGCTGCCAATTCTCTCAGAATTGCCTCACTGTATAGGTTGAATAAACCCAGTGAGAAGACACATCCTTGCCTTTTTGATTATTCTAATGTCTTTCCTGAATATGTCAAGGTTGCTGAACAGCTCTTACAGATCTTTGCGGCACACTTTGTCAAACGCCTTTGCATAGTCTATAAAACATGGGTGTATGTTCTTCTACATTTGTATTGCTCTTTCTGGTAACATTCTGAACTTGCTTTAAAGAACCTGCACTGTTCTTGTCCTATCTCTGGCCTGATTCTGCTGCATGTTCTATTCATCGGGATACAACTTGTTTTTACTAATTTTTGTACTAAGACAATGTTAATTTATTCTTCAGTGTTGTACCATCTACTTTGATTTTTTTCATTTTTAGTCCACAGGTATTGCATAGCAGTTCAGTACTCTTTTCTTTGTTACCAACAAAACCCTCCTGTTTTGTAATACTCTGCTTACCTTTTGGAAGGCATCTTTGGCCATCCCAATATGTCTTCGGATCTCAACATCACACTTACTGTCGTCTTGTCAGAACACTTCCCATATATTTAAATTTTGGGCTCATCTTTTTGCTGATGATCATGCATTCTGTCTTCTTGTAGTTTAGGCTTAGTCCCTTCTTCTTGCTCTTCTTTGTTACCTTCTGTAGGAGGTTTTGTAGTTTCTTTTCCGCGTCTGCTATCAGCACTGTGTCATCTGCATACTTTATATTCATTATTTACATTATTCGGACTATTGTCCTCATCTTTGTCACCATAGTCCGAATAATGTAAATAATGTACATAATACCTCAGCTCAGAAATACAGACACTTTATGTTGTTAAGTTTATGGTTGCCGATGATGAATCCTGGTAGGATTTCCAGTTCTCTCAGAATTGCATCGCTCTATAGGTTGAATAAGAGAAGACATATCCTTGCCTTACGCCTCTTTCAATTTTTGTCTATCTACTGAACTCATTCTCTGTGCGCATGCCATTTGCTGCCAGTATAGGTTCTTGATTATTCTAATATATTTCCAAAATATATCAAGATTGCCGAGCAGTTCCAACAGATCTTTATGGCGTACTTTGTTGAACGCCTTTGCATAGTTTATGAGACATAGGTACACGTCCTTCTGCATTTGTGTCGCTCTTTCTGATAACATTCTGAGCATGAATATCGCGTTCCTCCTCCCCGGTCTTTTGAACAGGAGTAGAGGTTTATCCCTTATTTCATGCTTAGGATTGGATTTCTTGCTCCTTCTAAAGTCTTTTGATTCTCTTTCATTTTCAGAAGCCCCTTGCGTCTCAGTGGAACTATCAACTTGATTGTGGGGAATTGATTTTTTTAAAAGTGTTCCTATGTTTTTGCTTGCCGTGTACATATCACAATTCAGCAACGCGCTTCCAATCTTCTCTGTAACCAAAATTGCCTGTCCCACCTGATAAGCTTCAATGGCGACGAACGGAATCGTAGCTAGAGAAACCAACTTGACATGTTTTCATGAACAGCACGATGGCAGGTTATTCTGTTCGAAAAGCTTAGAAGAGAAACGAAAGAACAAAATACCAAAAACTTGACACAACACAGAAAAAGTAAAAGAAAAAAAAAACAATTTATTTCAGCTTTTATCAGCTTCAGAAGGTATTATAAGTGTAACGTATGACGACAAGACATGATTCTTTTCTCAGAGTGTCCGCTTGAGGCAATTGAAAATATTTATGAGATCTGTGCGAATAGTAATCGGTAGTTATCCTGAAAATGGCGTAATAAATTATCGGGTAGATGAGAAAGAAAAAATATTTTTTTTTATATATCCACTCGAAGTAGCAGTGATGAGTGAAGTTCCTTTGATAGAAATACCTATCAGATAAACAACTGACGTTCTCTTCTCAAAACAGTTTAATAACTCAAAGAGAATATGTTTGTGCTATAGATATTTACAAAGCCAAAATGCAAGAAGATTGTGTTACGCCAATTCCAAGCTAAATGCCTTTAAAAATCAGCATTTCAATTCCCGGCTACATTAAGCTGAAAACTCAAGGTATCTTCTTAAAAAGTCAAATCCAGACTTTCATAGATGAATTTAATACATGGCACCAAACCGATTCAGCAATATCTAGACTGTTAGTTGTATGGTTAAAATGGCTTTGACCGAGTGGAGCCTGTGGAACATGGTAAAGTATATCCTTCTTCAAACATTCTGGATTGATGCTACATAATAACAAAGAATTTTGCCAAATAACAGCAAAACACATCCCATGGGAATTTGCGTGATAAAGTTCTTCAGAGGACGAAACGCGTCGGCTAAAATAAGTTTTCATTTTGTTTTTATTCATCCTTTGAGGACTATCAACAGCAGAAACTACTAAAATGGATAGCACATGTATCTCGAAGTGGAAACAATGACATAATCAAGATGTTGACGTTTCCATCAATGCTAGAAAGAGCGATAACATCTACTGAACTTGAGAAACCTATTTTCCTGAAAAATTATTTTAAGAGGAAGATTTCATAAATTTCAACCAAGCGTAGTGTTGTCTGCTCAGTCAATGAATGCCGAATGTTTCCTTATAAGAGAAATCCCCATCAATACTTGAAAGAGCGATAACAGCTACTGGACTTGAGAAACCTATTTGCTGAATGCCGAATGTTTCCTTATAACATTCCATTGCCTTCTAATACTGTTAACGTGGTAATATTTGTTTACTGAAACAAACCACAGGTCCTTCAGCAGTCCTTTTATGGTCTACTGAAACACGTTTTCACATACTGCAAAATCTAGCACAGACGTTAAGACATCATCTTCTATGTCCTGCGTCTCTTCAAGACACGAGCGATTGTAGCTCTCCAATACTTTCTATCCTTTGTGGCCATTAACAGATTTTCTCACTTTGATAAAGTTTCCCGTTTTGTCATCTATTCACGCAAGGTCCACAAGTAGTTGGATCGCTGCCCTCCCCTAGCTTCCTTGACCTCGAGAGTGTTAAGTTTCCCAAATCCTCCTTCCTCATTATGTGTCCAAGAAATTTCAGCTGTGTCTTCCTGATTCTGAGTAGAAGTGTTCTTTTTGTTGCCATTTTCTTTAAGACTTTCTCGCTGCATACTCGCTCCGTTCATAGAATTCTCAGTATCCTTCCGTAGAACCACATTTGTATAGCCTCCAGTCTCTTTATCTGTGTGGAGATTGTCCAGTATCATATAAACAGGATGGATAATCACATAGCAACTGGACACTATTTTCTTTTTGTTCCTAACGAAATTTTTCTCTTTCTCAATACTTTGCTTACCTTTTGGAAGGCAACTTTCGATAGTCCAATGTTTATTCGGATTTCGGTGCCACATTTTCCATTCTCTGTTAAATCAATCACTCCCCAGATATTTGAACTTCAGTACTTGATGTTGATATCTCCAATTTTTAACTTGCAACGCAGGTTTTTTCTCTTGCTGATGACAATACCTTCTACCTGTCTAGGAGGTCCTGTAGTTTTCTTATCCCGTCAGCCATCAACACAATGTCATATATGTACATTTTATATTATTAAGATTGCAACGACCGATAATAGAACATAGTAGGGTCTCCATCTTGCTAAAGAGGTTGAATAACTCCAGGGAGAAAACGCATCTTTGTCTATTATGCCTCGTTCTATTTTTGGATAGCTACTCAATTCATTTCCTATCCGTATATTCTATCTGGTTTGCTCCCAGTGTCAGTTCTGGATTATTCTAACATCCTTTCCAAATACATGGGCACATAGAATAAATAAATGAACAGTAATACAAATTTATAACGTCGTTTGTGGTTAACATAAGCGGCCTTCCAGCAAGCAAGCAACACAAACATTATTATGAAGCATCAGGATAGTTGGGATTGTGTGTTCTGCTGTCAAAACTGCTTGTGTTCACAGCTGTAGACAGCGAACGAGTGGATACCAATTAAAATAACCCGATTTTCACGGCGTCACTAACTGCCTATCCACCAAGGTAGAAATGCAGAGTCGCCTGTGAAAATGACGTTACCAACCCCCGTCTTTTGAGAGGTGAAGATTTCTCATTTTCCCTTGAAGTATCCACCTGTGTGCCAACCCTACTTACCCCGACCATTTTTCTCTATCTTTTCTACAGGTGCAAAATAACATGTCATTGAAATGCAGGTGTGGGTGGACCTGTTACAATAAGCATGAGAAACCACTATCAAAAGGAATTACTTTAACCCAGTTACCTTCAGCTATTTAAACATTCGTAAAATGGCTTTAATTTAATTCAAGCCATCGAATTATGTTAAAACCACGTGAATGATTTTTTTTTTAAATATCTATAAATTATTTATCTTTTTAAAATATTTCATTAGCTTTTATTAATCAATAAATCAATGTCCACTTGAATATCTAGATGCTTGATAACTTTTTTAGTTTTGAGTTTTCCCCACACGAAGGTTGTTTTTCTACGACTTATCAACCCTTTGCAGGTTATTTAAAGCCAGAAAATATTTTTAGATTGTAAGATTTTTTTTTTCTTTTTTGGTAGGGGAGGAAAATAACGGTTTATTAATAAAAGTTTTACTATGAACTGGAAGTCGACTCTCCGACTGACAATTCCGAGCCATTATCCATTACATCTGCATCTGGTATTCACAAACAGTTACCCATCTAAGCACTGACCAAATTTAACTTCAGTGATCATACGTGAAACGATGTTTCAATTGTGGGCGTAAGTAATGTTGCAGTTGTGTTATCTTACTAGTACAAACTGTAAGCATCACTATTGAGACAATAGTGATGATTATTTACCTTCTCTTGGTGAATGAGATTTGGTCCAAAATCTTTTTTTTTAGATTTACTAAATGTAGGTTAGGTTTTTTGTTGTTTTTTTTTAACAACAAAAATAATAATAAAAATAAACATTCTCAATTATTTGATGATATTAGGTTGGTGCAAAAATAATGACGTAATAATGTCGTTTTTTGATGTATTTTTAACGTCAAAAAACGACACTATTACGTCATTATTTTTGCACCATCCTAATATTTTTATACTTTTATTCTTTTCTTAATTATTATTGATTACTGTTATTATCATTTAAAATATATATAATAATAATTCTTAAAGTGGTACATTTAATCACTAACTGTTCATTCATTTCAATATATATATATATATATATATATATATATATATATGTCGGGTGCATAGAGGGCTTCGAATAAAGTTAGTACCTTTGACGTCTGGTACGCTGTACCTTCAAGTGGACAAGCATCACTGTTCCTGAACCATCTTTTAATCTATCACAAGTTGCCATGCCCCGGTAAAAAAAAAAAAAAAACGTTTTAGTTGACGGGCGGGGTAACATGGCGGCAACGTTTGACAAAGGACCACCTCGACGCAGGTCACCGGTCAAGGCGAAACGGTTCCTCGGATTAACTACCCAGGCGAGCTACCTAGTTGGAGGACATTGACTGTGATCTAACCTGAAGTGGGATGTGCTTCGCCAGGTTGGAAATCCCAAGACACGCCACATGATCATCACACCAAGAACCATTCCCGGAGAACCAGGCTCTGGCAAACAGCCGCGACAGATAGAAGAGACTGGTGGAGATTGGAGTACGTCAGTGACCTAACGACTCATTCCAAATATGATGCTCTCATTGAGGATCAACTTCACAGCTAATAATCTGTGAACCAAGATTTTAGCGCCTTGACTTGAGCAATGATCTTTCATAGATGAGTGATAACTTAAAGGTACTGAAAGTGACCTGAGACATCACAGGCCGCTTATATTACTTGTAAGTATCGCTAAATCGAAGGTGTTATTTACTAAGCATTGTTCATTTAGGCACACAGACACCGCTTTCAATTTAGCTATACTTTACTATTAACTACAAAAATCTGGCCATCTCGCTTCAGAACATAGGCAATCATGGCTCTCCACAAATTCCTTCTCTGTGACGCAATAACTTCTTGATAAATGTAGTGGTGTGGTTTTCCGTTGGTGTCTCTAGAGTTTTGAAATTCAAACATGTCTTTCTGATTAAAACAAGTCCAGTCTATACTGATATTTAACCCATAGCTGGAGAGAGAAGTCATGGATTAAAGCCTTTCTCAAAAGGATTAGTATGAAAGTGAACACAACAAGCTTGTTGATTCCACTTTCCGTGCAGATAATCATTATGCAGATATTATTTTTTATAAAATAACGAAAGGTAAAAAAATCGAAAAAAGGGGGAAAAAAACGCTGGCACACAGATCAGGTTTATTAAATTTACAGTCATTCCATATATGGTCTTTTATATTTTATGTCTAATCTAAAGTGAATTACTTGCATGGCCGCACAAAAAGATGGGTCAATATATACAAACATTATAAATTTTCATCACAGACTCGACAACCCAGCAGTTAATTGTGAACTCCATAATTTTATAATGGCATCTTTCAATGGTAACTTGTTTTTCTTTCTTTTTTTCACTAACTTCACTCTTTAACTCATTGATTCGCAAACAGGAAACTTTTAGCTCCCAGGGTAGGAATTTCAACTGATATATAATCATGACAAAATTCATCAATATGTAACAAGAGAAAATATTACTAATTGGCGATTCAAAATGACGAGGGAGTGAAAAAACTAGAGATCGCAAGAGGAGGAATGTAATCTGCTCCAATCGTGATGTTTTATAGAGATGTGGTAAACATATTCTTGTTTGATATTTTAAATACATTTTCAATACCACGGAAAATGTTGTTTCGAGGAAGTTTCATATTGGCAAAGTGTTGCAATCGTAATTCTATGCTTATCTTTTAATCAATAATTATATACTGGCAAAATTGGACCTTCGTTCTTGAAAAATAAAAAAACCGGAGTGTGAAAAGTAGGGTTTTGCAATTGAGAACGATATTATCTTAACTGCCTTCATTCCTCGGCAATGTGCAATGTTTTAAAAAGCGATTATTATAATTGTAATAAAATCTAAACATATGATAAAAGTGAATCTATACATTTTCTTTGCTCTTGAGAATTGATAAGAAAAATAATAAACAATATTTATTAGATTATTTATTGGAATGGTTGGCACAACATCGGTTAATTGCCAATCGATTCAAAATTTATAAAATGGTAAATAATAAAAATTTACTTATAGTCGGTTCCCATATTTAATAAATGTTTAGAAATTTATGATTAAAAATTGTTTTCATATTTATTTCTTTAGAAATTGGCAAATGATAAATATTGCATTGCATTACATTTAATTGTAAATAAACAATTTGATAAATGGAGTTTAATATTTTTGTTATAAATTCTCAAGAACAAAAAAAATGTATAAATTCACTCTCATCATATGTTTAGGTTTTATTACAATTCTAATGATCACTTTTTAAAACAATAAACATTACCTAGGTGTGAATGTAGTTAAAATAATAATGTCAAGTGAAAAACCGTTTTTATACACTCCGCTTTTGGGCGGAAATGAAGGTCAAAGTTTACTTATATGCTTATCTTTTAATCCATAATTTTTTTAATCTTTTAGTTCCTCCACACACTGGCCGAAATGTTACAAGGTAACGTTGCAAATACGTTGCCGTGTAACGTAATATTAACAGAAGATAATACTTTCCAGGAATAGAATAGGGCGTGCACTCATCATCGAAATCAGTGATTCTCAATTTTTTTTTTTTTTAAACGAAAATATATATTATACGTTTTATACATAGTGTTAAAAGAAGAATGGATGCCCCTTCAGGCAGGCTTCATGTCTTGAGAGACTATTGGGCCTCACCCCTGACATCAAGTGGAACTTGTACATATGATCCATCGCTAAAGATGCAGGAAATATTGTCAGTCCCCTGTAGCGCTCCAGCTACCCTTTACTTTGATAAAAGCGAAATCAGGCCTAAAATGGAGTACCATTGTCATATTTGGACAGAAGCTGCCCAGTCCTCACTTTTCAGTCTTGACAGAGTCCAAAAGCGTATCCGAGTCCTTGTGGGTGACGAATTATTTTCCACCCTCCAACCTCTCTCTCTCACAGGCTGGGTGTGGCGAGCCTCTCACTACTCTATCGCTACTATCATGGAAAGTCCTCGGACAACATGATTTGGTCCCGCTAGTTCTAACCTTAACGGCGAGGACTCGACATGCCACGCGCATTGTAGCAAACCACCCTCATTCCCTTCGCATTCCATTGGTGAAAAGTAAGTTCAAGACGAACAGTTTCTTTCTGCGAACCACTGCTCTGAAGTACCGACTCTCCTGGCGATGTTTCCCCGAACACTACAGTCTGAACCTGTTCAAGTTTAGGCGTAACCGTTATCTTCCCCTCCTATCCGCATAAACTGCCTCTTACTTATAACCCTCTAACTCGAGTGCGCGCCCGTGTCTTGTACAGGGTGAACACCACTTAAAAAATAACAAAAAAAAAAACACCCCAGTAATCTAATATCATTTGACCAGTGCGGAATTTCTCGACAACAACATGTTGCACGATGGTTCCGTGTTACCTCAGTGGGGTATCACTGGCCTCTGCCCAGTCTGGTAGTCCCGCAATGAAGAGAAATATTGCACCAAATCCCACCTCAATTCAACGCTGACGCTGCTCATCGTATCAATCAACGTATTGTGAAATATTCACTACCTTTTACAGGGTTCCGTAGTCATCTACCAAAATGGCTAGCACCATTTTACCCTCGGCTTAGCTAGAAAAAAATCACCTTTAGACTGTGGAAGTCTGACGGCATGTCACCTGGTCAAATGATTTTCCAGCTCTTTCGGGTAGACGGACGAGTTTATGCATGGGTGAGGATCTGCGTGTTGTGCAACATCTTGTGTCTCTCTAATAGTGTAGGGATGTGTCCTGATGGAATTCGTATAAATCACTAAGGTAAATGCAGTCTGGTTTGAAAGGTTTGATATACATATAATTTTTTGAAGTCACATCCAGTAGATAACACGGTTATGGAGAAGCATATAGCGTAGATAAAAGGAAGGGCTGAAATGTTCTGAAAATCAATATTTCAATAAATAAACATAAAAGCAACAATTTGGCCAGAAAGGAAACTTGAGAAACAATGTTTCAAGCGATTTGAACTGCGCTTTAAATATGCTGAAGAGCATGTCCTTTTTTCAGATTCCCGCTGCTTATTGTGGAGAATCTTCTGTTACACGTCATCTACGAGAACGCAACAACTTCTTTTCGAATTCTCAAGGTCCACAGACACGATTGATAAAAAGCATACGACTAATCAATCTTAATTTTTGAATAAAATTAAAGTGTGTAACTGACCTCAAACGTTTTCACACCAGTATATATATATATATATATATATATATATATATATATATATGATACATAAAATGTTAATGGTCAGAGTTGAATCAGACCAGGAAACAGTAGTATTATGAAGTTCTCAATACACATATAAAAAATTAATTAAAAGTAAAAATAAAATGTAGAGCTTTTAACTTTAAAAATCAGGAGATCAGTTGAATCCGCTACCTTGGTTTCATCTTTACGGTATCTTCAGGCGATTTTTAGCAATTGACCTCCCAATGCTTTATTTTAAAAAACCAAAACTAATGAACGTTATATTATTTTTAAAATAAAGAAAGTATATAAGTGCACATACACACGTATACATATATAATGTTCGGCAAAATTATCTTCCACATATACCTCCAGAAATATCTCCCACATAATGGTAAGACATTAGCTAGATGAAGACATCATTGACACTAATGTCTTACCATTATGTGGGAGGTATTTCTGCCGAAATCCTGTATAATTTATGCACACATACACACGTATATATGAAGAGTATCTTATAAATTCAACTATTTCTCAGACTCTGGAAACATTTATATCTGCTTAGATTCGTATCGTAGTGTAAACAAAGCAATTTCTAAAAAAATGTGATGGATTTTTTTATTATTTTATTAATCCGACAGATTTTGTTACTTAAACGTTATTTTAAATGGATACCCATATTTAAGTAGACGCTCCGTTTATTAAACTGTATATTTATTTATTTTTATCTACTGGTCTGAATGTTCGAGAAATGTTATTAAAAATATGCGCTCTATATAACTTATCCATGCGTAAGTAGTCTTGTCATTCTGTAAATATACTTGCATGCTTGCATTTTGATAATAATTGATGTCCCACCTAATATGCTTATCATGTAAAGACTGCTCTATGTAAAGATAATAATTTTTATGTAAAAACTGCTTTATGTAAAGATTAACCTTTCGCATTGCATTCGAAGACAATGTTCCTTACATTCATTTCGCTACTGGGTATGACGATAAACTACATCTGGCAGAAAGACCTCTGATTGGCAGATTGGGGGTTTTGATGAACGTGAAACCACCTCTTAACTGTTGTTGTTTTAAGATCCACACTGATCCCGGGTAGCAGCACCTGTTAGGATAACTAGCTATAGGCATTTTTTTATGGACAAATATTGAACTCCCAAACAAAAACAAGATGAAAGTATAAAAATATATCTATATACAAAAACATTACCAACAATACTTATTTATATTAAAATTACCAACAATACACTTTTAAAGCAAAATGATCAACAATACATTTTATCTGTAATTGAAGGCATACAATTGCGTTATAAATATACTTAGTTGAAGCCATAAAACTATGTTCAAAATATTTAGATTTTAGCATTAAGTAACTCATAGAGGTGTTGATATGCCGTTAAACAAAATCAGCCAACCAAACATTTCGCTACTGCATACTTCATAAAAGCAACCATATTGCAGGAAAAGGAATTATTCGTTTTGAATCTAATCGGTCTTATGAGTATATGGTTTCATAATGCTAGAAAACCTTCAGCTCGATTTAAAACACTTTTTTTCAGAGAACAACCAAATCATTGCAAACATTAATATTAGAAGGCGGTTCTAAATTCTTATACTTGAATTTCTAAAAAGGTATGTTTTTTATTATTTTTTAGACTAGTATCTTTTTTTTTTATCTTCCACAAAGTTCTGTAGCCTTCCTTAGATGTTTGTTGTATTCTAAGAATGTTGAACGGCACCCTTTGTTTAATCCCCAGGTAAGTATATAATTCTTATTCTTATCTCTGACACGTTTCAAAACCTTTTTAATAGGATTTTTATGCCCATTCGAATTTTAATATTCATGGAGTCATTTAAGATTGTTTTTTAGGAAAGGTCATTGAATGCTTCAATGAAACAATCTTAAATCATTCCCTGAATAAAAGGAATGAGAATATTTTTATTGTATAAGTGTAAGGATTAATGAAATTTATTTTTGGATTTCGAACAAAAGACCTTGAAACGTCCAATCCAGTCTCATTTGAAACTATGATAAATAATAAACAAAACAAAAAAAGGTTTTTCGCAAATTGCAATAAATAGTAAAGTGAGAAGTCGGCTGTTTTTTCAATATTGAGGCAAAAGGAAGTGGAGGGCAGATCAGCGTGGGGTCTGCTTGCGGTGAAAGGAAAACAGACAATATACATTAGAATGTAATATTGATGGACTACATTTTTGGAGGTTCACGCGAGACTTTCTTTCACATTAGAGCCACGTTTGGTTTCGGATAAATAAATAACGTTGTCTATGAAGTGTAGAAAAGAACGCCGTTTATTGAATGGCACGCATTCTAGGAGAATGGTTAAAATTCTCGAAGTGTAATTAATAAAAACTAGAAATCCATTCTGTCATATGTGATGGGTCACTAGTTATAGCATGGGTCATCACGGCCGGGAAAGAAAGGACAGATAAAAAATGAACTAAAACCACAATAAGTAGAACATTAAGAAAATACCACGTTTTCTTGCCAATGTCAAAGGGTAAAGTGTAATAGGTTTTGTGATTTATGTAGGGATTAGATATTATTTTAAGAACAAATTTTATCCAAACTAGATATAAAGGTGTTCAAAAAACTTGGACCGATTTTAAATGTGAATTAAGTTTAAGCGTCTAATGATTTTTTCTTTGTGTTTCATATTTAACAACTTAAGTCTTTGGAAATTTCAACCATGGAAAGATTAACAATCAAACAACGTGTTAAAGTTTCAAGAGTGCAGTTGGAAAAAATGTTCGTAAATTCAAACAAACTGGGTCGGTGTCAGATGTGAAAATACGTGAAAATGTGGCTGAAAATCCGTCATCGCGTGCAGAAATTGAACATCTCCACAACAAAGTTACATCGTTTCCAATTGCAATCTGGGTTGGTCGATTATGTTGACCAAAAAAAAAAAAAAATCACGATTTGTGCGAAATGCATTTCGGTTTGAACGTCTATTTTTGTAATAGGCTTCGATAACTTTAACACGTTGTTTGATTGTTAATCTTTCCAGGGTTGAAATTGCCAAAGACTTAAGTTGTTAAATCTGAAAAAAAAAAGAAAAATTAATTCACATTTAAAATCTGTCCAAACACCTTTTATAATAGCAAAAGTACCCGACTTCTGCTTTTGTACGCCATGTTCTTTCAGGGCAGAAGTGTCCATGGTTCTCCACAACTTCTTGTTTTTGTTACTCTAACCTTTTTGTCGTTACTCTTTGCCTTTGTTTTGCCATTCATTCATTGAAATATATTTAGTAGTTTACTTAATGTTTCACCTTGCTTCTCTTGTTTTCATTATGTCCTCAGAGTGTTAAATTCTCCAGGCCCATAGTTCTCATTGTGTATCTTTTTTTTCTTATTGTAAATATCATTTTCATGGATCTTCCTATTTTCCTTAAGATTTCTTTGTTGTTCACATGTTCTGTGAATGATATTTTCTCAATAGTCATTCGTACAATCATATTTCTCTTGTTTAAATGATCTGCTGGTGATATAATTTGATAGCGCCTCTGAATTAGAAATCGGAGAGCACAGTTCGAATTTCAGTCAGGTTCATTGCATTCACTCATGCGCAAATAATCTTGTGAATGTTTATGTGTTAAATAGTAGGACATGTATCTGGAAAAATCATGGTTATTCACAAAAAAAACAAAAACAATTGTTAATGTAATATGCAATATTAAAAAAAAAATAGTTATTCTTACAATCCAAAATATGTTTCGACTTCAAATTACCAAAATCAAAGAGTTGATAAGCAGTAAAAAATTCAATATAACGTTCTCAGCTGACATGAAATGGAAAGACTACAATGAATCGATTGCGAGATCAGCTGCTAAGAAAGTTGATTCACTGTGTCGTGCGAGACAATTTTTATCTCCAGAATCTATCTTACATATCTATAAGTCTACTATTTCCCCATGCTTAGAATATTGCTGCCACATATGATTCAGTGCCCCTGCTACTTACCTTGAGCTCCTTGATAAAATCCAAATAAGAATCAACAATATCATTGGTCCTAATCTAGCGGCTCGGCTTCAGGCACATTCCCATCACCATAAGGTTGCCTCCCAGTGTTTTTTCTAAAAATATTTTCGTGGTAATAGGTTGGTGCAAAAATAATGTCGTTTTCTCACATATGTTACTATGTGAGAAAACGACATTATTTTTGCACCAACCTAATAATTGTTCATATGAACTCTTCGCTCTGGTACCTAGACTTTTTTTTTAATTTAAGCGCAGTACTAGACTGGTGACTAGGTCTCATCCATTTACAGTTGAGTTGGTGTAGTCGTAAGTTCTATGATAACAGTTTCTTTTCTCGCTAATGGGGCTCCCTTCCAGCTCCATGCTTTCCTGCCAACTTTAATCTTCAAAGATATAAATGCAATATCAATCGCTATCTACTGTCCTCCTGATTACTCTTCTTTTGTTCTCGTTCTTTAGTAATGTTTCTGTTTTCTAATTCTTCCACGCCCAGTAAACCCCCTTGTGTCTTAGTGGCTTTACTGCCTTGCTTGGGGTGAATTCGATTAAAAATAGTCAATTGCCCCACATTCACTGCTATGTAGAAGAATTAATACTACATAGCATTTCAACATTTTTTGTTTGTTTGTTTTTAACGACGTTTTCCTATCTCTTAATAGTTTTTAGTTTTTGAAAAGCATCTTACTCTATTCAAATGCGTTTTCGGATTTCTATGTCACACTTACCATCATTTATTAATACACTACCACCCAGATTAAATTTCTCTACCACTTTGATTTTAACGCCCTCTCCCCATATGTAGTCTACACATTATGCAGTCTCTTTTGCTAACAACCATGCCTTATATCTTCATACAGCTGATAGTCTTTTTCATTCTTTTTACTGCCTTTTACAAAGATTCATAAATACCTCAAATAAATACAATCATAGGAATAGTCCTGCTTAAACTGATTTTAAAAGACGCCGACAAGCTTCACTTGGTCCAGGAATTTTGATTCAATCAAAAATTTTGCATCCAGGCTATAATGTAATTATCTGCAAATTAGAAGATAATTGCATTTAAAAATTAGTAATTATATAATAATTTTTTACAGCAATTTTGAATACTTCCCTCGAATTACTTCTGGGCCATGAATTTAAATATGTAAAACAGGGTATTTGTAATATATTTATAATAAAGTCTACTTCAACTCTATACTTCTAACGTCTCCGCCTAAACTCTGAAATTTTTATTTACTATTTATTTATTCATTTTTTTTCTCCTCGGCAGAAGTCGATAGGTTCGCCTATCACCGGTTCACTCTTCTCCTCGGTCTTTTGAACAGAAGTAGGGGTGTATCCCTTGATTACTGTTTAGGAATGGGTTACCGGTTACTTTCATTGTATCTCATTCCCAGAAGCCTCTTTGCGTCTTAATGACAATATCAACTTGCTTGGTGTGAATTAATTTAAAATTTTTTTTTTAAATATATTTGCCCTCTCATATCTTTTTTATACTGTGTCCATTCAGGACGTGGGTGATCATGGCTCTCCACAAATCCCTTTTTTCTTTATTAACTATGAACTAAGCAATATTAAGAAAGTTTCACGTCGCCTTCACGACAGTCTTGAATTTAGAATTCTCTTAAATTGGTTGCCGACTAAAACTAAAGAGCCTGGTCTACTCCGCTGGGGGAACAGGAGATGGATTCATGCCTTTCTCAAGACCATTAGTGCAAAAGTGAACACAACAGATTAGCCGGGTATTTGAACTCGGCTCGCCGATATCCGGACACTACCTGCACATATTACCAACTCGCGTAAGCAGTTAGTAAAATAGTCTCATAGCCTGTGACCTTCATCTTGAAATGATGTTCCCTATGGCAAATGTCAACATCCTGGGCGTAGATATATATGACCTTACAACTTCAAATATATGTATATATCTCCATATAGATACAAATTACAGATCACTGACATTTTTTAGCTAGACGATGAATTATGAGTAGAAAAGCAATTTGTTTATTTATAAATACTGGAAAATTTTGCATGCACCAATAAATTAACGAGTTTTATTAATTAAATAAGTTGAAGGCAATGACGAGAATTTAAAATTTTAGCTGTTTATCTTATTAATGTCAAGGATAAGAAAACTGAATATCAGGTCGTTAACAAAAGGGAATTATCCAAGACACGAGCTACAAATTGGAGACGTAAGATTTAAATAAATACAGAATTTAACTCTCTGGTAAGTGCAACGAAAGTCGACAAAATGCTTAACACAAAAATCTAAAGTTGTATAGATATAGCGTAAGATGTATTTCAAAAACTAAGCAAAGTATTAAAAAATGATTTTTCCTTAGGAACAATACTGAATTGCTATTTGCTATCTAATATAAATCTTCCTTTATGACAGTGACTGCTGAACAAATCCTTCACAGATGAAGAGGAGACGAGACAACAGAAATGTGGTTCTACAGAAGGATGCTGAGAATACCATTGACGGATCGCGTAAGCGAACAAGAAATCAAACGGAAAATAGAAACACAAATGACGCTTATACTTAGAATCAAAAAGAGGTAGTTGAAATTTCTGGCTCACATAATGAGGAAAAAAGGCTTATCGAATTTGACACTCACAAGAGGTAATGAAAGAAGCAGAGAAAACACAGCAAGTAAACTACCTAACAAGTTTATGTATATGAATGGCAAAAGAAGGGTAATAAGGAAACAATACATCACTTATAGCTACAAAGGATAGGAAATTGTGGAGAGTCATTATCACTGACGTTCTAAAGAGCACAACACATAAAAGATTATTCACATGATTACGAAAGTTGTAAATGATAAGCAAATGACGTGCAAATTTATGCATGTGATATTTGTATATATATAGTTTACGACTATATCACGTTTCAACACCCGTTCCCGTATGATCACCGAAGTTAAGCAACGCCAACACTGGTCAATAAATAGATGGCTTACCGCTTGGAAATAGTAGGTGCTGTAAGCTTGGATGTGCGGATGATGCAATAGATAATGGCTTGGAATTGTTAATTAGTGAGCTGAGTTCCAATTCCCGTTAGGTTCGTTATATTCACTTACGCGCAAATACCCTTGGGGGAGGTATGAATCCATCTCTTCTCCCCCCAGTGATAGGTTAATTAGTAAGACTTCTATGACTAAACTATTATTATCTCAAAAAAAAAAATTCTTCACCTAAAAATATTTTCTGGCTTTAAATAACCTGAAAAGGGTTGATAAGCCGTACAAAACGAATCATTTAGTCATGATATTTTTATATATAAGCAAAGAGAATAAAGTGTCACAATTATTTGTTTCTGAACAGCAAAGCACCCATTTTCCATATGTATATACGGAGAAGACACAAAAGTAACATAATTTTACCGTGTGAGAATTCAAATGACTGAAACAGCAGATAAAAAAAATGCAATACTGTCGTAAGTAGGACAAAGTTTAATGCTGTCCACGTTATCAACATCAAGAAAATATGACCGAAAAGGTAAAAATAAATATTAAATTAGTCAGTGTTATTAACACTGATGAATTTAATATTTATTTTAGCAAGAATTACGAAAACAACTGAAAATTAAATATTTCGAAGCGTTAGTAAGTCGGTTAAAACAAACTTGTAACTTGGAAGAAGACCA